>JANFOE010000067.1:0-600000 GCA_025667525.1 Glebionis coronaria
ATAACTATACAAAGGGAAAAACTAATAGGCCAAAATAGATCAAAAATTTTGAAAAATGTCGAAAAATTGATTTTCCGGTTAAAATGAGGACAAAAACAAGGAAAAGGCCACTTAACTTCGATAGAAGTCCCCCCTACACTTAAGATAAACATTGTCCTCAATGTTTAAGCATGTGGGAGTAAACTCCCCTACACTTAGGACATTGTGCACGTTGTTTAAATCTCGCTAAGGAAAAGACAACTAAAGAGATTCCTATTGTAATATTGAGAAAATATAAAATAGTGAATCGAAAAGAGTTTAGGATAGAACCGGGAAGAAGTAGAACACGGAATCACGGGTCGTCAAGAATCATCAAGAGTGGATCATTGAAGCTCGAATCCCTGATTAAGAAGTGAGGAAAGGAAATAGCAATCCAAAGGGTCCCCCCTACACTTATGGTAAAGAAAGCGAAAAGATAGATGCATGGGTTGCCTCCCAAGAAGCGCTTGGTTTTTGTTTACCGAGTCGTGAGCCTGACTCGACCTTGATCATTAACGGAAGAAGCATGAAACATATCCACCAGGATCAAAGACATAGTTTTCATCCATCACTAAGCAAGAGCTTAAGGTGAACAAGGCAAGCCAAAAGAAAAGTGGCAAGGTTCCCTTAAGCAGTGATGGAGCACGGTGGAAGCAAGTAGGAAGAGGTGTAAGCATGTCTTCAATGGTTCCAAAGATTTTTCCTTTTATTTCATCAGGTGGATACTGAGATGGCTTAAAGACTTCAATACCGGGGTCGAACACCTTTTCCTTTAAGGGAAAATAGCACTCAGGCTCAGCCGAGTGTGAGGAAGATCCGCAAAGAAGCACAACCTCGTCCTCAGAAGTGGGACAAAGAGGTGTCAAATCATAAGTGCAACGGATTTCGGTGTCAACCGGTTTCTTCTCCTTTGACAAAATGCTCTTCAAATCCAAAGTAGGATCAAGACGATAATCTTCAAAGTCCAAAGGAGGGGCATCACTCTCATGAGGGAAGTATGTATTGAGAAATTCAGAGAAATCTTCCTCAAATGAATAATCGTCCAAAGTAGGATCGAGTGATGGCGGAGGATCTTCATCATGTGAAGAATCACTCGAAAGAGTATCAGCCTCATCGAAATCATCGAAAGTGGGCAGCTCGGGATACTCAGAAGTACAATCAAAATCATCCGAATCTGAGCTAGAATCATCATCATAAGCATCAAAGACCGGTGGAGAATCATAAATGGGAGAAGCTTCCAAAGTAGAGTGAGAATCATCCACATTATCTTCAAAGAGTGGATTATCAGTGGAAGACTTGAATAGAGGATTGTCATAGACGGTAAAGTCATCGAGCACATTTATCATATTCGCTGATTCTCGGCCTCCAAAGGATTTGCCTGTAAGCTTCCCCATTTTAAAAACGTGTGCATCATCCCCGACTCGTAAGATTAACTCACCTTCGGCCACATCAACTAAAGCGCGTCCGGTTCTCAAGAATGGCCGACCAAGTATTAAAGGAATACGAGGGTCCATTTCATAATCAACTACGACAAAATCGACCGGGAAAGTAAATGTGCCAACTTTGATAAACACGTCTTCGGCTATACCAACAGGGTAAGCGAGAGTGCGATTTGCAAGTTCAAGAGTCATCTTTGTTGGAGTGAGGTCGGGCAATGATAGTGTTTTCCAAACACTCAATGGCATCAAATTAATACTAGCCCCGAGATCAGCAAGGGCAGTAAATTCTTCAGTTTTGTTGAACACGCAAGGCAACACAAAACGACCGGGATCTCCAAGTTTTTCCGGAAGTTCTTTAAGAATAACTGCAGAGCAGTTTTCATTTAAGCGTGTGTTGGCGAGTTCAATCAGCTTCTCCTTCTTGTTAAGCAATTCCTTAAATGCTTTTACAAATTTGGGCATGTGGACAAGTGCTTCAAGAAAGCTAATGTTGAAATTCATTTGAGAAATCATCTTGATATAGCTAGTCACTTGAGCGTCCTCCTTGTTTAGCATTTTGTTCTTGCCCAAACGAGAGGGATAAGGGATATTGGGTTTGGGTGATGAGGGTGCAGGTGTAGGTGGTAAAGGTTGAGATGTTGAAGGGTCATTGGTGGGAACTTCATCACGTCGAGGCGGAGACGGTAATGGTGCACTAATACTAGGTGTAGGAGGAGTAGGGATACATGGTGGTGGAGGAGGTGTAGATGATGGGGGTGGGATTGGTGGTCCTACAATGGTGACTCCACTACGAGTAGTAATAGCACTCACATTGGCTCGCGGATTGGTGACGGTGTTTGAAGGTAGAGAACTTGAAGTAGAAGGTTGAGCAGGAGGCAAGAAACTAGCAAGCATATTCTTCAAATCATTGGTTTGATTGCTGAAGGAGGATTGAATATCATTTCGAAGCTCGGATCTTATCTCATTTCCTTGCTTTGTGATATCTCCTTTCAGATTGATAATTTGGCTCTGCAAATTCTTGATTTGCTCACCTTGGGTTCTCATGATGGCCTCAACATCCGGATTACTGGGTGGGTTTTGTTGGGCAGGTGGGTGATAAGGATTAGAAGCTCTTGGTGGGATTTGGTTGCTTCTAGTGTAGTTGTTGGCGGGGTTTTGGTTTTGAGGAGAAAAACCGGGTGAAAGGTAGTTGTTGGAACGGTAGCTCAGTAGATTTCTATCCCCTTGTTGTCTAGCTTGGTAATTTTCCGGTGAATAATTACCGTAAGCTGCATACACATTTTCCGGATTTCCTTGTGTCGAAGGACAATCGGTGTATGAGTGAGGACCGCCGCATGTCTCACAAAGATTAGCAACTGCTTTAACTTGTTGTTGTTGTTGATTTGAAGCGAGAAGCGTAATACTTTTGCTCATTTCAGTCATCATGCGGGTGAGTTCGGTCATCTCAGGGTTTGCTGAGGTAGAAGAAACATTGACTCTCGGGTTGTTCCTAGAAGATGCAGAGGAATCCCAGTTTTTGTGGTGAGTAGTCATGTTCTCAATTAACTCTCTACACTCCTCGGGTCTCCTTTTCATGAATGTGCCACCGGCGGCTGCATTAATCGTATCACGATCACGAAAAGTCAATCCGTTGTAGAAAGTATCGATCAAGGTGACCGGAAGCATGTTGTGGTTTGGACAACGGTCGATCAAGACATTATATCTCTCCCAAGCATCAAAAAGAGATTCATCAGGGTCTTGCATGAAACCGCTGATCTGATTGCGAAGGCTAGTGACCATGGATGGTGGAAAGTAGCGCGATAGAAAGCGTTGAGTCATATCATCCCAAGTGTGAATAGAATTCTTCGGGAGACGATCAAACCATTTCTCGGCATGATGTAATAAAGTGTGTGGAAAGAGTTGTAGGCGAAGCTCATCCATAGTGGCACCAGCCAACTTCATGCTCTGAGTGATAGTAATGAACTTGTCGAGGTGTTTGTTGGCATCATCATCAGGCAATCCTCTAAATGGGTTTGTTTGTACTTGCTGAATCATGTGGTGCTTCAACGAAAACTCAGGAGCGTTGATTTGCATCGGCGCAATCGGTCCTCCTCGTCCAAACATTGTTGGTTGACAAAGTTCCTCCATGGTCCGAAGATCGGGCTGTGGAAGAGCATTGTTGTTATTATTATTATTCAGGTTCGGTGGAATGTTGTTGTTAACACCTGCCATATCTAAATCTTCTTGAGGCTCGGGCTCTTGATAATTAGAAGATCTAGTACGCATACACCTGAAAATGCAAACGAAAACAAAACCAAAAACAAAGACAATATATATACACAAGAAAGATAAAATCTTTTTGGATTTTTGAAATTTTTAATTTTTATGGTTTTTTATCAATGTTTAATTTTTATGATTTTTTTTTTTATTTTTTATGCAAGAAAAATAACGTTCACAAGTGAACGGATCCCAAAAAGCAACGTGTCTCTCACAGAAAACTATTGATCTTAACGAAAAGAGCCGGCAGCGGCGCCATTTAATACAAGGTTTTTACCTAGTATAAAAATTATCGTTGATGTGTGTTCCTGTCTAATCGAATTGATCTTAGTTTTCTATGTGACTCAGTTTTATTTTGGTGGAAACAAATAGTTTTGGTTGGTTTTTAAATTTAAATGTGCAAAGACTTAAAAGTAAATGTCGTTGAAAGTAAAGTGGCGTTAAGGTAAAGTGCGTGAAAATAAATCTAAGTCTAATTAAAAAGAAAGGTGCAATATTTAAAAACGTGACGAAAAGTAACTTAATTAAAACGACTAAAAATTAAAGCGTGATGGAAATTAAGGTTAGGCAAAAAACTTAAGCTAAAAATTAAACAAGTCAAAAACAAGAGGAAACACTCCAATCGGAATATATTCCGATTGTACCAATCGGAATATTAAAACCTACCCAATCGGAATGTCAAACGGAACCCCAATCGGAATGCTGTCACCTCACCCAATCGGAATATCAACACTTGCCCCAATCGGAATGTTTGACTTACCTGATCGGAATATGGGAATTGACTTGGTCGGAATGTCAATCGGAACCCAATCGGAATAGCTGCCACCTCACCCAATCGGAATACCAACTTGCATCTCAATCGGAATGTCAAAAGGAACCAATCGGAATAGCTGTCACCTTACCCAATCGGAATACCCTAACTTGCCTGATCGGAATACCAAGAAGCCCCCCAATCGGAAAGTAAAACCCTTTTCAGATTGGTGCCAATCGGAATACGGGGGAATGTACCAAAAATAAGCTAAGTAGATAAGCTATAATCCTAATAAGCACAAGACTAAAATCCTAGCTAAAACCGTGTAAAATTAAGCTATAAAACTGAAAGTTAACAACTTTTAAGACACGAAAAAGATAAACTTTAAGAAAAATAACTTTTTATATAAAAATAACTTTTGTAAAAACTATATAAACTTGAAAATAAATCAAATAAGCTATGAAAATAAGAGTTTTAAAGCAATCAAAAGCATAAAGATCAAATCTTTAAACAACTTAACAAGATAAAAAAAACGTGCAAATCAAAGAAAGGTAGAAGAAGATTAACAAGATAAAGTAAAGGTGCAAGAAATTAAAAAGACACTTACTTGAAATTAAAGGTAATTAAAGGTGCAAAACATGTATTTAAATGTGCAAGTAATTAAAGGTGCATAAAATAAAGTGGAAGAATGGTTTGTCAAGCCACCAACCATGGAAGAACTAATTGTCACTATTAGTCAACAAGAGCTAAATGAATGAATAAGAGGGGTTTATATAGGTGATTAGGGAGTGGTTAGGGGAAGCTTCCTCCCTCCTTCATTTCTTGTTAATTGCACCATCAAGTCCTTCCTTCTTAATCTTTTTGTTAATCTTGGAATGTGATGACTTTTGGCTCGGGATTTCTTTGGACTCGTCTTTTAATTCTTCGATAAATAAGACTTGAGTTCCTCGGCTTTAAGTAAACTTCCGTCTTTTGACTTTATCTTCGATAAATCTTCAGAATTGGTCTTGGACTTCCGTTCTTTATCCTCTCTTGACTCCTTGACATCGTCTTTCATCCTTTTCTTCAATAAAAGTCCGTAAATGCCCGTGAATTCCCGTGTTTTCTCCACTTTTCACCTTTTCGTCCTAAAACATAACAAAAACACAAACCACGCATAATTCCGACATAAAAGACATAAAATACACGTTTTGGTCCGGTTTTTATTGTAATTAAGTGGTAGAAAAGATGGGTGTTTACACACCTATCAGCAACCAACCCCCCGTTTTCCAGCGTCCACCACAACCACCCCTATTTTCTGGAAATCTCCACAACAAACCAACCATATCCGACGAGATCTACAAAAAAACCACTATTTTCCGGTGAGATCCACAAGAATCCACCAATTTTCGGCGAGTTCCACAACAAACATAGTTCTTCGGCGACTTCCACATCAAATCTACAATTTTCGATGACTTTCAAAACAAACTCACTTTTCCGACGACCTCATCACTGACTCATATATGAGTCGTGATGACTCATATATGAGTCAATGTGACTTATATATGAGTCATCATGACTCATATATGAGTCTACTATATGAGTTTCATATATGAGTCACCAAGATGACTCATATATGAGTCATGGTGACTCATATATGATTCACCAAGATGACTCATATATGAGTCATGGTCTCATATATATAAGTCACTATATGAATCATATATGAGTCACCGTGATTCTCTTACAAAAGTTATTACCTGTATTACAAACAACTACATCTGCATTGGCATATACATTTTCAGTAACATCGACATCGGCAACTATATTTTCAGTGTCATCGACATCTATATTTTCAGTAACATCGTTATCGGCATCAGCTTCTACATTTTCAGAGTTCTCTGAAAGATGCTTGTTTGTTGTGGAGGTCGCCGAAAGATGGTGGTTTGTTGTGGAGGTCGCCGAAGATGGTGGATTGTTGTAGAAGTCGCCAGAATAGGGTAGTTTGTTGTGGAGGTCGTCGGATAAGGTTGGGTTTGTTGTTGAGGTCGCCGAAAAAATAGGTTTGTGGTGAATCTCGCTGGAAAAATAGTGGATTTTTTGTGGAAGTCGTCGGAAAACTGGGTTTGTTGTGGAACTCACTGGAAAATGGTGGATCCTTGTGGACCTCGCCGGAAATGGGTGGTTTTGTTGTGGTTGATCGGATCGGAATATATACTAGTTAATCGGATCAGAATATATGACGGTTAATCTGTGTGTATGTGAGTGGTGGTGGTTGGAGAAGAGAAATAACGGTCGAGAATGAGATGGGGGTTTTGTTTTTTTTTTAATTTTGGGCCGTTGAAATGAAAATGGATTGAATGGTGTTGATGAGTCCATTGGGACTTTGATAAATAAAAAGACTATTTTAAACTTTTGGCCAATACATTAATGGACAAAAATATCATCCACTAGAAACAGTACGCTTTACGGTATACGCAAATAAAGTCGCAGCAACGACAATTTGTCAATATGATCGCAAATTTGTAAATAGTTCAAGTGTCGGAAAGCCAATGTAAAGAAAAGAAATTGTTCTTTTTTGAGCTCAAATAGGCTTAATAAGAGAGGAGGGTGTCACGGAGGGGTTAGCCTCGTCGGGCCGACGTGGCACCCTCGTCGTGCCTCGTCGCCGTCCGTTGCCCCACCCATCCCCCCCATTTCGCCGTAGAGATTTCGAAAAAACGAACATCTGAACGACGAGCCACATGTAAAAACTAGCCGTTGCTCCCCCCCCCCCCCCCCCCCCCCCCCCACCAACGGTTATATTTTAACTTTTAAAATTTTGAAAATTATTATTTTTTCTTAGATATAATCCTAATTTTCTCATTTTTAACACACACACAACTATTAATTCTCTCTTTCAAACAACAAAATTTTCATCAAAAAATGAATTATAACGTATGGTCCGATGAAGAAGATATGAACGATTTAGATTACATAATCCAGCTTAACGAATAAGAAGCTGAAGTAAAACGAAGGCGTAGATACATTAATCATGAACGTGAATTCACCGAGGCACGTTTAATAGAAGATTATTTCGGCCCCTAACCAAAGTATCACGAGGTGTATTTCCAGAAGCGGTATCGAATGCGGCGTTCACTCTTTTTACAGATTATTTAAGGTATTGAAATTTACATTCAAACACATAATCCTCTACCCAAACACTTTCACCTTTTTACTATTCGTATTGATGCAACGGGTTTAAAAAGTTTTAGCGTAATTATGAAATACACATCAGCCATACACCAAATGGCGTTTGGTACACTTCCGGATGCGTTAGATGAATACTTTCAAATGGGTGCACATTGTGAACGTGATTTTCTTGATAACTTTATGATGTGCGTAATGGATTTGTTTCAACCAGAATTTTTAATAAAACCCACACCAGTTGACATTCAAAACATATATGCCGCTCATAATACGATTCATGGGTTTCATGGGATGCTTGGTAGTATAGATCATATGCACTGGGAATGGAACAATTGTCCAAGAAAATGACACGGCCAATTTGGTAGAGGGGATAAAAAATACCCAGCCATAATACTAGACGCTACTGCATCATACGATTTGTGGATTTGGCATGTATTTTTCGGGGTTTGTTGTCCCATATATTTGTGATGATTAAGAAAGGAAGAAAGAAAGAAAATAGATGAAGAAGATATGGATTCCTAGAGAGAGAAAGTAGTGAGAGAAAGTAGAGAGGAGGAGAGGATTAACTTTGGGAATATTAGATTAGAAGTTAGAAAAATGAACAACCAACCCTCCTAACATGCTAGGAGGGTCGTATACATAGTCCACCCACATGCGGGCTTTAATGGACTATATATTGGGCCGGGCTTTTCTTTTGGACTTTAATTAGTTTAAATCCAAGCCCGTAAACCACGACTAATTAACTACCTATTACAACGTTCTAACTAATGTTACAATAATAACCTATGACTGAGCATTCTTGTTTGACTCAATATTTTGAGGCTAACAATCTCCCCCAATGTGAGGTCATACCCTTTTGATATTTGAAGATCAAAGAAGATTATGAATCTCGTCATAAATGAGCCTTGAACGTGTAACAGTAGTTTTGTTCCTTCATGCTGTGATCTTTGAGCCTTTGTTGTTGTCTTTCGACTTTGTCTTTTAGTCTTGAGATCTTCAAATCATCCTTGACTTTTCATTGCCATCTTGTGATCTTGTGTCTTTATCCACATGCTCACACTATCAATTGTTGGATAAGACTTTGGGCACGAATATGTGGTTATGAATCTTTGACTTTGCTGAGTACACCGTGACGCCACCTTCTCGAGACAAAACATAGACACGGACTGAATGGCTTTGACATTCGTCCTAAATCGGTAGCGTTTAACCTCCGGTCGGTGAAAAACGTTATACAATATTAAATATCGTACCTGTGATTAGGTAGATTCAATTAAGAATCTCCTTGACAGGGTTTCGCGGCTGTACTAGCCGTTCTCTTTACTCGACCGTCTCAAAGCAAGACTGCGAACATAAAGAGTGAATCAATTGGATAAATATCCGCTTGATTAAAGTCGTCAATTCAAATTCCTGGAACAAGTTTGATTCATTAAGAATCTTACCATTGTTGCTTTCCAGTTGACACAAGTTTGATTCATAAGAATCTCACAAGTCACCTACCGTAGCGCTGTTTGATGTTGACGCTAGAAGGATTTCCATTCGTCACTGTGAGTATTAATGAATATCACTCTGAATGTTCTGGAAAGACCATAAGGATATTGCGTAGAAAACTTGAAACGAGTTTGAATCAATTCAGAATCAAACCACTGTTGCTTTTCAGTTTTACATATGTTCAATTCATAACGAATCTTGCATATGACCTACCGCAATGCTGTTTGATGTTAACACTGGAAGGATTTCCACTCATCATTGTGAATACTAAGTAGTATCACTCTAAGTGTTCTAGCAATATCACAAGGATATAGCGTATGACTCTCTTGATCTTCATCCGTGTGTCCTAACGAGATTTGATTGATCTCTTGGCTCTAGACTCGATTTGTGCACTTTTAGTGGTCGGAGGCTGGAGCAGATGCCACCTGTTCAATATCAACTATCTCGGAGTGAGAAATTCAATAGAAGTCGTGTTGATCTCCGTGACAATAAAACAAACTTCTTTTGAGAGAAGCCTGAGTAGCTAGGAAAGGGTTGTGCTTCACATCACTGGGTCCATGATGAGATTGTCTTCATGATGAGTTTACCCGGTTTCTGCCTAAGTTGTATGGAGGGCTTCTTTCTTTAGACCCTTTATCCTTACATTTCTTTTTCATTCTTCAACCCCTTCAATGCTTACCAAGACATCATTAATAGCACCTTGTTGTGATTGTTCCAGTGCTATCAGTACTTAGTCGGCATTCAGCTACATTCACATTCTACTCCATCTTTCCTAAGGACTTCTAATAATCTATTGGATTGTCCCTAAGAAGATCCCTCCGGTTCTGTTTGGATCATAAGACTTAAACCTAACCACCCTTTTGACACCAATAACGTCGTGAATTAAAGATGTTGTGGGTATTAGATCGTAACCATGAAAACCACTTTAAATTCTAACAAAGTGTTTGGAAAACATTTAACACCTTGCTAGTTTTGTCGTTTCAGAAATACTCCCCCTTCACATGTGCATCGATAATCGAAAGTGTTTCGCACATGTAGGTAAGAGTTAAAGTGCTTGAGTCTTATATAAGATCACATTTTAATCACATTTTCTCCCCCTATCTCTAATATATAAAATCTTTTGATATTAGAGATACCAAATTTGATTAAAATATATTTTGAAAAATAGTCTTGAAAATCTTCGGGAGAAAGATGTGTTAATCTTTTGCATGAAGTTGAATTGCTCCCCCTCAAAAATTGATCCAATGGAATTGTCATTACGAGGATTTGATCCACATTAAATTTTTGAGGATAGGAGTTGTTGAACACACAATTTTTGAAAGATTTTGAATATCATTGAGAAATTCTTGAAAAAATTGTGTTCAACGCTTTTTGAAAAATCAATTCTTTTTGACGAAAAGGTTTCTCTAAAGCATAAACTTGAGTTCATAGACTTTGAATGCCTTGACGAATCCACTCAAGTGTAAGAAGATTTAACTTCTTTTGCTAAGGGTAAGAGTACAAAAGCGTACACTCCCCCGTGAATTTAGATCCGGGTTGCAATCTAAAAGTGATTACAAGCCATTGTGTTGAGCTCAAAACGTGGAATGTTTTGTGACAAGCTCAACCCAAGATAGATTGCTCTACCCGTTTTTGGAAATATTGTCCAAAATAGACAATTTCCTTTAAAAATATAGAAATGACATGGTTTGAAAAATATTTACAACTTTCATTCGAGCTTTATGTACACACCCGTGTCGTTATTGAGCGACATTTCTAGGTACGTCCATATTATCGATATTGAAAGACATGTCGAGAAGAATATTTTTGGATTATCAAATATTTTTTAATTTTTTATTTTGCTTTTTGATTAATATTTACAGGTAGATGTTTGATAGATGAATCAAGCAGGCTTCTTTACCAGAACCTCCAGTTCTGCTGGAGTCAAACATCTCATACCAACTTGCCTAACTAGATACGCAAACCTCTCTTTCGAAAGAGCTTTTGTAAACAAGTCAGCTAATTGGTAATCAGTTCCAACAAAGTATAATTCAACAATACCTCTTTCAACTTGTTCCTTAATGAAGTGATATCTGACATCAATGTGCTTCATGCGGGAATGCTGAACCGGATTACAGGAGATGGCTATGGCCGACTTTGAGTCACAGTACATAGGTACTTTATCAAAATGGAAGCCATAATCCGTGAGTTGTGTTCTCATCCAAAGAACTTGAGCACAACACGCAGATAGAGACACATACTCCGCTTCGGCTGATGAAAGTGACGTACAATCCTGCTTCTTGGAAGACCATCCCACAAGCTTGTCTTGACCTAGAAATTGTGCACCACCAGAAGTACTTTTACGTGTATCAAGACACCCTGCATGATCAGAATCTGAATAGGCCGTTAGAAAGAAACCGGTTTCCCTCGGATACCGGAGTCCCATGTGAATGGTATTCTTAAGGTACCGAAAGATCCGTTTAACCTCCTTGAGGTGCTTTTCAGTGGGTCGTGCTTGATATCGTGCACAATAACATGTAGCATGATGAATATCAGGTCTGCTTGTTGTCAAGTACATGAGGGACCCGATCATGGAACGATATCTCGTTTGATCAATGGGTAATCCCTCTAAATCAGCATCTAGGGATGTGGTTGATAATGGTGTCCCAACGGGGTCACATGATGTCATACCATGCTTTTTGATTATCTCTTGACAATACTTAGCTTGGTTAATGAAGATACCACTTGGGTATTGGTGAACTTGAATTCCTAGAAAGAATTTTAGTTCGCCCATCATAGACATTTCAAATCTGTTGTGCATTACTTTTTCAAACCATTTTGAAAGTTTTGAGTTTGTAGACCCGAAAATAATGTAATCAACATAAATTTGAACAAGCAAAATGTCATCCCCATATTTATAAGTGAACAAAGTTAAATCAATGGAACCTTTTGAGAAACCTTTGGAGACCAGAAATTTCGAGAGCTCGTCGTACCACGCCCTTGGAGCTTGCTTGAGTCCATATAGTGCTTTGTGGAGACGATACACCTTGTCAGGATAATGAGGATTGACGAATCCTTCTGGATGCGTGACATAAACTTCTTCCTTCAAAGGACCATTAAGAAATGCCGTCTTTACGTCCATTTGAAAAACGATGAATCCCTTATGTGCAGCATAAGCAAGGAAAATCCTGACCGCTTCCATTCGAGCTACTGGTGCAAATGATTCTTCAAAATCAATACCCTCTTTCTTTCCATACCCTTTAGCCACTAGTCTAGATTTATTCTTGATGATCGTGTTCTCTTCATCCATCTTGTTTTTCCAGATCCATCGAAGATTTAATGGAGTTACATCGTATGGTCTGTCAACAAGTTCCCAGACTTTAAGTCTTTCAAATTGTTGAAGTTCATCCGTCATCGATTCAATCCAAGCATGATCAGCTAATGCCTCTTTGATGTTTTTCGGTTCAGCTGAACTCACGGCGAGTGCGAACATACAAACATCGGCATCGGTGGTAAGCTGTCGTCTTGTGCGAACGGGCTGTGAAGGGTTTCCAATGACATGAACCAAAGGATGATCTCGGGTCCAATGATGTGTTGAAGGATGTCGTTGATAGAATGTGTGCATATTTGACGGATCAACATGGCGAGTAGAAGACTCTCCAGTTTCGTGTACCAGTGTACCGAATGGGTTGATAAATTCGTCTTCGTCAGATAATGCATTGTCTGCTTGATTTGTGTTCTCTAGAGAAATGACAGTAGTTGTGGATGTTGTAGGATCGATTGTTGAAGTGATATTCTGAGGAAGTAACTCTGCAGCAACCCCTGTTGAAGTAGATGAAGTTGTATCCGGTTGTTGACGATGATCCGTATCATCATTCTTATCATGAGTGTCAGCGGAAGACTTCGATACAACTTGTTTCTCCCCCGTGAAATATTCATCATACATTGGTCCATATAACATTTCCAACTCTTCAATTGTCGTGTCGACTGTCATATCAGCTCTAGGAACATTTTCTGGAACCAGCGTTTAACTTGACGGTTCATTGCAGTGGTCTTGAGTTATGAGTTCCGTGCGGTTGTGAATGGAAGTCGTTTGTCGTTGTGGATCGGGACTTAAACAGTTTTGTTCAAGTGCCATTTCTTGCAATTCATCAAATCTGATATGAATAGTCTCGACTATCAATTTTGTTCTCTTGTTTTACACTCTGTATCCCTTAGACTGAGTTGCATATCCCACAAGAATACATGCATCACCTTTTTCTTTCATCTTATCCAAATTTTCACCATCTCGTATAATGTAACAAGTACATCCAAAAACATGAAGGTGTTTGAGTGAAGGTTTTCGATCATGAATTATGTGATATGGTGTCTTTTCGTGTCTTGGGATAATTAAGGAACGGTTTTGTGTGTAGCATGCGGTTGACACGGCTTCGGCCCAAAAGTATAGCGGAAGTTTTGAAGCGGATAATAATGTTCGAGCAGCTTCAACCAAAGTACGGTTTCGTATTTCAACAACGCCGTTTTGTTCGGGTGTTCGAGCAATAGATGTTTCATGTTCAATCCCTTTGGCTTCAAAAAACTCTCAGATTTGAATTCAAAAATTATGTACCTCTGTCAGTACGAACCACTTTAACTTGAGCTTGAAGACCACGTTATATCAATTTAAGGAAGCTGATGAGAACGTCGGGTGTTTCATCCTTGGACCTCAAGAAGTGAGTCCATGTGTACCTTGAGTAATCATCGACGATTACCATAATATATTTCTTTCCATTGATACTCTGAACATGCATGGGACCACACAGATCCATATGGAGAAGATCTAACCGTCCTTTTGAGCTTGGTGTAGTCTTTGTTTTGAAGCTACTTCATTTAGCTTTACAAAGTTCATAAGAAGAACAAAGATGATCTTTGATGAATTTCAAACTTGGAAGGCCTCTTACAATATCTTTCTTGGAAAGCAAGTTGATGGTATCAAAGTTGAGATGAGAAAGACGTTGATGCCATAACCATGCCTGAGTCGTTGAAGCTTTAGCCATGAAGCAAATTGGAGTAGATGAAGTTGTGTCTTGAAGTGAAATTGTGTAAAGATCAGTACCCCGTGTACCGGTAAGTAAGTCATTCCCATCATAATCACGAACAAAACATGTCTTCTTTCTGAAAGCAACCTCCAAATCCGCATCACAGAATTGACCAACCGAGAAAAGATTGTGATTGAGCCCTTCGACATAGTATACCCTTTTAATCGTGATATTCCCCTGAACCAAATCTCCATATCCTAGGATCGGTGCAAATTGATCATTTCCGAATCGGACCGTACCCAGGAACTTCTCCATGGAGTTAATTAGAAGCTTGAGATTCCCCTTCATGTGCTTCGTGCATCCGGAGTCCAGTATGAAGAGAATTATTTGTATTACCTGCAGAAGAGTTAGAACACGATGGAGCATTTGCTAAATTGGATACCACAGTAGTTGTGATAATAGAATCATTAGTGTCCTTATCAACATTTAAAGGCAAACTAACACTCGTTTTCACATTTTCTATCCTAGCTTTCGGTATCCATTTATATCCGGAAGGACATTGATTAGCAAACCACCATTTCCAAGACTTGCTAGCAAACTCATATAATTCCTTAATTTTGCTTCTAGGATTCTTAGTGGTGGAGTCTGATGCATTACTTTTCTTAGTGGGGGTAGTACCAGAATGGTTCACTTTGCGTTTGGGTTTACTAGCTCTAATAGGCATTGCAACTTGCTTCTTAGTTCTAGTATCTACGCCTTTGACTTTATTCATAGCACACATAGAATGATTAGCATTAACACACTTTCCACATTTGACACAAACAAATTTCACATTCATAGCATTCAAATCATTCACAACATCCAAATCGTCATTACATGCGATTGCAGACTTGTTATTCTTAAAAACATTCAAATTCCTAGGGTGTTCTTCTACTTCCTTCATCTTCCCTTGATTCTTGTGTTTCCAGACCTTATCATTCACTTGACTGCGCTTAAGCTGAGGCCGGCTAACACTAGTAGTGGAAACTATTCCTATAGTAGAAGACACATGAATATTAGTGTTTCTAGAAGTCTGAGGCGATTGAGTAACTTTGTTTGTGGGCTTAGTGGGCATTCTATACATCCCTGGTTTAATCACATTATTGTGCTTAACGCTTGGTGCTATAGGATTCCTTATGGGTTGATTCTGTGGTAACCTTTCCTTTCCATCCATCTTGGGGGCAAACACAAGTTTTGCAAACGAGGAATTTGATAAAGCAGATGGTTTTCCCAAGATAGAGGATCTATTTACTTTAGAGGCATTGGGTTGTCTAACAACATTTTTCTTAATGCTAGGTTCCACAATTTTCCCACCCATTTTAGCAATGAGTTTCTACAACTCTGCTATCGCTCTGTCCCTGTCTTGTAACTGAGCTTTCAACCCTTTAATTTCCAAATTCTGTTCATTCATTTCTCGAAATGTTTGAGAAAGTTTTTCTTGCAATTTATTATCGTGTGGAAAACTACCAACGTCTTTTTGCAAAGCAAGTTCAAGTGAATGACAATGTTTTTGAAGGAAATTATTTTTGTGTTGAAGTAACTCAAAAGCCTTTTTGTCAACATTTTCTTTACGTTTCGAAAGCTCAATTTCAAGACGTTCACATTCTTTGCTTTTATCAAGATATTGGCATGCAACTTCAGAATATTCATCAATATCAGCACAAGATGTAAAATAAGCACACATAACATCGTTAGAAACACATTCTTGCAATAGTAATTCATCTGAAATCAGTCTTCTCCATTTGAAGATCTTCAATGTGTTTCTCAAGAGATTCAACATATTTTAAATCATCATACATTTCTGTTCGAATGAACTCTTCAAGTTGAAGAACAGTTTCTTTAATCAACGCCGTGTTAGGAATTAAGAGTTCTTTCACAAGCAAGGTAATATCTTGAGGAATCGGACGTGTCCACTCAGCATTTTCACGTTTTGCCCAGTCTCTTTCAACAATAGATTTAACAATATCTATGTGGTGTTTAAGAATACCTAATGTTTTCCTACTCTTGCTTTTAGATTTAACTAGAGGGAGGTAGTTTATGTATTTGTAAACATTAGATTTCTTAGGGGCAAATGCTTTCTTCCATTGAATTCTCTTTTGTGTGCATTCTAGGAATACTTCCTCACGAGTTTTCCTGAGTTTGTTTGTTGAAAAGGCCATAAAGACTATTCTCATAAGCATAATTATATGGTTTCACAAACTCCTTATTAACAAGTGGTTGACTATCAGCATCCCAAAGGGCAGTCTCTTCACTATCGGCACTAACAGGCATGCAATCAAGATCTGTCCTTTCAGTCTCATCAAGATAAAGACACGGGTTCGCAGCTTGAGCTTTGGCAAGGTACTCAGGACTTGCAAAGCTAGCTTGACCCTTAAACATCGAAGAAGGTACCAGCATTCTTACAGATTGAATAGAATCATGCGTTTTATAAACAACGTTCTTCAAAAATTCGACTTGTGCTTCTAATTTCGTTACCTTTTCAGTTTCTTTATCATATCTACTTTTGAAGTCTTGTTTTAACGCATCTACTTCTTGTTTCTTATCCTCAAGAATTTTAGCAGAATCAATAGTGGTCATAGAGAGCTTTTGTTCAAGTTCATTAACTTTGGTGTTGGCAAGGTACGTTTTTTGGCGTTCATCCATTAAGAAAACATTATATTGACGCTTCTCTTTTGCTAATAACTCAAGAGTTGTATTATATTTGTTTTCAAAATCGTCCTTTTGACTTTTTAACGCACTTCCCTTGTACCCCTCAAGCTCTTTGGTTTTCTGAAGGAGCTCATCTCTATAGCTTTCAGTCATCTCAGTAGATTTGATAAGAGCAGCTTTGCATTCTTCAAAGTTTTGAGTGAGCGTATCGTTTGCCTTCTTTAATTGCTTTTGACTCTTTTTATTTTCAGTGACATCTTTTTGTAAAGTAGCAATTAAATTAGCAAGCGCAATACGTTCCTCTTCAACGTATTCATTTGCATGTTGATCATCCTCAGACTCATTATTGCACATGTCTGATGAATCGGGTGTGGTATTGCTATCAATCGTTTCCATCATACATGTGTCATTAATGGCATTGGGTAGATCACTATGCTCAAGAATGTCACCAAACACATTATATTCATCAGTAGTGTGTACCTTATCGAGTGGCTCAGTATCAAAGATAGGGCCATTGTCATCTTCAGTGACTTTGAGAACTTCTTCAACCTTTGCCATGTACGAGTAATGTGCATCGAGCTCTTGATCAGAATCTTCATCATCAGTATCATCAAGCATTGCTCCTTCCTCAGCTGACAATTTAACCCATGCTTCCATTTTCTTGCATAACAGCATCTTTTCCTTGTGATAGTCGGAGTCTCTAACCCTTTTTGGCTTCCTGCATTCCTTTGCCATATGCCCATATCCTTGGCAATTAAAACATTGAATCCCGCTCTGCTAAACCACTTGACTTCCAACCGTTTCCCTATTCCCAGTAGCAGCAGCAATCCTCTGAATATCATACTTTGCAGTTTGTCGATCATATCTTGCAGAACCCTCAACATGCGTTGGATTATGTCGATCATACCTAGAAGGACTTTCACCACGTCGACGTGTGTCATACCTTGGAGGACTCTCAACATATCGGTTCTTAGTGTTAGATGATGTACGAAGATTGTTGTTGGTGGGTTTGTAGATTTTCTTGTAAGTCTTCATTATGAAAGCAATTTGTTGTCTCATCTCTCGATTCTTTTGAGCTTGGTCTTCATCACTATCTTCTTAAGATGATGACTCAGATGGTGATGATGTTTCTCTTGGCACTTTACCTCGAGATCTTGTGGATGATGAAGACTTAGATGATGTGGAAGATCGTGGTGAAGATGATGTAGTGGAATATGACTTAGGAGCACGAGTGTAACACCCTATTTTGATAATGGAATGTCACGCGTAATTATGACGTGTCATCAAAGCATACAAGGATAAATGTATAAAACATTACATGACCATAGGGATAACTGGAATCAAACATCGGTTCCCAAACATAAGCCCAAAACATAATAAAGCAAAAGAAATGAATGAAAGACTAAACAAGCATAAGTATATGAAGGCAAAAAGGAAAAGATGTCTCTAGCAGCTTCCATCCTATGCACGTCCTCCAAATGCTCGAGTCTTTCCTAGGGTACCTGCCGTTTTGGGACATGGAAAGGAAAGTAACGACTGAGCAAAACGCTCAGTGCATGGATATAGACATAGTATAAGTGACTAAAACATAATAGAGACTTAATAGCAGCGGAATTGTATAAGTCCTGGAAAACCTGGAACATGTTCATAAAACTGGTTTTATAGTTTGAAAAGCCTTATGTTTATCTTATGAAAACTGTTTAACGTATTTTACCATTAGCCAATATAGGTCATGAAAATCCACCGTGCATGAATACTTGGAGGGGTGACCTCATCATGCAAATTAGAGGGGTTGCCTCTAATTTAATATACTGGTTTTTGGGTAGGAGGGATCAGCTCCTTGTGAAGGATGCAAGGCACACACCACATTCACCATGTAATCCTGAATAAAAACATGTAACTAGGATGCACCCATACGCCCCACATGATAAATATAATATAAATGACCAAAAGCTGAAGGGACGCCACGAGCAATCACTCCGCCGTGGTGAAGTCATAACATCAGTGCCTCTAATGTTATGGTTATGGTACCTCCATAACTAGGTGAAACTGGCCATGCATGTATATGGCTATAGGTAATCTTAATTAAACATAATCAATCAAACTCATAACTTATACTACGAGAAAACAGTTGGCTGCATACGGGGAATCCTAATAAGGAAAGAATGTCCAAACTGAAAGGACGGGAATCGGTACCTTATGTCCAGTGAACGAGAAAGACGAACTGCGAGGAATCCTACTTCCGAATCACTAGTGCTACATAAATACGTACATGAATAAGTATCTGCTTACTAAATACATAGCTGGTTTTATGTCATGTCTTAGCTTATTTTATGTGTTCTTACCATGTTTTACTGTTTTAAAGCCTTAAACTGTGTTAAATCTTATATTCTGTTTAATCTGATTAAGTATTTCTGATATTTCATGTGTTATTATACTTACTGTGTAATAATAAGTAACTTTCCAAAAATAGCAGGTTTCCTAAAATAGAAAGTTTCCAAAAATAGAAAGTTTCCAAAAATAGAAAGTTTTCAAAAATAAAAAGTTTCCAAAAATAGAAAGTTACCAAAAATAGAAAGTTTCCAAAAATAGAAAGTTTCCAAAAATAGAAAGTTTCCAAAAATAGAAAGTTTCCAAAAATAGATTTACTGCTTAAAATAGATAAGTTTCTAAAAATAGAAAGTTTCCATAAATAGATTAGCTGCCTTAATTAAATAAGTTTCCATAAATAGATTAGCTGCCTGAAATAAATAAATTTCTAAAAATAGCTGGTTTCTATAAATAGATTAGCTGCCTTATTTAATTAAGTTTCTAAAAATAGTTGGTTTCCATAAATAGATTAGCTGCCTTATTCAATTAAGTTTTTAAAAATATAAAGTTTCCATAATTAGAAATAAGCTGGTTAAATAAGCTAAGTATATAAGCCTAAGTGTTTTCATGATTATTTTCTAAGTCATAATATATAGTGTATAGTTTAATAATTATTTCATGTAATTAAATTAAACTATAGGTTAAAATATTTAATTAAAGTATAACATGTTTTTAATTAAATAAGTTAAATACTTAGGTTAAAATATGTATTATTATATATTAATAATATAACCTAAGTCATGTTAATTAATTAATTATATCCATGGTTTTAAAATAATTAATTAATTATAAGTCTTAAATATATAAATACTTAGGTTAAAATAATTTCATGATCATTAATAATTAAATAACCTAAGTCATGTTATTAAATTAATCTCATCATTTTATTAATTTAATTTTAACATAAGTTCATAACATAAAAAAACTAACATACACCATGAATCGGATCTAGACTAAAAAGCATGAACCTGACATGAAATCGACACCGTACCCCGAACCAACTCGTGGTACCCCGTGTTTCCTTGCTGCCGTGGGACCCACACGCACCAACCAAGACCATATGGTCTTGGTGGTGGTCGGCTTGGCAAGCCGAAACCCATTCGGGTTAGGTTGCAGCCTGCGGCCAAACAAACACCCCTTAAAAACAACCTTTTGATTTTATTTAACACCAAAACATGTTAGATCTATGCTTAATTATTATGTTTTTGTAAAAACATTACATGTTCATAATTTATAAAAACATTAAATCAAAAGAAAAGGTTTAAAAAGGTTTCACCGAATTCGTGGATCAAGAGGACGAAGAACAAACACGATCACCAACTAATAATCCAAGATCCAAGATCAACAACCACCTCCTTGTGGTGTTCTTAGGGTGGCGGCACAATAGAAGAAGGGAAGGAGGGTTTTAGGGTTTTTTCTAAAATCTTCTGTGAATGAAAATGAGTAGTGAAAAATTATTTAACCCTGTGAAAAATTGATGGGCTAAACCCATCCCCCCTCCCTAATTTCGTGGTAATGGGGCCCACAAGGGGTAACCCGATCATTTTCCGTGTCTAATTAATAAGTGTGTTCTCGTGTTCGTGTTTTATGTGTTTGTTCTCATTAAATAATTACCGTGACCTAATATATTTAATTACGCTCGTAATAAATATATATACGTAATTAATAATAGTTCGTGTTTTAATTACGTTCATGATTTCATGATCGCATGTTCGTGATTAATTATTGTCAAATAATTATTACGTGCTCGTGTGTAGTAAATACTTATCGTGTTCTAACACGTACGTAATACGTAAAATCCTAACACGTAATCGTAATCATGCTATATTAGGAAAGTTTAAATCTAGTACGTACGATCTTAAGGGTACTATTCATGGTAAAAGCATGCGGGTTTTACAACTCTTCCCCCCTAAAAATAATAGTTCGTCCCCGAATTATAGATAACGTAACTGAAAGAGAAACATACCCGAATCAAACTGAGAGGGTATGTAAGATAAATTAACGTGCAGGTGACCTGGCAGAAAGAACGCGGAACGTGACATGTCTAAAAAGGACATGGAACGTGACGTGGCTGAAAGGACATATCTAATTGATAAGAGAAAACGGATAAGAAGTCCGGATGAACTTGTCCGTTTCCAAGTGGCTTCCCTCTTGGAACGGTTCCTTTATAAGATCTTGACACGAATGATAAGTATTGGTCCTCCTGACCTTAACTTGGAATACGAAGAAGTTCTTGGTTATCAACGTAAGGTAGATCCCCTAAATTCGATCGAGGAAAAATAAGGGTTAACGTGCAAGGGTAACTGAAACGTTACGATGAAAGACAATCTGACTTAACTGTTAACTAGAAACGATGCGTGAGACATAAACAAACGTAGTACGTGAAAAATTTTGAGCGTGATACGTGAAAATGTTTTAACGTGCTACGTGGAGATATGGCGAGTGTAGTATGAGTAAACATATCATGATCCATGATACGTGGTAACATATCTTGATCATGATATGAGGAACGTGGAATGAACATGACATGTGAAACATATCGTGAACATAGAATATAATGGCGGTAACACCAAACGCTACCGGGTGAGACATAGAATATGACGAGAAACGTCTATCTGAGGATAGGGAGTTATACTAAACTTGGGTCCGGTCTCTCAAGTTCTTGCAAACTTCCTAGAATGAGAAGAAAATGAACGTTAAATCGTAAGCCAAAATACGATCATGAACATGAATAGTGTCATGAACGCGAGCGCGAAAACAAGTCGTGAAATTAGGACAAGGACGTGAAGTAAATAAGGGCATAATTACAAATATTTGTCTGACCCGATAACTAAGAAACTGCCAAGTGATCGGATGAGCCTTGGCTGGAACATGTCCGATCAATCTGTTGGTTCCAAAATCCTTGCGGATGTAAGGATTCTGCAGACTTGATCAAACTGTTTGTAATAACTCAGATAGCATCATGCTTCTTCTGAGTTTGCATTAATCTGGTAACCAAAATCCGTGGAGATCTTGTCCCATTTTAGTTCACAAGTTCAGATGATAAAACATCCCAGTTTGTTGGTGTCCTATCTTAACCTGTTGGTATGTCAGGTACATAGATATGGACGTAGTTGTATCCTGCTTCATAGAAACTTGATACATAGAAGGTCGCGAAATTCTGAATCTCTGAATCTAGACTTCTCCTAGCGTAGGATTTCTTAGAACACTTAATGTAGTGTAGGGTTCTCTCTTTTACGCATAAGCTGAGTCATGGTAAGATTAACCATGCAATTCCATGTGATCCAGCGTGTCACTGTAATCAACAAAATTGATATTGGAAAATTTTTCCATGGTAAAATTTCTCTTGTCATAGAATTTGCAACATCGTGCAGATATGGTCTTCCTGTTCTTCTCTAGGCTTAAAGGAAATCAGGTTATCCTCAATGAAAACACTGATGAATTTGCTATGAGTTCATGGAAATTCATTCTTATAATGCCGTTGGAGCATTGATGAGACAAATTCCGAAATCATAAATCTAGCATGACCAAGTCGTGAACGAATAGAAGTCATGGACATGTCCTGCTCTTTCCCTCGTCATTGTAGGCAGCATGATCATGAGTTCGATCTTGGAAAAAGTGAATAACACTATAAGGTCGATTGGACATGTTGTCAGTACGTGTAGGAGAATAACGGTCATGAATGGTGATTTGTTTAAGCCGATGGTAGTCGACACATAATCTCATGGTACCATTCTTCTCCTTGAAGGTTCTTCTGGAATGTATGGTAAGATTTTGGAATAATCAACTGGCTATGCGTAAAAGGACTTAAGTAGTCGTGTCTTACTGACAGCTAGAAAATTTTAGCGACCATGGCTAACAACGCACATGCTTGTAAGCATAAATAATTGTACAGATTTTCCTGATGGAAAATCAAGCTGAATGTATTCAGGAGCCTGAACCTTACTGTACATAAATATGAATCGTAGCATGGTGTGCTGTTCATAGTCAATAATTAGGATAGAATTCATCTCGTGTCTGTCCGAGGAAATGCGTTAGCAACTTGGATCTCATCATTAAGCTGAAGGAAACCCTCGTATACATGGGAATACGAAAGGCGTCCTTCATGGTCATGAATCAATGATTTATGGTTACAAGAATGAAAGTGACATCGGCAACGTGACAGTTCTCACTGATGCGCCAGTAATGGTATTGAATTTCTTGTGGCCTGCTTAATACTTGGCACAACAAAATGGATATATCCTTGGAGGGTACCCTGAATTTCTTAGAAATGTTCCATAGTTGGACGTAAGTCATGTGTCTTGACTCGTTTCTTGGAACTATAAGCATGACATATGTCTTGACTGGTGTCTTGACATGTGTCTTCAGAAAGTATACGTAAGACATGTGTCTTGACTGATGTCTTGACATGTGTCTTCAGGAGTATACGTGAGACATGTGTCTTGACTGATGTCTTGACATGTGTCTCGAGTTGTGAAACAAATATAACCACAATATAAGGTTATTATGCCAGAATTGGCAGATCGGTTGGACTACTAATCCTTGTATTTCTGATCACGTCCGTGGCCAGAGTTTTGGTTGCGATTTCTAGGATAGTTGTTGTCATAGTAGTGGTTACTATCGTCCTGTCTGTCAGTTCCATGATGGTCATTCTCATGACCGTGATTCATGTAACTATTCAGCTGAGTGGCCGGCTGGTACCGGTTTGCACTCATATGGCTGAAATGACAGCCGAATGACGTGTGACATGTAAATAAGAATTAGGGACAATGATTGCTGGGAATCGTCTGATGGTGAAGCATCTTCTCGTCCAATTGCTTTGCTCCGACGCCTTTGTATTCGTCTTGTAGGATCTCCAGGTTGTGAACAGCATCTGTATCTCGTAGCGTCTCCGAACGTCAGCAGCATCAACCTTTAGTAACATTTCCAAGTTATGAGCGGCATCAGCAATTTGTAGAGTATTAGCAAGTGGAAAAATGCCTGAGATGATTCAGAATCGACTAACGAATACTCGTGCAGTATTGCAAGTGAAATACACATGGATTTAGGTACGTGTAATACACCTGGAACATGGTACATGGAGTACACGTTGAATGCACATGAAATGATGGGTATGGGGTAGATCATTTGTCATGATTTAAGAAAAGTATACCGGTTAAACGGTTAGGAAAACCATCATGATAACCTGGCAGTATTAGCATAGACATCATTCTGGTTGTAACGGAAACGTTAAAGTGTGGTTACACAAAATTTAACGATGATTTGCCTGACAGCATGATCAATGAAGACCAACCATGACTATCTTGAAATCAGGATTCAATGAAATCTAACAATGTCTTGCAGGACAGCGTAAATAACAAAAGAGGCGTAAAACATAATCAACATGAAGACGGAATTATCATGAAGAAACATGAAACCATCTATCACGAAGAAGTGTATAACATAATCAGCATGAAACTGAAGTTAACCATGACAGTATGAAAACATACTTGACATAAAAACATAATAACTTATGAGGGGACATGAAAAAAAATTTATGCCAAATTAAATCATGAGAAAAAATTTATGCATGAAAAACAGTGCATGAATGGGTAATGTAGTTTGTAAAACCTTTATGTGCGAGGGAACGCCTATGGGTCGGTTCCAAAACAAAAGACATGGCGAGGGGACGCCTATAGGTCGGTCCCAAAGTTAAAAGTTTCGATAAAAGCACATGCGACTAAATAGGGCCAGTCCTGTACCAACCATTACTTAGTCATAATCCCTGCAACAATGATACATGAAACATAAATAAATGAAACTCATATGTCAAAACTTATCAGAAAAAAATTATTTATGTGACTAGTTATGAACTATTGGGGTTCAGTCCACATAGCCACTGTTCACGAGGAACATTATGCATGAAACAATGACACATAACTAAATATGAATGACGGTTGTCCATCCATATTAGCAAAACAATATCGATGAAAACATCAAGGCTAAAACCTCAAGGTGCTGAAAACATCATGGTTAAAACAACAATGCGCTGAAAACATCAATACGTAGAATAACAGACGTTGGCTTAGGAAGCTCCTGGTGACTACCCACTAGTCACAGGTCGAGTTTTAGAGCCTATAGGTCGAAGCCTTGGCTCTGATACCATAATTGTAACACCCCATTTTGATAATGGAATGTCACGCGTAATTATGGCGTGTCATCAAAGCATACAAGGATAAATGTATAAAACATTACATGACCATAGGGATAACCGGAATCAAACATCGGTTCCCAAATAATAAGCCCAAAACATAATAAAGCAAAAGAAATGAATGAAAGACTAAACAAGCATAAGTATATGAAGGCAAAAAGGAGAAGAAGTCTCTAGCAGCTTCCATCCTATGCACGTCCTCCAAATGCTCGAGTCTTTCCTAGGGTACCTGCCGTTTTGGGACATGGAAAGGAAAGTAACGGCTGAGGAAAACGCTCAGTGCACGGATATGGACATAGTATAAGTTACTAAAACATAATAGAGACTTAATAGCAGCGGAATTGTATAAGTCCTGGAAAACCTGGAACATGTTCATAAAACTGGTTTTATAGTTTGAAAAGCCTTATGTTTATCTTATGAAAACTGTTTAACGTATTTTACCATTAGCCAATATAGGTCATGAAAATCCACCGTGCATGAATACTTGGAGGGGTGACCTCATCATGCAAATTAGAGGGGTTGCCTCTAATTTAATATACTGGTTTTTGGGTAGGAGGGATCAGCTCCTTGTAAAGGATGCAAGGTACACACCACATTCACCATGTAATCCTGAATAAAAACATGTAACTAGGATGCACTCATACGCCCCACATGATAAATATAATATAAATGGCCAAAAGCTGAAGGGACGCCACGAGCAATCACTCCGTCATGGTGAAGTCATAACATCAGTGCCTCTAATGTTATGGTTATGGTACCTCCATAACTAGGTGAAACTGGTCATGCATGTATATGGCTATAGGTAATCTTAATTAAACATAAGCAATCAAACTCATAACTTATACTACGGGAAAACAGTTGGCTGCATACGGGGAATCCTAATAAGGAAAGAACGTCCATACTGAAAGGACGGGAATCCGTACCTTATGTCCAGTGAACGAGAAAGACGAACTGCGAGGAATCCTACTTCCGAATCACTAGTGCTACATAAATACGTACATGAATAAGTATCTGCTTACTAAATACATAGCTGGTTTTATGTCATGTCTTAGCTTATTTTATGTGTTCTTACCATGTTTTACTGTTTTAAAGCCTTAAACTGTGTTAAATCTTATATTCTGTTTAATCTGATTAAGTATTTCTGATATTTCATGTGTTATTATACTTACTGTGTAATAATAAGTAACTTTCCAAAAATAGCAGGTTTCTTAAAATAGAAAGTTTCCAAAAATAGAAAGTTACCAAAAATAGAAAGTTTCCAAAAATAGAAAGTTTCCAAAAATAAAAAGTTTCCAAAAATAGAAAGTTTCCAAAAATAGGAAGCTTCCAAAAAAAGATTTACTGCTTAAAATAGATAAGTTTCTATAAATAGAAAGTTTCCATAAATAGATTAGCTGCCTTAATTAAACAAGTTTCCATAAATAGATTAGCTGCCTGAAATAAATAAGTTTCTAAAAATAGCTGGTTTCCATAAATAGATTAGCTGCCTTATTTAATTAAGTTTCTAAAAATAGTTGGTTTCCATAAATAGATTAGCTGCCTTATTTAATTAAGTTTCTAAAAATATAAAGTTTCCATAATTAGAAATAAGCTGGTTAAATAAGCTAAGTATATAAGCCTAAGTGTTTTCATGATTATTTTCTAAGTCATAATATATAGTGTATAGTTTAATAATTATTTCATGTAATTAAATTAAACTATAGGTTAAAATATTTAATTAAAGTATAACATGTTTTTAATTAAATAAGTTAAATACTTAGGTTAAAATATGTATTATTATATATTAATAATATAACCTAAGTCATGTTAATTAATTAATTATATCCATGGTTTTAAAATAATTAATTAATTATAAGTCTTAAATATATAAATACTTAGGTTAAAATAATTTCATGATCATTAATAATTAAATAACCTAAGTCATGTTATTAAATTAATCTTATCATTTTACTAATTTAATTTTAACATAAGTTCATAACATAAAAAAAACTAACATACACCATGAACCGGATCTAGACTAAAAAGCATGAACCGGACATGAAATCGACACCGTACCCCGAACCAACTCGGGGTACCCCGTGTTTCCTTGCTGTCGTGGGACCCACACGCACCAACCAAGACCATATGGTCTTGGTGGTGGTCGGCTTGGCAAGCCGAAACCCATTCGGGTTCGATTGCAGCCTGCGGCCAAACAAACACCCCTTAAAACAACCTTTTGATTTTATTTAACACCAAAACATGTTAGATCTATGCTTAATTATTATGTTTTTGTAAAAACATTACATGTTCATAATTTATAAAAACATTAAATCAAAAGAAAAAGTTTAAAAAGGTTTTACCGAATTCGTGGATCAAGAGGACGAAGAACAAACACGATCACCAACTAATAATCCAAGATCCAAGATCAACAACCACCTCCTTGTGGTGTTCTTAGGGTGGCGGCACAATAGAAGAAGGGAAGGAGGGTTTTAGGGTTTTTTCTAAAATCTTCTGTGAATGAAAAATGAGTAGTGAAAAATTATTTAACCCTTTTTGTGAAAAATTGATGGGCTAAGCCCATCCCCCTCCCTAATTTCGTGGTAATGGGGCCCACAAGGGGTAACCCGATCATTTTCCGTGTCTAATTAATAAGTGTGTTCTCGTGTTCGTGTTTTACGTGTTTGTTCTCATTAAATAATTACCGTGACCTAATATATATAATTACGCTCGTAATAAATATATATACGTAATTAATAATAGTTCGTGTTTTAATTACGTTCATGATTTTATGATCGCATGTTCATGATTAATTATTGTCAAATAATTATTACGTGCTCGTGCGTAGTAAATACTTATCGTGTTCTAACACGTACGTAATACGTAAAATCCTAACACGTAATCGTAATCATGCTATATTAGGAAAGTTTAAATCTAGTACGTACAATCTTAAGGGTACTATTCATGGTAAAAGCATGCGGGTTTTACAACTCTTCCCCCCTAAAAAGAATAATTTGTCCCCGAATTATAGATAACGTAACTGAAAGAGAAACATACCCGAATCAAACTGAGAGGGTATGTACGATAAATTAACGTGCAGGTGACCTGGCAGAAAGAACGCGGAACGTGACATGTCTAAAAAGGACATGGAACGTGACGTGGCTGAAAGGATATATCTAATTGATAAGAGAAAACGGATAAGAAGTCCGGATGAACTTGTCCGTTTCCAAGTGGCTTCCCTCTTGGAACGGTTCCTTTATAAGATCTTGACACGAATGATAAGTCTTGGTCCTCCTGACCTTGACTTGGAATACGAAGAAGTTATTGGTTATCAACGTAAGGTAGATCCCCTAAATTCGATCGAGGACAAATAAGGGTTAACGTGCAAGGGTAACTGAAACGTTACGATGAAAGACAATCTGACTTAACTGTTAACTAGAAACGATGCGCGAGACATAAACACACGTAGTACGTAAAAAATTTTAAACGTGATACGTGAAAAATTTTGAACGTGCTACGTGGAGATATGGCGAGTGTAGTATGAGTAAACATATCGTGATCCATGATACGTGGTAACATATCTTGATCATGATATGAGGAACGTGGAATGAACATGACATGTGAAACATATCGTGAACATAGAATATAATGGCGGTAACGCCAAACGCTACCGGGTGAGATATAGAATATGACGAGAAACGTCTATCTGAGGATAAGGAGTTATACTAAACTTTTGTCCGGTCTCTTAAGTTCTTGCAAACTTCCTAGAATGAGAAGAAAATGAACGTAAAATTGTAAGCCAAAATACGATCATGAACGTGAATAGTGTCATGAACGCGAGCGCGAAAATAAGTCGTGAAATTAGGACAAGGACGTGAAGTAAATAAGGGCATAATTACGAATATTTGTCTGACCCGATAACTGAGAAACTGCCAAGTGATCGGATGAGCCTTGGCTGGAACATGTCCGATCAATCTGTTGGTTCTGAAATCCTTGCGGATGTAAGGATTCTGCAGACTTGATCTAACTGTTTGTAATAACTCAGATAGCATCATGCTTCTTCTAAGTTTGCATTAATCTGGTAACCAAAATCCGTGGAGATCTTGTCCCATTTTAGTTCACAAGTTCAGATGATAAAACATCCCAGTTTGTTGGTGTCCTATCTTAACCTGTTGGTATGTCAGGTACATAGATATGGACGTAGCTGTATCCTGCTTCATAGAAACTTGATACATAGAAGGTCGCGAAATTCTGAATCTCTGAATCTAGACTTCTCCTAGCGTAGGATTTCTTAGAACACTTAATGTAGTGTAGGGTTCTCTCTTTTACGGATAAGCTGAGTTATGGTAAGATTAACCATGCAATTCCATGTGATCCAGCGTGTCACTGTAATCAACAAAATTGATATTGGAAAATTTTTCCATGGTAAAATTTCTCTTGTCATAGAATTTGCAACATCGTGCAGATATGGTCTTCCTGTTCTTCTCTAGGCTTAAAGGAAATCAGGTTATCCTCAATGAAAACACTGATGAATTTGCTATGAGTTCATGGAAATTCATTCTTATAATGTCGTTGGAGCATTGATGAGACAAATTCCGAAATCATAAATCTAGCATGACCGAGTCGTGAACGAATAGCAGTCATGGACATGTCCTGCTCTTTCCCTCGTCACTGTTGGCAGCATGATCATGTGTTCGATCTTGGAAAAAGTGAATAACACTATAAGGTCGATTGGACATGTTGTCAGTACGTGGAGGAGAATAACGGTCATGAATGGTGATTTGTTTAAGCCTACGGTAGTCGACACATAATCTCATGGTACCATTCTTCTCCTTGAAGGTTCTTCTGGAATGTATGGTAAGATTTTGGAATAATCAACTGGCTATACGTAAAAGGACTTAAATAGTCGTGTCTTACTGACAGCTAGAAAATTTTAGCGACCATGGCTAACAACGCACATGCTTGTAAGTATAAATAATTGTACAGATTTTCCTGATGGAAAATCAAGCTGAATGTATTCAGGAGCCTGAACCTTACTGTACATAAATATGAATCGTAGCATGGTGTGTTGTTCATAGTCCATAATTAGGATAGAATTCATCTCGTGTCTGTCCGAGGAAATGCGTTAGCAACTTGGATCTCATCATTAAGCTGAAGGAAAACCCTCGTATACATGGGAATACGAAAGGCGTCCTTCATGGTCATGAATCAATGATTTATGGTTACAATAATGAAAGTGACATCGGCAACGTGACAGTTCTCACTGATGCGCCAGTAATGGTATTGAATTTCTTGTGGCCTGCTTAATACTTGGCACAACAAAATGGATATATCCTTGGAGGGTACCCTGAATTTCTTAGAAATGTTCCATAGTTGGACGTGAGTCATGTGTCTTGACTCGTTTCTTGGAACTATAAGCATGACATATGTCTTGACTGGTGTCTTGACATGTGTCTTCAGAAAGTATACGTGAGACATGTGTCTTGACTGATGTCTTGACATGTGTCTTCAGGAGTGTACCTGAGACATGTGTCTTGACTGATGTCTTGACATGTGTCTCGAGTTGTGAAACAAATATAACCACAATATAAGGTTATTATGCCAGAATTGGCGGATCGGTTGGACTACTAATCCTTGTATTTCTGATCACGTCCGTGGCCAGAGTTTTGGTTGCGATTTCTAGGATAGTTGCTGTCATAGTAGTGGTTACTATCGTCCTATTTGTCAGTTCCATGATGGTCATTCTCGTGACCGTGATTCATGTAACTATTCAGCTGAGTGGCCGGCTGGTACCGGTTTGCACTCATATGGCTGAAATGACAGCCGAATGACGTGTGACATGTAACTAAGAATTAGGGACAATGATTGATGGGAATCGTCTGATGGTGAAGCATCTTCTCGTCCAATTGCTTTGCTCCGACGCCTTTGTATTCGTCTTGTAGGATCTCCAGGTTGTGAACAACATTCGTATCTCGTAGCGTCTCCGAACGTCAGCAGCATCAACCTTTAGTAACATTTCAAAGTTATGAGCGGCATCAGCAATTTGTAGAGTATTAGCAAGTGGAAAATGCCTGAGATGATTCAGAATCGACTAACGAATACTCGTGCAGTATTGCAAGTGAAATACACATGGATTTAGGTACGTGTAATACACCTGGAACATGGTACATGGAGTACACGTTGAATGCACATGAAATGATCGGTATGGGGTCGATCATTTGTCATGATTTAAGGAAAGTATACCGGTTAAACGGTTAGGAAAACCATCATGATAACCTGGCAGTATTAGCATAGACATCATTCTGGTTGTAACAGAAACGTTAAAGTGTGGTTACACAAAATTTAACGATGATTTTCCTGACAGCATGATCAATGAAGACCAACCATGACTATCATGAAAGCAGGATTCAATGAAATCTAACAATGTCTTGCAGGACAGCGTAAATAACAAAAGAGGCGTAAAACATAATCAACATGAAGACGGAATTATCATGAAGAAACATGAAACCATCTATCACGAAGAAGTGTATAACATAATCAGCATGAAACTGAAGTTAACCATGACAGTATGAAAACATACTTGACATAAAAACATAATAACTTATGAGGGGACATGAAAAAAAATTTATGCCAATTTAAATCATGAGAAAAATTTTATGCATGAAAAACAGTGCATGAATGCGTAATGTAGTTTATAAAACCTTTATATGTGCGAGGGAACGCCTATGGGTCGGTTCCAAAACAAAAGACATGGCGAGGGGACGCCTATGGGTCGGTCCCAAAGTTAAAAGTTTCGATAAAAGCACATGCGACTAAATAGGGCCAGTCCTGTACCAACCATTACTTAGTCATAATCCCTGCAACAATGATACATGAAACATAAATAAATGAAACTCATATGTCAAAACTTATCAGAAAAAAATAATTTATGTGACTAATTATGAACTATTGGGGTTCAGTCCACATAGCCACTGTTCACGAGGAACATTATGCATGAAACAACGACACATAAATAAATACGAATGACGGTTGTCCATCCATATTAGCAAAACAATATCGATGAAAACATCAAGGCTAAAACAAGGTGCTGAAAACATCATGGTTAAAGCAACAATGCGCTGAAGACATCAATACGTAGAATAGCAGACGTTGGCTTAGGAAGCTCCTGGTGACTACCCACTAGTCACAGGTCGAGTTTTAGAGCCTACAGGTCGAAGCCTTGGCTCTGATACCATAATTGTAACACCCCATTTTGATAATGGAATGTCACGCGTAATTATGGTGTGTCATCAAAGCATACAAGGATAAATGTATAAAACATTACATGACCATAGGGATAACCGGAATCAAACATCTGTTCCCAAATAATAAGCCTAAAACATAATAAAGCAAAAGAAATGAAGGAAAGACTAAACAAGCATAAGTATATGAAGGCAAAAAGGAGAAGAAGTCTCTAGCAGCTTCCATCCTATGCACGTCCTCCAAATGCTCGAGTCTTTCCTAGGGTACCTGCCGTTTTGAGACATGGAAAGGAAAGTAACGGCTGAGCAAAACGCTCAGTGCACGGATATAGACATAGTATAAGTGACTAAAACATAATAGAGACTTAATAGCAGCGGAATTGTATAAGTCCTGGAAAACCTGGAACATGTTCATAAAACTGGTTTTATAGTTTGAAAAGCCTCATGTTTATCTTATGAAAACTGTTTAACGTATTTTACCATTAGCCAATATAGGTCATGAAAATCCACCGTGCATGAATACTTGGAGGGGTGACCTCATCATGCAAATTAGAGGGGCTGCCTCTAATTTAATATACTGGTTTTTGGGTAGGAGGGATCAGCTCCTTGTGAAGGATGCAAGGCACACACCACATTCACCATGTAATCCTGAATAAAAACATGTAACTAGGATGCACCCATACGCCCCACATGATAAATATAATATAAATGGCCAAAAGCTGAAGGGACGCCACGAGCAATCACTCCGCCGTGGTGAAGTCATAACATCAGTGCCTCTAATGTTATGGTTATGGTACCTCCATAACTAGGTGAAACTGGTCATGCATGTATATGTCTATAGGTAATCTTAATTAAACATAAGCAATCAAACTCATAACTTATACTACGGGAAAACAGTTGGCTGCATACGGGGAATCCTAATAAGGAAAGAATGTCCATACTGAAAGGACGGGAATCTGTACCTTATGTCCAGTGAACGAGAAAGACGAACTGCGAGGAATCCTACTTTTGAATCACTAGTGCTACATAAATACGTACATGAATAAGTATCTGCTTACTAAATACATAGCTGGTTTTATGTCATGTCTTAGCTTATTTTATGTGTTCTTACCATGTTTTACTGTTTTAAAGCCTTAAACTGTGTTAAATCTTATATTTTGTTTAATCTGATTAAGTATTTCTGATATTTCATGTGTTATTATACTTACTGTGTAATAATAAGTAACTTTCCAAAAATAGCAGGTTTCCTAAAATAGAAATTTTCCAAAAATAGAAAGTTTCCAAAAATAGAAAGTTTTTAAAAATAGAAAGTTTCCAAAAATAGAAAGATACCAAAAATAGAAAGTTTCCAAAAGTAGAAAGTTTTCAAAAATAAAAAGTTTCCAAAAATAGAAAGTTTCCAAAAATAGAAAGTTTCCAAAAATAGATTTACTGCTTAAAATAGATAAGTTTCTAAAAATAGAAAGTTTCCATAAATAGATTAGCTGCCTTAATTAAATAAGTTTCCATAAATAGATTAGCTGCCTGAAATAAATAAATTTCTAAAAATAGCTGGTTTCTATAAATAGATTAGCTGCCTTATTTAATTAAGTTTCTTAAAATAGTTGGTTTCCATAAATAGATTAGCTGCATTATTTAATTAAGTTTCTAAAAATATAAAGTTTCCATAATTAGAAGTAAGCTGGTTAAATAAGCTAAGTATATAAGCCTAAGTGTTTTCATGATTATTTTCTAAGTCATAATATATAGTGTATAGTTTAATAATTATTTCATGTAATTAAATTAAATTATAGGTTAAAATATTTAATTAAAGTATAACATGTTTTTAATTAAATAAGTTAAATACTTAGGTTAAAATATGTATTATTATATATTAATAATATAACCTAAGTCATGTTAATTAATTAATTATATCCATGGTTTTAAAATAATTAATTAATTATAAGTCTTAAATATATAAATACTTAGGTTAAAATAATTTCATGATCATTAATAATTAAATAACCTAAGTCATGTTATTAAATTAATCTCATCATTTTATTAATTTAATTTTAACATAAGTTCATAACATAAAAAAAACTAACATACACCATGAACCGGATCTAGACTAAAAAGCATGAACCGGACATGAAATCGACACCGTACCCCGAACCAACTCGGGGTACCCCGTGTTTCCTTGCTGCCGTGGGACCCACACGCACCAACCAAGACCATATGGTCTTGGTGGTGGTCGGCTTGGCAAGCCGAAACCCATTCGGGTTCGGTTGCAGCCTACGGCCAAACAAACACCCCTTAAAAACAACCTTTTGATTTTATTTAACACCAAAACATGTTATATCTATGCTTAATTATTATGTTTTTGTAAAAACATTACATGTTCATAATTTATAAAAAGATTAAATCAAAAGAAAAGGTTTAAAAAGGTTTTACCGAATTCGTGGATCAAGAGGACGAAGAACAAACACGATCACCAACTAATAATCCAAGATCCAAGATCAACAACCACCTCCTTGTGGTGTTCTTAGGGTGGCGGCACAATAGAAGAAGGGAAGAAGGGTTTTAGGGTTTTTTCTAAAATCTTCTGTGAATGAAAAATGAGTAGTGAAAAATTATTTAACCCTTTTTGTGAAAAATTGATTGGCTAAGCCCATCCTCCCTCCCTAATTTCGTGGTAATGGGGCCCACAAGGGGTAACCCGATCATTTTCCGTGTCTAATTAATAAGTGTGTTCTCGTGTTCGTGTTTTACGTGTTTGTTCTCGTTAAATAATTATCGTGACCTAATATATTTAATTACGCTCGTAATAAATATATATACGTAATTAATAATAGTTCGTGTTTTAATTACGTTCATGATTTCATGATCGCATGTTCGTGATTAATTATTGTCAAATAATTATTACGTGCTCGTGCGTAGTAAATACTTATCGTGTTCTAACACGTACGTAATACGTAAAATCCTAACACGTAATCGTAATCATGCTATATTAGGAAAGTTTAAATCTAGTACGTACGATCTTAAGGGTACTATTCATGGTAAAAGCATGCGGGTTTTACAACGAGAGTTATGACCTTGAACATGTTGAGTTGTAGTCACTAAAGCAAGTGGATTAGCCGTCTTGGCAATACGTTCAGCTCGAATCTCATTTGCTTCATTCTGAAATTGCTTCAAGATATCAAAGAGTCGATGATATGAGACCTCGTCTAGCTTTTCTTGTTGTTTCACCAAAGTGACGAACCGTGTCCACTCGGGTTGAAGTTGTTGAAGAAATTGAACATTGACTTGCATGGTGGAGACTTGCAGATTATTTCTTGTTATGTCATTCATCATCTTATAAAACCTAGAGTAGTAAGAGTCAATTGATTCTCCATCCCTTGAAGTAAACTTGCCAAAATTCCAAAACAAGTTTGTTTTGACATCTAGTTTGTTGAGTGGTTCTCCTTGTTGCAAGCGTTCAATAGCAGTCCACATTTCATGTGCTGTCGGGCATGCATCAACCGTGGAGTAAATATCATCTCCAATCCCACTTAAAACCATATAGACGGCTTCCTTTTCCGCATCATGCCAAGCACAATTCTCAGGTGTGAGATCAGCTCTTGTTTCATCACGTTCACTTGCAGGTATTGGATCAGTAGTATCTGTGGCTGCTCTTGGAGGAATTGAGATCTTCTTGAATATATATGGTCCATGAGTAATAAATTTCCTCAAGGCATCACCATTAGGTCTTGTGTCAAGGTATCGTATGAAAAGTGATTGCCATTGAGCATACCGACCAGATACAAGCATTGGTGGTCTCTCTTTGTTACCCGCCACCATTATGTTGTTGTTCGTCACACGATATTCGGCAGTTGAATCCATCTCAATATTCTCTAAAATGATGAAGTGAATATGGATCTTAAGTAGATTTGTTGTGATTGTTGTTGTGGTTTAAATTTTGAAAATTGCAATTTTCTCCAGTCCGACAATAAATTCTCCAGTCCGACAAAACGGTAGACCAAAAAATTTTGTATCGCCAAATTTTTAAATTGAGCTAGAAATGTCCTAAAACTAGTATGGAAAAAATTTGAATTTACTTGACGGAAAAATTTTAACTCCTTTTTTTTTTTTATCTTCGTGTAAACGATATTCCCAAACTAGTCTAGATGGTGGCTAAGTCTAAAAAATACTCAAACAAAATTTAGCAAAACACATCATCGGAATGTCGTCGGAATCACTTATCGGAATACAATCGGAATCCCTTCGTCGGAATGTCCTAATCGGAATGCAATCGGAATCCCTTGTCGGAATGACCTAATCGGAATGCAATCGGAATACCTTGTCGGAATGATGTCGGAAATTCCTTGTCGGAATACAATCGGAATACCTTGTTGGAATGATGTCGAAAAGACCTTGTCGGAATACCAAATCGGAATGCAATCGGAATATTTTTAGTCCAGTCGGAATGATGATCGGAAAAGCTGATCGGAATGATTAAACCCTTTTCCGATGCGAGTGATCGGAATCACTAATCCCTTTTCCGATTGCACTTATCGGAATAATAGCACTGTTACGAGATTTTGAGGTAAAAAATGATATTTTCGACAAGAAATCCGTGATTTGAACCAACCAAATGCGACCAAATCCCTACCACAGCTATGTAGAAGATTTATATCAAGATTTAGAGCATAGAAAACACAAAAAAAAAATCTTGAATTCGAGATGATTATAAGAGAAAATCACGCGAACCAAGTAAAATTATCAACGAATCACAAAACTACCCCATGGCGATTGATACCAATTGTTGTCCCATATATTTGTGATGATTAAGCAAGGAAGAAAGAAAGAAAATAGATGAAGAAGATATGGATTCCTAGAGAGAGAAAGTAGTGAGAGAAAGTAGAGAGGAGGAGAGGATTAACTTTGGGAATATTAGATTAGAAGTAAGAAAAATGAACAACCAACCCTCCTAGCATGCTAGGAGGGTCGTATATATAGTCCACCCACATGCGGGCTTTAATGGACTATATATTGGGCCGGGCTTGTCTTTTGGACTTTAATTAGTTTAAATCCAAGCTCGTAAACCACGACTAATTAACTACCTATTACAACGTTCTAACTAATGTTACAATAATAACCTATGACCGAGCATTCTTGTTTGACTCAATATTTTGAGGCTAACAGGGTTGTAGGTGCAAACAATGATATTACTATTCTCAATCATTCACCTTTATTTGGTGATCTTTTGGATGGAAACGAACCCGAGGCCCCGTATGTTGTAAACGGGCAAACTTTTCATAGAGTGTACTACCTTGCAGACGGGATTTACCCACAATGGCCAGCTTTTGTGATATCATTTAGTATTGCACGCGATGAAAAAACAGTTCTGTTCAAATGCCGTCAAGAAGATGCCCGAAAAGATATTGAAATGGAATTTGGTGTCCTACAAGGAAGATGACGTATTATTGCTCAACCGGCGCGTCAATTTACTGTCAACAAGTTACGTAGAATCATGTACACGTGCATCATATTGCATAACATGATACTGAAAAATCAAAGGTATGTGATATCTGAAGCTGCAGAAATGTATGTTTGTCCATAACCAAATATATTAAGGACATGGGTCGAGCGTCGTGCAACCCGTCGAAGACAACAAAAAGAACTTTGTGATAAGCCGACACATACAAGGCTTCAATGGTGCCTTATTGACCATATTTGGGAGTGTAATCAACCCCAAAATGAGTAGTTTATTTTAATTATTGTGTTTTTAATTTTTCGTACTTTTTTTCGTATCGTTTTTAATTTATTTACGTATTTGTAATTTTAATTTCCGTATTTGTAGTTTTTGTTTTGAATGAAATGAATTTTAATTTGTGTGAAAATGAAAAAAAAGAAAAATAAAAGATAGTGGTATGCCCAAAGTGAAGATGTGTTTGTGTGTTGTGAGTGAGAGGTATTTTTGTTAGTTGTTTCTGCTGATGTGGCAGCTGTGAGACTAAAATAAAGAGGGGAATGCTGGTTGTGATACATTTGTCTCTAAGAAAGAAAGGTACCACGGCGTATACACCTTCGCCGATCCCACGTGGAGGCTCGCCGAGCCCCGTCGCCACCCCCCCCCCCCCCCCCCCTCTTCGCCCCTGTGAATTTTGGATTTCCGAAATCTGAACGACGAGCTTAATCTTGTTTTCTTCTTTCTTCGTTTCTTTTTTTCTTCTTTTTTTATTCTTTCTTTCTTCTTTCTTCGATCTATATACACTTTTGATTCAATTTTTGATTTTGGTAGTGGGTTTTATCGGCTGTGGCTAGGGGTGTCGAAAAAGTTGACCCGACCCGAACCCAACCTGAACCCGACCCGAACCCGAACCCGAATAATCATATTCGGGTCGGGTCACTCGGGTCCAAAAGTGTATTCGGGTCAATTCGGGTTGACCTGAATTGACCCGAGTTCTAATTAGGCTCGGGTTCGGGTTATATATTTTTTACCCTTGACCCGACTTGACCCGACCCGAGTTGACCCGAACCCGACCAACCCGACTTGACCCGACTAAAATTACACTTTTTACATTGTATTAGTACTTAATTGAGCCGCTTTTTACACATTTTTATTAAACCCGGGTTGACCCGAACCCGAGTTGACCCGACCCGAGTTGACCCGACCCGAATTGACCCGATCCGAGTGACCCGAGTTCTAATTAGGCTCGGGTTCGGGTTATATATTTTTTACCCTTGACCCGACCCGAGTTGACCCGAACCCGACCGGGTCAACCCGAATCACACCCCTAGCTGTGATAGTGGGTGTGTGTGTGAGATGTTTGTGTGTGTGACTGTGGAAGAAGAAGCAAAATATAAGATAGTATATTCTTTTCTTATGCAATTTTTTTTTTTAAATATTGTGTTTACAAATTTTTCCCCTAAGGTTTAATATTTATTATTCTTAGCTTTAAATTTTTTAATTTTCTTTTTTTAGAATGTTTTTAAGTTAGGATTGAATTTTTATTTTTGTAGTGTATTTGTATTTTGAATTAATAAAATAAATTTTAATTTGTGTGAAAATAAAAAAAAATAAAAAGAAAAGATAGTGTTGGGGCCCAAGTAGTGAGGGGTTGGGTGTGTTATGAGTGAAGAGATATTTTTATTAGTTGTGTTGGTTTAATGTGGCGCTGAGTTGGCAGCTCACTAGGCAAAATTTTAAGGAGTGACTTGTTGTAACACCTTTGTCTCTAAGTGGGTGTTTGGATGTGCTTATTGAAAACAAATTATTCATTTTGAAAACTCCATTTTGAAAAATCATCATTTTGAAAACTCCATTTTAAAAAACAGTGTTTGGATTTGATATTCCAGTTTGAAATCGCAATAATCAAATAATCACTTTTTTGAGTGTTTGGCAAATTTGATTATTTGATAATAAACTCCATTTTGAAAGTTTACTTTTCCAAAACTCCATTTTGAAAATGAAATAAGTAGCTCCCCACTAACTTTTTCAAAACTCCATTTTGGAGCTTCTAAACGCAAATAATCACTTATCTCCATTTATTACCCAAACACTTTTTTTTAACTTATCTCCATTTTGGAACTGAGATTTGAAGATAATCTCCTCCTAACCGCACATCCAAACACCCCCTAAGTTAACCCAAACACCCTCTTAGCATGGAAAGTTTTCCTTATAGAAGAAGAACGATCCTAATTCCCCAAACCATTGTACGAAACATTGTTCAAATAAATTGTAAAAATCAAAATAAAAATCACTTTTAATATTACAAGAACAAAAATGTCACAGAAAGAATTACAAACTTGTACACCTGAAGACCAGAAGTTGACATACACATACAAATCTCAAAGCGGAAAACATACAATGTCAACTGGTCAAAAAAGGGTCAAAGGGTATTTGAATAAGAATAAAAACCACATCTTCCCTAGAAAATTCGATTCATGAGGTTTTCTCAAGAATGACGCACCAATTAGATTTATCGTAGAATTTATCCACGATAACTGCATTTTGCATTCCAGAAACCAACCTGGTAAAAGAAAAAAAAGTTGGGTTGTTAACAAAATATGTTAATAACATAATCAGAGATAAAAAAAAGCCAGCAACTTGTTCTCACATATAACATGGATACATGCGAAATTGTGAATGCAATGAACAAAGACGAAAACCTGGATCAGACACGCAAAAACCAGAGCGGTCCTGATCCAGTATCGGGTCCTAGTGAAAGCTAAAGCCTTTTAAGTTGAGAACCATCAACAGTCAGCACACCTGGTCCAATAATTTACACAGAACCATAGAAGGGCCGCTCCTAAGATGCCAAACTAGTCCTTAAATGCGTGTTTTCTCAGTGATCATAATAATATTACAGAACAAAAGTTTCGCTGTTTAGATACTAATTAATATACAGATTAAAGGTAGAATAGTTGAATTTATCCCTAACATACAATTTGTTGCAGCGTGTACTCGCATGCTTTCTAAAATCTGATTATTTTGGCAGTAACAATCTAAGACATCAAAACTTGAATCAAATTTGCTAAACACTGCAAACCAGCCATCTCCAACCACATACTTTTAAAAAATAGCTCTTGAAGAAAAAAGAGAATATTTCACTTATATTCCTCCTTTACAATATAATCAAAATTCCAACTTCAAAACTTTTTATACTAAACTCATTTGTTATTAACCAATAACTTGATTTCTATAGTACTTATTGCATTATTCTATGATTTGGAGGATGAGTAGTAAACGAATGAGGTTTTCGTGTTCAGGTTACCTGGGGAGGATATTGATCCTAATGCTCCAGAAAATTATGAAGCATGGTTGGAGATGTTTTTCTATGTATGCGCCATTCTTCAAATATGAAGAAAAAGGTAATATGGAAAGTATGGTTTAGTACTGTAACTAAACAAATCCAATGATTTAAAAACCCTACTAGCAATCAGTTATCAAATTCCTAGTCCAATAAGTAATTGCTTTACCTGTAATACTTTAAGTACTATCATAATTCGAACTCTTCATTTCATCACTTTATTTTCACCCCAAGTTCAATTCCTGGCAAATTCCCTAGGGATTTAAATCTTTAGAACGGCTTTCAAAAATAAGACCACTAGAACGCAATAGTATGGCACATTTATTAGGTTACTCCCTCCATCTCAAAATAAATTCAATTAGTTACCATGGCTTTGTGCTATAAGTACTATCTAGCATACTAATGACACAATATAAGAATCTTCAAGTGCAAAATCAATGCAACGGGCCAAGTATTGACTTGATACTTAACACTTACCCAGATAAAAGAAAATGACATATTGAGTATTTATTGTACAAAATTATAGTTAAGGCATTTTGCTGAAATAATAGCAATGCCATCTTGCAATATGTTAGTATTATCACAGCATTTCCACTTTTGCGAAGGTTTTCATGATAATATTTTAGGTGCCCAATGTCACGCTCTAATTTGGGTAGATAAGATCATAAGACTCCATTATTATGTCTATAAATGATGTTTTGCTAAATTTTTATAAGTGGTACAAAATTCTGTCAAACAATAGTCCTACTAGCAAATTTCATGCAATAAGTATGGAGTAATGTTACATTGTTTCTCTTTCGATGCGCCACCAAACGGCAAAAGCAACACCTATATATTCAGGGGTGTTTGGATGTCTATTTGTAGAGTAACTATAGCAACTTATAAAAATCAGAATCAAAATAAAGTTGGAAAAAGATAATTAGTTGCCTAAAGATAGGGATAGTTTGATAATGTTAATTATGTCAATAATCAGTTTCTATACATATACTTCTTACCAAATACTCCAAATCTAATTACTTTTCCTTTTTTTTTTACCTAAACTCTCAAAACTTACCATTGCCACTTCAAATAGCAATAATTGATTATAACAAACATTCAAAGACGCTTTCAAGTAATCTTTACCCCAGCGAGTCTTTCATTATCAATTAAATGCTCAGCAAGTTTGCAAACATGATAAATTGATAATCAACACAAAAAGCTTAAATTTCTTATCCTCGTCCTACAACTTATTGTATCATAAATAAATTAAACCAAGCAAGATAAATACAAATGCTCAATCAATTAACTTAAATTACGCATAGGCATGAGAGATACGCAAACAGTCAATGCACATCTTAAAAACAAAAAATATAAATAATATGAGTAGTAAAATTTTACCTTTCGAGTTCACCTTCACCAAACACATGATAATATCTATCATAAACAATCGCACCCTTCTGATCATCTTTCCTCGCTAGACCATTCTCAACTGCACCAGCCGAAGCTCCACTCACTTCAGCCCTATGATACGGCAAATGCCACGGTACAAAATACTCCTGTTGCTTATCCTTCTTTTCCCCTTCATCCTCTTCCACATTACCAAACCCTTCAACATCCTCATTCGACACACTTATCTCACTCTCCGGAATACTTTCCAAACTAACCGAAGCCGCACTCCTCACCCTCGGACTCCCCGGCCCAATCCACTCTGCCAAATACTTACCGGTAAGCGGAGTCCACTTATTAACCAACCCTCCGTCCTCCTGCTCAACCGCCCAAACCGTAATCAAAACCAACCCACCAATCCTGACAACTCTAACCATCTCCTCAATGGCTTTCCTCCGCCTATCCGCACTGCTCAAATGATGCAAAACCGCAATGGAAATAACGGCATCCCCATACCCGTCTCTATAGGGAAGGTTAACACAATCAGCAACAAGCACCTCATGACCTCTATCACTACAAATCTTAACAAGGGGGGCACTAATATCACAACCAATAAAGTAACAAGCAGTATTCAAGCCTAAATACTTACCATTACCACAACCAGCATCTAAAACAACAGACCCAGATGGTAAAGTGTTTAAAAAAGATGAAACTTTGGGCCATTTGGCGAAACGGGTAGCACTAAAATGAGGTGCAATTGCATCATAGACACGATGGACATATTTTTTTTCGATTTCTGGAGTTGATTTGATATTTGTAGATGATTCTTGATGTGGGTTTAATGGGGATGATTGGGTTTTTGTTTTGATTGGTTTCATTTGGATTAATGATGTCTTCTGGATTTTAAGAGATGATCTTGTTGTTATTATGATTTGTTTTAATGTTTTAAGCATTAGTTTTCAAACCTTAACAATGGTTAAACCCTACTACTGTTTATAACAAGATAACAAAAATATTATTTCTTGTTATTTTAACTCTATGTTTTTAAAACGAGTTGAGTTAGTTTTTATTGAGTTATTATTATTTTTTTTTTTTCAGTTACGTTAACAAATTAATTTTACCTATTTATTATCTAAAATTAAATCATATAAAAAACGTTGAAGAAATATTTTTGTTATAACATTCAAAAATTGCGAAAAATCGACAAAAGAACTAAAGTTAATTTAACTAAAAATATTTATCAATAGTAATATTATACTAGTGATAAAAAAAATATATCACTAATAAATATACATACGATGTAATATCATCTATGATATTTATTGTTTTATCACTAGTAATATTTTAATAAAATATTAATAGTGATAAAAATGTAGTTCGAAAAAATTACAACCATAGTTCTCTGTGTTTTTTTAAATATTAGTTTATTAATCTCCACCATTATATCAAACCAAAATAGATGGTGAGAATATATGTCTCGTGAGCAAAAACAAAGATGCAAATAAACTTTTCTCATAGTTAAACAGTATCATCGTACTTTAAAAAATGTATAAACTTTAAACACTTATTTTTTTTCTTCTGACATTAGCAATGAACTTGTTTGTTTTGTAACAATGTTACCAATATTACCGGTTACATTCCACGTCATTAATTTATTTAATTCAACAATACACGCCATTAATAAAATTCACTGAGAACTACTAATATACCCACCTATAATTGGTAGCCGTCTTTACCCGGCCCATTTCACATTTACTAACCGTAAGCCTGATGAGATCATCATCCTCAAGCAACATATCATTCTTCTCTACCTCTTTCTCTCCTACACACCCATTATTAATACTTTTAAAAAACCAAGTTTCACATGAACACACTCAAACGGAGACACAGATCCCACCATATTCGAAAACCATATCCACAATCACAATCACGCAAAAAACTAAACTCACACACGAACACAAATTGAATAAAAACGATAGTAAAAAAACAAAAGTGAAAATCAACTGTTTGTTTCTTTTCCATTCACAAAAAAAAAAACAATGTCGCTCATTTAATAACCAAATAGCAAATACACATACTTGTCAACGTGTTCAGAAAGAAAGTACATTTATTGGTTAAAGTTTGTTGACTCATCCACTGATTTTCTAGTGAATAACATCGCCGAAATGATAAACTATTGGTCGGTTAGAAAGTTTATGGACTTATATTGTAACACCCCACTTGGATAAGTGGACCGTTACGTGTATTTATGGCGTGTCATCAAAGCATGCAAGGCAATGTATTAAAACATTAACTGACCATACGGAAATACTGGAATCAAACATCGGTAGTCCAACATAAGCTCAAAATATAAAGATTAAGTACTGAAAGAAAAAGGACGAAACAGTGTCCAACAACCAAAGTAAAGTAACGTAATGTGTGCATAAAAATAAAGGAGTCTGGATAGCTCCCATCCAAATGCACGTACTCTCTTAGAAGTCCTAAGATCGTCCCTGTGTACCTGCCGTTTGGAAACATGAATGGAAACTACGGCTGAGCATAACGCTCAGTGGACGGATATAGCATGATAAGAATGTACTGAAGGTAATGAAATAGAAGACAACAATGAAGCTATAAGACTGATATGTAACATGTGGTAGAACTCTGCATAAAATCTGAAAAACCTGGTTCATATATACTGATACTGAAATATAACTATTAATTCTAAAAACATGCATTTACTGAGTTTTATTTGCCAGAGCTTATATAGGTCACGTGTTGTAACAACCGTGCATGAATAACTGGAGGGGTGACCACGTAATGCTGTAGAGGGGTGACCTCTAAATACTGTGCTGGGTGGAGGGATCAGCTCCAATGTGAAGGATGTAGAGCACACACCACATTCACCCTGATAATTTGTAACACATATAAGCCTAGGATGCATCCATACGTCCCACTAAACATACATATAAAAATGGCCAACCTGAACATGAGTGGGACGATGCAGGATATCACTCTCCTGCATGCGAGTCACGACACCGGTGCCTCTAGTGCCGTGGTTACGGTACCTCCGTAACTAGTACATAAACTGGTCGTGCTTGTATATAATGCTCAGGCAACTTATTTAGTTATTAACGTGATTATTGATAAACTTAAATATATACTGGGGAAACATTTGGCTGAAGACGGGGAATCCTAATCATGCATAGAAAGGAAGTCCTTACTGAAAGGACTGAAATCCGTACCTCGTGTCCAGTAACCGACCGAGATCAACTGACCGAAAGTCTACTCTGATTTCACGCGAGCTACATGAATAAGGGACGTGAATGAGTAAACTGGTATTCGCTTATTTAATTTCATGTTCTTATTGGTCTTTCACTTATTTATTTTTATTTCTGAAATTCCGTACGTATATTAACTGATAAATCTGACCTTGTAATAATTCATTTTAATGTATTATCTTACTACTATTAGTTACGGTACAACGTATTTCCGACGCTATAATAGTACTATAATACGTATCCCGCTAAAATAGAAAGTTTCATAATTTAGAAAATTCCCAAATAATTTAATTCATTTCATAAAATTATACCTTTTTAAATATTAAAGAACTATTTCAAATAAATACATTTAAAATATATTTTAAACATTTATAAAACAATTTAATTAAAAGGTATAATATAAGAATATTTATTTTATTTATTATAATAATGCCCCGAGCCTACCGAGATATCCGATCTCGGTCGCACTAAACAAATCGACATATAATGATTAAATCTACTTATCTAAATCTGTCAACAAGAATTAGTGACAGAATACTGTGTCACTAAAACTGTCGCTAAAACTGTCCTTATTAAAAACTGTATACATATAACAGTTTTGCGACAGAAAAACTGTCGCTAAAACTGTCGCTAATGTTATTTACTATTATGTTTTCCTGTCCCATTTCTTTCCACTGATTACCCACTTCGTTCCCACTGTTATGTTATGATTTCCCACTGTTTATATAAACCAAACGCACCCTTATGTTTCTGCAGACCCAAACGCACCCTTATTTTATTTTAACACCCGATTGGGTTTGTTTGGCTGCTGATGATCGAACAAAGCCCATGCTGCCCCTGTGTGGGTCACAGCTGGGAAGGGAGTGAGGCCACGAGACCTTAGGGTCTCGGTTTGGTTAAGCTACAGAAACCCGATCCCTTATATGCTCAAACAAACACACCCCGTTGGGGCTGTTACACTTGGCCGACCAACACCAACACCACCATGACTCCTGGTTGGGTCACGGTTGGAATTAAATATTACACCGAGACCTTATGGTCTCGGTTTTCTTGTGACACAGCCAAAACGCGACACCCTTGTTTAATTTTCGTGATTTAAAACATAAACAAATGAGAAACTAGATGATACCGTTATCATGACTAGTAGAGAATGAAGAAGACACGATCTTCTGATCAAAACAATCAGGAACCCCTTTTTTTCTAAAACCCGGCGGCCAACTCAAATACCGAAACCCTAATAATCTTTATTTTTTTCGTCTGTTATGGGAGAAGGGTTAAAGTCCCGTTTGATTTATTTGTGTAACCCATAATGGGCTTGGCCCACTTCTTTTCTTCTTTATTTTTTAAACAAACCGGCCCTTAGGCCTTTTACCTTTTTTTTAAAAAAAAAAAAAAAAAAACTTGTATATAATTTCTCTCGCATTTATTTTCGCTAATAATTTCTACGTAAATGGTTTAAGTAAATAGACCGCGTATTTACATTTCCCAATTAAATACGGGTTTTACAATTCTTCCCCTCTAAAAATGGTTTAAGTAAATAAACCGCGTATTTACATTTCCCAATTAAATACGAGTTTTACAATTCTTCCCCTCTAAAAAAATAATTCGTCCCCGAATTAAGGATACGACCGTACTGGGTTTTACAATTCTTCCCCTCTAAAAGGAGAATTCGTCCCCGAATTATAAGGTATTTAAACTGACTGGAGTAAAAACCGAAAATGCTAATAAGCTGGAAGACATAAAAGCTGAAAAGACATACCCGAATCAAAACTGAAAATGAGGATAAGAAGTCCGTATAGACTCCTCTGTTTCCCAAGTGGCCTCCCGCTCGGTATGGTCCCTCCACAGGATTTTGACGAAAGGAATGGTCTTCCTTCTCAAAACTCGATCCTGGCGATCTAAAACTGCTTCGGGTTCCTCAATATAAGATAGATCCTCCCGAATCTGATCGAGTGGATAATTCACTTTGTGAAGCTCATGATAGTTGTACCCTCTAAGTAATGATACATGAAACACGTTGTGGACGTGTGAAAGCTGAGGTGGTAACGCCAGCCGATATGACACTTCACCGATACGTTTAAGGATTTCGAGCGGTCCGATGTAACGAGGGCTGAGCTTTCCTTTGAGGCCAAAACGTCTGACACCGTGTGCGGGTGATACTTTAAGGAACACATGATCCCCAGTCTGAAAAGATAGATCTCTGCGATGCTTGCCGGCGTAACTCTTTTGGCGAGTACGTGCTTCTTGCAGTTTTGCCCTAGCGATGGCGACCTTTTCATTGGTCAGTTCTATCAATTCTGGTCCTTCAATCAAACGTTCTCCAACCTGATCCCAACAAATAGGAGCACGACATTTCCTGTCGTATAACATCTCGAATGGAGCACGCTTGATACTAGCATGCCAACTGTTGTTGTAGGAAAACTCGACCAAGCAAATATAGTCATCCCAGTGTCCTGTCCATTCTAATGCACAGGCGCGTAGCATGTCCTCCAAGGTCTGGATGGTACGCTCTGACTGACCGTCCGTCTGTGGATGGAAAGCTGTGCTGAGCTTGAGCCTAGTTCCCCAAGCTTTATGCAAACCTTCCAAAAGTGAGAGGTGAAACGGGGATCCCTATCTGATATAATTTCTGAAGGTGTACCGTGTAATCGTACGATCTCCTCGGTAAATAGTTTCGCTAATTTACTGACTGCGAAATCTTTACGAATAGGAATGAAATGTGCCGACTTGGTCAAACGATCGACAACAACCCAGATTGCATCATGTCTCCGCTGAGTCTGTGGTAGTCCGGTGACAAAATCCATAGAGATCTTGTCCCATTTCCACATTGGAATATCTAATGGCTGGAGAAGACCACTGGAACGCTGGTGCTCTATCTTAACCTGCTGACAGGTTAAGCATTTAGACACAAAGGTTGCGACATCATGTTTCATGTCGCTCCACCAGAAATGCTGCTTAAGATCGTAGTACATTTTTGTGGAACCCGGATGGATAGAGAACGGAGAGCTGTGAGCCTCAGTCATTAAGGCTTCTCTGAGAGCAGGGTCTTCTGGAACGCAGAGTTTGGTACCCTGCCATACGATACCATCGTCATCAATGCGAAATTCAGTCTGCTAGTCAATTTTCTGGACAATCGCCCAGATTTCACCATCATCCTTTTGTGCGGCTTTAATCCTAGAGAGTAAATCTGGTTCTACCCTCAAACTAGCCCAGTATCCCCTATGTCCGCGTACTAAGAACTCAATATCATACCGCTCTAAGTCTCGAATAATTTCTTCCTGAACTTTGATGCCGTTAATCATACCTGACTTTCTGCTAAGGGCATCTGCTACTACATTTGCTTTACTTGGGTGATATTGGATATTAGTGTCATAGTCTTTCAGCAGTTCTAACCATCGCCTCTGCCTCATGTTCAGCTCTCGCTGGGTAAATATGTACTTGAGACTTTTGTGATCGGTGAAGATATCACACGACTCACCGTATAAATAATGCCTCCAGATTTTAAGGGCGAAAACGACTGATGCGAGCTCTAGATCATGAGTAGGGTAATTTTTCTCATACGGCTTCAGTTGACGCGAAGCATAAGCAATGACTTTCCCATGCTGCATAAGAACACAGCCTAAGCCCTTTCCTGAAGCGTCACTGTAAATCTGATAACCACCTGTACCGGATGGAAGAGTAAGTATCGGCGCTGAGATCAATCGATGTTTGAGTTCATCAAAACTCTTTTCTCTCTCCTTGGTCCATATAAACTTCTCACCTTTTCGCATAAGTTGGGTTAATGGTAACGCCAAACGTGAGAAATTTTCCACAAACCTGCGGTAATAACCCGCCAACCCGAGAAAACTACGTATCTCTGTGACAGATGTCGGTCTTGGCCATTTGGTGATAGCCTCCACCTTTGCACATAGTGATTCCTTCTGCAGAAACAATATGGCCTAGAAACGCCACTGTATTCAGCCAAAACTCGCACTTAGAAAATTTAGCATATAACTTTTCTCGTCTGAGAATCTGCAACACTGTACGGAGATGATTCTCATGTTCCTCTTTGGATTTGGAGAAAATAAGTATATCATCTATGAATACGATCACAAACTTGTCTAAAAATTCGTGGAAGACTCTGTTCATCAAGTCCATAAATACTGCAGGCGCATTCGTGAGACCGAATGGCATAACAACAAACTCGTAATGACCGTACCTCGTGCGAAAAGCAGTTTTGGATATATCCTGCTCTTTTACACGCAACTGATGGTAGCCTGATCGTAAATCGATTTTTGAGAAGTGCTTGGCACCCTGAAGCTGATCGAATAAATCGTCAATACGAGGGAGTGGATAACGATTACGAATTGTGAGCTTATTCAACTCACGGTAGTCAATACACAAACGCATACTACCATCCTTCTTCTTGACAAACAAAACTGGAGCGCCCCAAGGTGACACGCTAGGACGAATGAAACCCCTTTCTAGAAGTTCCTGAAGTTGATCTTTCAGTTCCTTAAGAACTACAGGAGCCATACGGTAAGGAGCTTTAGATACTGGTTCTGCACCTGGAATGAGATCAATACCAAATTCTACCTCTCGCATGGGAGGTAAACCTGGAAGTTCCTCTGGAAAGACATCTGGAAAATCTGACACCACTGGCTGATCATGAATTGAAGGTGCCTCAGAAGTCGTGTCATGAACTGTAGCTAGAAAACCCTCACCACCATGGTATAGTAAGGTACGAGCCTGTAAAGCTGAAATGATCTGAACATGTTTTCCTGGTAGGAAACCGTGGTGAATAAACTCTGGTGTCTGGACATCACCAAAGATAACCCGGTGAGCATGACAATCTATGGTGGCACGATGAACCGACAACCAATCCATACCCAAAATAACATCGAATTCACACATATCTAAAGGAAGGGCACTGACTAGACGGATTTTATCATCAAACTCAAGAGGGAGATCCTTATACACCTGGGTAATGAGTACAGAATCTCGCATGGGGGTAGATATACTAAGTGCATTGTCTTGTGGCGTAGGGGTCATGTTTATTCTAACAGCATATGAAGTAGATATAATTGAGTGCGTGGCGCCTGTATCGAAAAGCAAGCATGCAGACTGTCCGTGTATAAACAAAATGCCAGTAATGGTACATGTGGTCTTATTTGCTTGCTCACGGGTAGTAGTGTAGACACGACCAGTGGTTGGTGGTATCGGTGGTGGTGGAGGTAAAATCTGAGGAATCTGGCCTGAGGTACCGGCAGCATCCCCGCTCTTGCAATCCCTCTTCAAATGGCCCGGCTGACCACACTTGTAACAATTACCCGTACCACGACGACAAGGTCCCGAGTGTTTCTTCCCACATGTGATGCAAGTGGGATAAGTATACCCGGTGGAAGTAGCTCTGGTTTTCTGAGAACCTGATTTACGATGATAAATACGTGTCACGATTCTGATAACTTAACTGAAATAAGGCTGATTGACTGAATTTTAAAATTACCAGAATTTGCCGGTCGGGCAACTTGCTGACCTCTGTTGTTTTGGTCACGCCCCTGTCCAGCATCTCTGTTGGAATTTACAAAAATTTAAGATCTGTTTTACACGATAGTTAAGTATTTCTGGAGCTTAAAGACTCACCTGTAGCTGCCAGATGAGTTGGAGCTGCCGCGGTAATTATCACCGCCGCTCCTCTTATCTGACCGATTTCGGTCATATGACTGACCGTGGTTCCTGTAGTTCTGATGCGGAGTAGCTAATTGGGATCGGTCTCCTCCTCTGTGTCTATAAGATTATAATTGGATAAGTTATAACATATAAGTTGACAAGCAATAATGGGGCTAAATTGTTTAAGTCTGTTGGGTGAGATGTACCTCTTCTCCGGACGCTCTACATTCTCGAGCTCATCCCTCTCGAAAAGCATCTCGACATCCCGAGCTGCATTAGCTACTTGTGACACATTAGTGAATGTGGCACTCATCAGTCTATCTGCAGTCCTAGAGTGAAGAGCCCAGCGAAATTGCTTCGCTTGCTCTTCTGCAGTACCCGCAGCCTCCCCTAAGAATCCAGCCATCCTGAGGTATCGGTGCATGAACTCTATACTGTTCTCGCCATGATTCTGACGAATAACGTGGAAGTCCCTCTTCATCTTAGCTTGCTCCGCATGCGGGAAAAACTGGTCATAGAACATTGTCTTGAAACGTGCCCAGGTCAAAGTAAGCTCCCAAGCATCTCCCCCATTGGACAGCTTCTGAGACCTCCACCAATGCAGAGCATGACCCTCCAGCTTGTAAACTGCAAGCCTAACCTTGAAAACATCGCCACAACCCATAGCTCCCAAAAATTTTCTCCACATGGTAGATCCAGTCTTCCGCGTCAGTTGGAGCTACAGTCTGCTCAGACAGTCGGGGTTTCTGCTTGTTAAACAAATCCAGCCAAGCGGGTAAAGTGGCAGGTGGTGGAACAGGAGGGTTGTTATTCTGCTGAGGTCCATTTTGATATTCAGCTCGGATCTCATCATGAATTTGGGGTAACATGGCTTGTATAGCAGCCTGAACAGCAGCAGCAATGGCAGCTGCGTTAGGATCATTTTCGGTTTCACGTCTGGGTGGCATCTGAAATAAAAGAGGATGAGTTGATAAAACTGCCAAAATTTGGGGTAATAAATCTGAATATGCGTAGTGTAATTCATGAAGGTATAACCAATAAAATATGACATGAATACTGGTGAACGCCTAGGGTCAGTTTACAAAATGACAATTACTGAAATATAAATCTGACATGAGTAAGGATGAACGCCTAAGGTCAGTTCATCTACCCAAAATTTAAACTGCAAGGGTGAACGCCTATGATCAGTTCACCAAAACGAAATGTTCGTTGAAAAGCACATGCGATTAAGTATGGCCAGTCCTGTACCAACCGTTTACTTAATCAAAATTTTGAAAAATCCGACTGATAAAGTTCATGAGTAGCATGGAAGATAACGACGCCAAAATACAAGAAGTTCTTGGTGACTACCCACTAGTCACAGGTCAAGTTTTAGAGCCTACAGGTCGAACCAGGCTCTGATACCATAATTGTAACACCCCACTTGGATAAGTGGACCGTTACGTGTATTTATGGCGTGTCATCAAAGCATGCAAGGCAATGTATTAAAACATTAACTGATCATACGGAAATACCGGAATCAAACATCGGTAGTCCAACATAAGCTCAAAATATAAAGATTAAGTACTGAAAGAAAAAGCAGGAAACAGTGTCCAACAACCAAAGTAAAGTAACGTAATGTGTGCATAAAAATAAAGGAGTCTGGATAGCTCCCATCCAAATGCACGTACTCTCTTAGAAGTCCTAAGATCTTCCCTGTGTACCTGTCGTTTGGAAACATGAATGGAAACTACGGCTGAGCATAACGCTCAGTGGATGGATATAGCATGATAAGAATGTACTGAAGGTAATGAAATAGAAGACAACAATGAAGATATAAGACTGATATGTAACATGTGGTAGAACTCTTCATAAAATCTGAAAAACCTGGTTCATATATACTGATACTGAAATATAACTATTAATTCTGAAAACATGCATTTACTGAGTTTTATTTGCCAGAGCTTATATAGGTCACGTGCTGTAACAACCGTGCATGAATAACCGGAGGGGTGACCTCGTCATGCTGTAGAGGGGTGACCTCTAAATACTGTGCTGGGTGGAGGGATCAGCTCCAATGTGAAGGATGTAGAGCACACACTACATTCACCCTGATAACTTGTAACACATATAAGCCTAGGATACATCCATACGCCCCACTAAACATACATATAAAAATGGCCAACCTGAACATGAGTGGGACGATGCAGGATATCACTCTCCTGCATGTGAGTCACGACACCGGTGCCTCTAGTGCCGTGGTTACGGTACCTCCGTAACTAGTACATAAACTGGTCGTGCTTGTATATAATGCTCAGGCAACTTATTTAGTTATTAACGTGATTACTGATAAACTTAAACATATACTGGGGAAACATTTGGCTAAAGACGGGGAATCCTAATCATGCATAGAAAGGAAGTCCTTACTGAAAGGACTGAAATCCGTACCTCGTGTCCAGTAACCGACCGAGATCAACTGACCGAAAGTCTACTCTGATTTCACGCGAGCTACATGAATAAGGGACGTGAATGAGTAAACTGGTATTCGCTTATTTAATTTCATGTTCTTATTGGTCTTTCACTTATTTATTTTTATTTCTGAAATTCCGTACGTATATTAACTGATAAATCTGACCTTGTAATAATTCATTTTAATGTATTATCTTACTACTATTAGTTACGGTACAACGTATTTCCGACGCTATAATAGTACTATAATACGTATCCCGCTAAAATAGAAAGTTTCATAATTTAGAAAATTCCCAAATAATTTAATTCATTTCATAAAAATATACCTTTTTAAATATTAAAGAACTATTTCAAATTAATACATTTAAAATATATTTTAAACATTTATAAAACAATTTAATTAAAAGGTATAATATAAGAATATTTATTTTATTTATTATAATAATGCCCCGAGCCTACAGAGATATCCCATCTCGGTCGCACTAAACTAATCGACACATAATGATTAAATCTACTTATCTAAATCTGTCAACAAGAATTAGTGACAGAATTCTGTGTCAGTAAAACTGTCGCTAAAACTGTCCTTATTAAAAACTGTATACATATAACAGTTTTGCGACAGAAAAACTGTCGCTAAAACTGTCGCTAATGTTATTTACTATTATGTTTTCCTGTCCCATTTCTTTCCACTGATTACCCACTTTGTTCCCACTGTTATGTTATGATTTCCCACTGTTTATATAAACCAAACGCACCCTTATGTTTCTACAGACCCAAACGCACCCTTATTTTATTTTAACACCCGATTGGGTTTGTTTGGCTGCTGATGATCGAACAAAGCCCATGCCGCCCCTGTGTGGGTCACGGCTGGGCAGGGAGTGAGGCCACGAGACCTTAGGGTCTCGGTTTGGTTAAGCTACAGAAACCCGATCCCTTATATGCTCAAACAAACACACCCCGTTGGGGCTGTTACACTTGGCCGACCAACACCAACACCACCATGACTCCTGGTTGGGTCACGGTTGGAATTAAATATTACACCGAGACCTTATGGTCTTGGTTTTCTTGTGACACAGCCAAAACGCGACACCCTTGTTTAATTTTCGTGATTTAAAACATAAACAAATGAGAAACTAGATGATACCGTTATGATGACTAGTAGAGAATGAAGAAGACACGATCTTCTGATCAAAACAATCACGAACCCCTTTTTTTTTTCTAAAACCCGGCGGCCAACTCAAATATAGAAACCTAATAATCTTTTTTTTTTCGTCTGTTATGGGAGAAGGGTTAAAGTCCCGTTTGATTTATTTGTTTAACCCAAAATGGGCTTGGCCCACTTCTTTCTTCTTTCTTTTTTAAACTAACCGGCCCTTAGGCCTTTTACCTTTTTTTTAAAAAAAACTTGTATATAATTTCTCTCCCGTTTGTTTTCGCTAATAATTTCTACGTAAATGGTTTAAGTAAATAAACCGCGTATTTACATTTCCCAATTAAATACGGGTTTTACATATATTTAATAGTCGCGTGATAGGATCGAACTCGAGATTACGGGATTGCACTCAATACGTAAAGAGTTAATTTATTTAATACATATATTTATTATATTTACTAAATTAAATCGAACTATAACTTTAGCGACCGTTAAATAATTAAGAGTTAAGTATTAATGAGCGTTGTGGAGTAAAAAGGAAGAAGAAAAGAAGGTTCCGGAACACCCCACAAGGGGGTGTTCGACCGTCGGTTATGGAGGACAAGGGGGAAGGAAAAACTATCCTTTTATTTATTTTTACTTAGGCTAGAAGAATTCCTAGGCCTATATAAACACCCCCTCATAATTCAGTACACACAATCTCTTTCTCCCCCTCTTTGGCCAATCGCAACACAAAACCACAAAAGGGTTTTGTGTGGTTTTTTCTTGGTATTCGATTTAACTTATAATCTAATCCTAGCCCCTCTCTAGGGTTGTTGTGTAGATTTTCCACAAGCGTAGAAGCTTTTTCGATACACGTGCTAGAATCACGGTTAGCTCCTTGTATTACGTGTGTACAAGAACGTAATATAGTCTTACTTTAGACTATATCTTGGTGGTGTTCGTTATAAACCCTAATTGGTGATTCGTTCTTTACCTTGTGGATTTGCTTTAGCTAAAAGGTAAGTAACCCTAATTCGATTAATTATAGTTGTGTTATTATAATCTTGTTAAATCGCTTCCGCTATATGTGTGCTTTGATCTCGTTTAGGGTTTTGTGTAATCGTTATGAACTATATAAACTTTCAGTGGCATCGAGAGCCGTTTTAACATGTTATAATTATCAAAAATCTAAAGTTTTTTTTAACTAATAATTGTTTTGAGTTAAAACCACATGTTTTTTAGGTTTTCTTAAAAATGAGGGCTTTGTTTTTTAAAATTAGGGTTTTGGCCGAATTTTATAAAAAAAAAGAATTGTTTTTGAAACCCTAACTTACATGTTGTGTAATTTTAGATTAAATTGCACGATTAATTGTTATGTCATGTAAATTAAAGGTTACGATCTGAAGATATTTAATTGTTAAGAGATTTAGGTGGATCCATGATGAACGTGCATGTTTTTATGGATCATAAAATTGTATGGTTATATGATTTTATGTGCTACTTATTTATTTGATTCATTAAATCTTGAATTGGGGAAGACTTTTATATGAATATAAAAACTTAGATTTGATAATTATTAAATAAATCCTATGCATATGGCTATTTGATTTATTTATTGCACATATAAATTGTTATTATGTTTATGATTTAGTTTTTTTACTTGTTTATGTTAAAATTGTACGAATTGTTGTAAACAATGGATTTTTTTTAAAAGAAAAACAAATATGGACTAAATCATATTAAAATTAAGATTTGTTTGAGATCTAAATTACATAGAATTACGTTGATTGGTGAATTGCAATAATAATCTAACGGCCTACCCCTTTTGACAAACTATAAAGTGGGTATAACGCACCGCTGGTCATGTACCCGCTGACCAAAATCCCGACTCGTCTGTTCGTCAAATTGAAATTACCTACGATTATTATTTGCATTATACCTTAAGGTTGATTTACCACAAATTCACATCTGAATCACAATGAATAAGGTTATTGCTTTGTGCTTTAGCCGTAAGTACGTTGTGAATAGTTGTGGGTAAATTTTTTGATTGGTTAAACCAATACCTCAACATAAATTATGTAGAAATTTAGTCTCGTGAAAAAGTTTACTAAATGTTTTATTAAACTTATGCGATGGAGTTGTATGCATGCTTCTCCATACATTGATTTTGACATCAAATTTATACCCTTAAAATTTAAGTTGAATGCTATCTAATTGACGAACACTTGAAATTACTACATCGTCATATGGGATTTTTGGACGATGTTGTAATGGAAAGAAAACTTTCATAGAATGAGAATTCGCATGATTGATAGGTGTGTAAACAACCATCCTTTTTCCACTTAATTCTGGCTAAAACGAGACCAAAACGCGTATTTAATATCATTTGTTTGGAATTATGCGTGGTTTTTGTGTGTATTGTGTTTTCAGAGCCAGCCGGATGAATATTGGAGAAAACATGGGATTGCACGGGATTTATCGAAGAAAAAGACTCAAGATGAAGTCTATTGTCCAAGAGATGCAAAAGATTTGAAGTCACTGGGCCTATTCGAAGATTTATTGAAGAAAAGGACCAAAGATGGAAGATTTACATAAGTCGAAGAAACTCAAGTCTATTAAACGAAGAAATTAAAAGACGAGTTGAATTTAATCGACGACAAATCCCGAATCAGGATCGAAAACGTCAACTTTTCTGAAAAGACGAGAAGACAAGAAGAACGGGAGAAAGCCCACTCACCAACCAAAGGGAACACCTATAAAAGGAATCCCCCTTACACTTTTCATTCAGTTTTTAGTTTTTTTCCTTCCCCTTCTTTTTCTCTCTTCTTGTTCGTAGGTATCACCAACACCACTAGGGTGTTTGGTGATTTTGATCTTTTTTTTTCAATCTTGTAATTTTAATCTTTGTTTTGTGATTGTTAAAACCTTAATCACTCAATACATCAATCTTTCATTTCATCTTGTTCATCTCCATCTATTTGGTTAAAAGTTTAAGTTATTATTTGATTGATTTGATCTTTAAAAAGTTGTTGAATTTGTGTTTTTGTGATTGGGATTTGATCCTTGTAGTTGGTAGATGATTTGTGTTTAATTTGGTTAAACCTTTTTGATTATTTAGCTTGATTTTGGATTAAAACGCGTTACCCTGTTTTTTCTGAAGTTACTGTTCTTGAGTTTCCCAGAAGTTCCGGATGAACACAAATTTCCGGATGAACCAATAGTTCCGGATGAACTAAAATTTCCGGGTGAACAAAAAGTTACGAATCAGTCTTTATGTTCCGAATCAGTTTTATCTTTAAAAGTTCCGAATAAACTTCCGGTTCAACATCTTCCGAACAAAGTTCCGGATCAACTTCCGAACGAAAGTTCCGGGTGAACTTCCGAACTAACTTCCGAATCAAGTTCCGAATGAAGGTTCCGAGTTAAGTTCCGAACGATCTTCCGAGTTAACTTCCGAATCAAGGGTTCCGAGTAAAGTTCCGAACGAAGTTCCGGATCAAGGGTTCCGAGTAAACTTCCGGGTGAAAACTTCCGAATCAAGGTCAAACTTCCGAATTAATTTTCTTTGAGTACTTTTAAGTATTACTGTTTCTTCAGTTCATACTTATATTTTAATTTTAATTTTAATTTTAATTTTAATTCAAGTTTAATTAATTGTTATTAATATAATTGCTTTTAGATTTAAGTTTACACTTTAATGCATGTAAAACTTTTAGTAGATTAGAAAATCACTCCCCTTTTTAGTAACGAAGAACAATCATTCCACTTAGAACCAAGATCAATTCGAGAGGATATCGAGAGAATATAGAGAACCCATACAAAAAAGCAAGTATCACATGGCGCCGCTGCCGGCTCTTTTCGTTATGATCAAAAGTTTTTTGTGAGAACTTGGATTTTGGGATCCGTTCCCCGTGAACGTTACTTTTTCATAAAAAATTTCAAAAACACTAAAAAATATAAAATTTTTAAAAATCCTAAAAAGTAAAAAACATAAAAAAACCAAAAATATTTTTGCTTTGTTTTTCTCTTGTTAGTTCTTTTGCAGGTGTATACGCACTCGATCAACGTCTTATCAAGAGCCCGAGCCTCTCGATAACTTAGACATGGCCGGTGTACAAAACAACAACAACATACCACCTCCAAACAATAATAATAACAATAACAACCCACCTTTCAACAACATGAATAATAACAACAACAATGAGCCTCTACCGGATAATCGCCCGATGATCGAACTGCTGCAAGCTCATGTAGATGGCAACACTGATCCAATTGTTATACCAGCGATTGCAGCCAACAATTTTGAGCTCAAATCCGGCTTTATCCAGATGGTCTCCGCTCAACCATTCTTCGGACTTGGATCTATTTATCCTCATACCTTGTTAGGGTCTTTTCGGATAGACTTCTCCATGATCTTTATGGGAGTTGATTGCTTTTCGTCGTGAGTCTTGATCCTTCATATTGAGTTTGGGAATAATGCTTTTCACATCACCTTGGATCTTTAGCAATAAGATTGAATCCTCATGCCTTGTTAGGGCCTTTTCGGACTCGCCAATCTTCGCGCCCCGCTTCATAAGTTATGCCTTGGCTATGAACTCTTATCATTACCGAGCAACTTTTAAACGATCTTGGGCTAGAAGCTAAGTAACTTTTCAAATCGTACGACCTTACTTATTGCAGATAAATTATTAGCAAGTGATGGGAGAATAGGCAAATAATTACACCAAGTGAGCTTGTGCAAGAATACCGACTTATAATTGACTCTATCTTTTCTCGTCCTCCACAATTTAAAATCTCAAGTAATGAGACTCGTGGATACTTAGCCTAATAAACCAATTAAGGTCTACATGGTTAAGGATACTAGCTAGAATAAACTTGGATAAGTCTATTCGGGTTGAGTCAAAATAAACGCAACGGGCCTAATATGTCAAAGATTTCTAAACTAGCTACACCACTTTATTAATATTTTTGACATTATTGCGGGATATATACATACAAAAGCAATGATAAAAATTTAAAAATTAAGACTAAATGGCCAAAGTTAATAAAAGATTTGAAAAATGTTGAAAAATATGATTTTCTGGTTAAATGAAGGCATTTTCATGGAAAAGTCCACTTAAAACTTCGATAGAAGTCCCCCCTACACTTAAGATAAACATTGTCCTCAATGTTTAAGCATGTGGGAAAAATCTCCCCTACACTTAGGACATTGTGCACGTTGGTTAAGTCAAGTTAAGGAAGAGACGACTAACGTGATCAATTTCAAATGTGAGTATGAAGAAAATTGAATCACGATAGTTGAGAGATAGAACCGGATTTCGGATTTCGGATAACACGGGAGCACGGTTCTTCAAAGGTTCCAAAAGTGCACTTATCCCTGTAATCACATCACCACACAAACACAAGGAACCTATAGAGGCCCCCCTACACTTAGGAGGTTAAAACAGAACAGGATAGATACTCAGGCCGCCTCCCGAGGAGCGCTTGTTTTTGATAAGCGAGTCACGAGCCTGACTCGACCCAAAATTAGTTCATGGGAAACGTGGTGAGGGATGGAATCACCTCCTGAGAGGTGTCCTCACCAAAGTACAACTTCACTCGTTGGCCATTCACCTTAAAATTAGGTCCATTAGGTTGAGCGAGCTCGAGAGTACCATATGGAAAAATTTGGGCAATGGTGAATGGGCCGGACCAACGAGATTTCAACTTGCCCGAAAAGATTTTCAACCGAGAGTTAAAGAGTAAAACTTTATCTCCAACTTGGAACTCTCGGTTTTTAATCTTGGAGTCGTGAATGAGCTTAGTCCTTTCCTTATAGATCAAAGAATTTTCATAAGCCTCATTACGGAGTTTGTTCAGCTCATTGAGTTGGATCTTGCGTAGGTCACCGGCTTTGTTGATATCAAAATTAGCCCACTTCAAGGCCCAATAAGCCTTGTGCTCCAACTCAATGGGGAGGTGGCACGCTTTCCCGTACACGAGACGATATGGTGTACAACCAATCGGGGTCTTGTATGCGGTACGAAAAGCCCACAAAGCATCATCAAGTTTATCAGCCCATGAGGCACGATGCCCTCCCACGGTTCTTTCCAGAATTCGCTTAAGTCCTCGGTTGGATATTTCAGCCTGGCCATTAGTTTGTGGGTGGTAGGCTGTGGAAAGACGATGATTTACACCATACTTAGCCATGACTCTTGCGAATTGATCATTGCAAAAATGAGTCCCACGATCACTAATAATGGCACGAGGCACACCGAATCTAGCGAAAAGAGCTTTCAAAAAGTTACAAACCACCCTTGCGTCATTAGTAGGTAAAGCTTTGGCTTCAACCCACTTTGAAACGTAGTCAACGGCTACAAGGATGTATTTGTTTCCTTTAGAAGAAGGGAATGGCCCTATAAAGTCGATACCCCAAACATCAAAGATTTCACACTCTTGAATGAAATTCTGAGGCATCTCGTCTTTATGTGTGATCGTGCCTTGTTTTTGGCAAACATCACATCGTTTAACCATATTGTGAGCGTCACGATATATGGAGGGCCAATAAAATCCCGAGTCAAACACTTTTTTGGCGGTGTAGTTGGGACCAAAGTGACCACCGGTGGGTCCTTTGTGGCAAGCGTCAAGGATTTCTAAAGCTGCCGGTCCATCAACACATCGGCGAATAATCAAGTCGGCACATTGTTTGAATAGGTAAGGGTCGTCCCAAAAGTAAGTCTTAATGTCGGTGAAGAACTTTTTCTTTTGTTGGGACGTCAACCCTTCCTCGAGAATTCCACCCGCCAAGTAGTTTGCAAAGTCCGCAAACCACGGGGTTTCATCAGAATTCGAATTTATAGACATTAAGGTCTCCAAGGGAAAAGAATCATTGATTTCTTTGTTCGGATGATCCCCCTGGTAAGGATCCTCAAGTCTACTGAGATGATCCGCGGCTAGGTTTTCAGCTCCTTTTTTATCGCGAATTTCGATTTTAAATTCTTGGAGTAGCAAAACCCAGCGAAGACGTCTTGGTTTGGAATCTTGCTTTGTCAACAAGTACTTCAACGCGGAATGATCGGTATACACGATTGTGGTGGAAAGGACAAGATAGGGGCGAAATTTTTCAAAGGCATAGACAACAGCTAAAAGTTCTTTTTCGGTTGTCGTATAATGCAATTGTGCCCCCGTCATTGTCTTGCTAGCGTAATGGATTGGTTGGAAGTGTTTGTTCACTCTTTGTCCCAGAACCGCTCCAATAGCAAAATCACTAGCATCGTACATCAACTCAAAGGGAAGCTCCTAATTGGGGGTAACCAAGACGGGTGCCTTAGTTAGCTTATCCTTAAGCGAGTTGAAGGCTTCAAGACACTCTTTGGAAAAGATAAAAGGAGTATCTTTTTCCAAGAGGTGGGTCATCGGGCGAGCGATTTGAGAAAATTCTTTGATGAATCGACGGTAGAAGCCCGCATGACCCAGAAAACTTCTCACACCCTTCACGGTTGAAGGTGGAGGCAACTTAGCGATAACATCGACTTTAGCACGGTCTACTTCAAGACCGGCTTTGGAAATTTTGTGTCCTAGCACGATGCCTTCTTTTACCATAAAATGGCATTTTTCCCAATTCAGAACAAGGCGAGTGTCTTCGCACCGCTTAAGCATACGTTCCAAATTGGCAAGGCAAGAAGAGAAGGAATCCCCGAAGACCGAGAAATTATCCATGAAGACTTCCATGGTTTGTTCAACCATGTCATGGAAGATAGCTAACATGCACCTTTGGAAAGTCCCGGGCGCATTACATAAGCCAAAAGGCATTCTTTTATAAGCAAATGTGCCATAGGGACAAGTGAATGTTGTCTTCTCTTGATCTTGAGGATCGATGGGTATTTGAAAATAACCCGAGAAACCATCAAGAAAGCAGTAATATTCATTACCCGCTAAACATTCAAGCATTTGGTCCATAAAAGGTAGAGGGAAATGATCCTTTCTCGTGGCATCATTGAGTTTGCGGTAGTCTATACAAACTCTCCACCCAGTAACGAGACGAGAGGAAATCAGATTGTAGGACTTCTATCGAAGTTTTAAGTGGACTTTTCCATGAAAATGCCTTCATTTAACCAGAAAATCATATTTTTCAACATTTCTCAAATCTTTTATTAACTTTGGCCATTTAGTCTTAATTTTTAAATTTTTATCGTTGCTTTCGTATGTATATATCCCGCAATAATGTCAAAAATATTAATAAAGTGGTGTAGCTAGTTTAGAAATCATTGACATATTAGGCCCGTTGCGTTTATTTTGACTCAACCCGAATAGACTTATCCAAGTTTATTCTAGCTATTATCCTTAACCATGTAGACCTTAATTGGTTTATTAGGCTAAGTATCCACGAGTCTCATTACTTGAGATTTTAAATTGTGGAGGACGAGAAATGATAGAGTCAATTATAAGTCGGTATTCTTGCACAAGCTCACTTGGTGTAATTATTTGCCTATTCTCCCATCACTTGCTAATAATTTATCTGCAATAAGTAAGGTCGTACGATTTGAAAAGTTACTTAGCTTCTAGCCCAAGATCGTTTAAAAGTTGCTCGGTAATGATAAGAGTTCATAGCCAAGGCATAACTTATGAAGCGGGGCGCGAAGATTGGCGAGTCCGAAAAGGCCCTAACAAGGCATGAGGATTCAATCTTATTGCTAAGATCCAAGGTGATGTGAAAAGCATTATTCCCAAAGTCAATATGAAGGATCAAGACTCACGACGAAAAGCAATCAACTCTCATAAAGATCATGGAGAAGTCTATCCGAAAAGACCCTAACAAGGTATGAGGATAAATAGATCCACCTCCGAAAAGGAGGCGGATCGTTGTATCTCAAAATCCCAATTAGAGATTGAAGAAATAATCTTGAAGTCGTGGTCAACAAAGTTGGAGTACCCCTCAAAAGTCTCCAAAGTGAAGAAACTCTATTACGATGAGAAGACCATTATCTCAAGAACGTCTCTCGAAGATATGAAGTATGAAGTACATGCCAAATATCGGCCCGAGAAAGGTCTCAAATCGTGAACCGAGTTATGCCAAGATATGAACTTTTTGATATCCCGAGAAGCAGTTTTAAGAGATTTTGTCCTTTAGCTAACTATTGATCAAATCGTCCTACTTTGCTTTCAGCCTTAATAAACTATCGAAATAAGTCCAAAAATGCATCTTCATGATCATTCTAAGACAAAAATAAAATATAAGAGATACACCTAGGAATAAGGGAGTTTAAGCATTTAATTAAGTCATGTGTGTAAGTGTTTGATTTACTAACTTATAATAACAATGATCTCATTTTTAAGCTTAGTTTGGGGATCGTGAAACTTGAGGGTGATAAATCTTCGCAGCACCAAAGCCCTAATGTAAGTCATTGATCTCTTTGCAAGTTATTTCCATGTAGCTATTTTCAAGTGAAAATGGTTTTCTATCCTTTTGTTTCCTTTAAAGTTTAATTTCTCTTAGTACTTTAATTTTTGTTTAATAGTATAAGGCCAAGGTTGATTGATTATGAGAAAAGTGTAAAATTGCTTTATCACTAAGCATTGCATGAGGGCATGGCAATGGTTAAGTGTAGGGGATTTGATAGGTGTGTAAACACCCATCCGTTTCCACTTAATTCTGGCTAAAACGAAACCAAAACGCGTATTTAATATCATTTGTTTGGAATTATGCGTGGTTTTTGTGTGTATTGTGTTTTCAGAGCCAACCGGATGAATATTGGAGAAAACATGGGATTGAACGGGATTTATCGAAGAAAAAGACTCAAGATGAAGTCTATTGTCCAAGAGATGCAAAAGATTTGAAGTCACTGGGCCTATTCGAAGATTTATTGAAGAAAAGGACCAAAGATGGAAGATTTACATAAGTCGAAGAAACTCAAGTCTATTAAACGAAGAAATTAAAAGACGAGTTGAATTTAATCGACGACAAATCCCGAATCAGAATCGAAAACGTCAACTTTTCTGAAAAGACGAGAAGACAAGAAGAACGGGAGAAAGCCCACTTACCAACCAAAGGGAACACCTATAAAAGGAATCCCCCTCACACTTTTCATTCAGTTTTTAGTTTTTTTCCTTCCCCTTCTTTTTCTCTCTTCTTGTTCGTAGGTATCACCAACACCACTAGGGTGTTTGGTGATTTTGATCTTTGTTTTTCAATCTTGTAATTTTAATCTTTGTTTTGTGATTGTTAAAACCTTAATCATTCAATACATCAATCTTTCATTTCATCTTGTTCATCTCCATCTATTTGGTTAAAAGTTTAAGTTCTTATTTGATTGATTTGATCTTTAAAAAGTTGTTGAATTTGTGTTTTTGTGATTGGGATTTGATCCTTGTAGTTGGTAGATGATTTGTGTTTAATTTGGTTAAACCTTTTTGATTATTTAGCTTGATTTTGGATTAAAACGCGTTACCCTGTTTTTTCTGAAGTTACTGTTCTTGAGTTTTCCCAGAAGTTCCGGATGAACACAAAGTTCCGGATGAACCAATAGTTCCGGATGAACTAAAAGTTCCGGGTGAACAAAAAGTTCCGAATCAGTCTTTAAGTTCCGAATCAGTTTTATCTTTAAAAGTTTCGAATAAACTTCCGGTTCAACATCTTCCGAACAAAGTTCCGGATCAACTTCCGAACGAAAGTTCCGGGTGAACTTCCGAACTAACTTCCGAATCAAGTTCCGAATGAAGGTTCCGAGTTAAGTTCCGAACGAACTTCCGAGTTAACTTCTGAATCAAGGGTTTCGAGTAAAGTTCCGAACGAAGTTCCGGATCAAGGGTTCCGAGTAAACTTCCGGGTGAAAACTTCCGAATCAAGGTCAAACTTCCGAATTAATTTTCTTTGAGTACTTTTAAGTATTACTGTTCCTTACTGTTTCTTCAGTTCATACTTATATTTTATTTTTAATTTTAATTTTAATTTTAATTCAAGTTTAATTAATTGTTATTAATATAATTGCTTTTAGATTTAAGTTTACACTTTAATGCATGTAAAACTTTTAGTAGATTAGAAAATCACTCCCCTTTTTAGTAACCAAGAACAATCATTCCACTTAGAACCAAGATCAATTCGAGAGGATATCGAGAGAATATAGAGAACCCATACAAAAAAGCAAGTATCAATGATACTTTTACGTTATTCAGATTAGACGACTTAATTAAGTTACTCAGTGAGATCTGAAAACTTAAGGCATTCAGAAGGGATGAAACATGTTTACAATGCAAAAAGGTTTTTGTCAATGTAAATCCCTTAAATATCTAGAAATTGAAAATTGTTTGTCAATTGAATTGTTCGACAAGTCACTATGTTGAGTACATTCATTAGTAGCATATCAACTGATGTAATGGATCTATGTCAATATATGTTCTAGGTTTCAAGGAAAATACTATGGTTTATATATCGGGGTAATTTTATTTTCTTGAAAGTATTTTATTATCGAAAATACTAATATTTGAACCTATTTCTTTAGAAATGGCTCAACCCGACAATAACACTATAAGTTCTTCGTTCAAAATGTTTTTGATCATCCTGAACTTACTGGCCCTAACTTCAATGATTGGTACCGCTGATAGTAGTAAATCGTACGTCTTTTAGGAAAAAGAGCGTATAACGGGCAAGTATTAAACTCGACGATTTAGGAAAACCGACGAATCGAATAAATGCGAGTTCGTTCTCGAAGGAGGTGTGTGAGTATAGGTGCCAATATATAAAATCAAAGTTTGGATTAGTGTCGTTTTTAGTTGAGAAAAAGACAAAATAAAAGACGAGGTACGCTAAAAATTACCCTACGACGTAAAACGAACGAAATCGTAAAACGCGACGAAAAACTAAAATGCTCCAAAAATTACCAAAAAATTAATTTAAACTAAGAAAAAATAAAAATAAAACAAAAAATGAAAACCAAATTGTCCAAAAACTTTTTAATAATTTTAAATTAATTTTTAAAGTTTTAATAAAAAACCCAAAATAAAATTAAACTAAAAATAAGTGAAAATGGAAAATTTTTTTCTTTGTAAACCTCAAAAGTATTAAATAAAACCTAAAAATATTTTTTGTAAATTTTTAAAACTAATTTAACTATTTTTTTAAATTAATTATTAAAACCGGGAAATAAAATATTAATAAAAAATAAATAAAAAACGTGAAAAATAATTTACTAGTACCAAAAAGTCTTAAACTATATCAAAAACGTAGGAAAAATAAAAAATGGTAAAAAAGCTTGTTCAATAAGCTGGAATCCAGCTTATTGACATTCGAATACTAATAAAAAGCCAAAATGAAACTCACCTTAAATAAAATGCCAACGCAACCTTGGTCAGTAAAAGACCCAAGGGCATGGCGGTAGTGTTGTTGTGTATGGAGAGGAGTGGTGCAGGTTCGAGTCCTGGCCACGTCCTTTTTGCTAAATATATTTTTTTTACTTTTCTTTTTATCAAAACACAATACTAGTGATTAACTACAACACAAAAACACAATCAAACCTTAAATTCAACAATAATTAAACCTAAAAATTGTAAAAACGTGCCCAGATATTGAACTCTTACTACAGTAACAAAGTAACCAAATTCCTTTATTGTCCGAGATTCAAACAAGCAAAGATCATTCTCTGATGGACCAGAGAACTAAATATGCTAGGGAAACCTGCTTGTGGGTTGTTCTTGCTCGTTTTTGAGTTTTATTGGGAACCAAAGGCACCCCTACAATCAGTTGGGTTGTGGGGAGTCAAATAAACGATAAAACACACAATTTGCACACAAAAATCACATTCACAAGGCAAATCATAGGTATTGTATCACAGAAATATAGTTAGGGCAAGTTTTGCTGATTTAGTGTGCCAAAAAGTGAATTTCAAAATCCCAAATCTTACTCAAAACAACACTAAACAATAACTAACAGAATGAAAGCCCTAGACTACCTCTATCTTAACTGATTTCAAAGATTTGAATGCCAAAAATCATCAAAACCTACTGATTTTCTAACCCATACTGATTTTACTAGTTTTACCAAAAAAAATGCATACCATTTCCTTTAAAAACCAACCAAACTAAAAACCAAATACAGAAAACACTTACGTTGACCTAATGAAGTGTATCTAGGTAGTTTTAAAACCAAAAGTGTGTCCAACTTTCACCTTTAAACCCTATCCCAAACACTCCCTTAATTTCAGAAAGTGAACTTTTAACAAACTAAAACGTGCCAAATCAATAACAAACTGATTACAATTATCTAAACATGCATAAGATTGACAAATAAGCATAAACAAGCAAACAAACTACCATATAACATGTTACTCACAAAAATCATAAAGTTCACATAAAAAACTCACAAAAACTACCAAATGGGGTTCAAGCCTGTTACCTAAGCTGATGCCTTCCAAAAGGGTTTGTAAGAGCTTATGGATGCTTATGAAGTGTAGAGAGGGCCTGTTCGTGGAATCCACAAGGGACCCAAGGCTAAACCAATATCTTTAAATAAAAATTGAAATGAGCATGAATAAAGGATGAGATCTCTTGTTTCTTTGTTCCTGTACAACACCACAAACCAAGAACTCACTACAAGTAACAAAAGACTACAAGATGTTGGCTTGTAGCTTTTGCTACAGTAAGAGATAAATAAAAGGAAAATCAGATTTTGAAAACCACTTGATACACCAAAAACTCTTAACTCATTTTGAAACCAATACTGAAGTAAACAAAATGAAATCAACAAACTACTAAACCCAAACTTCCACTTTCACTTTCACTTGGACTTAGTTGTGAGTTCTAAAAAACTTAAAAATAAAAACTTTGCTTGCTAACAACTTTAAAAAAATGTTCACCCTTTGAAAACCTTAACTAAGCTTGCACTTAAAAAAGAAACTCATTACACTAGAAAATGAAATGTGGAACTCAGAATTGCACAATTTAAAACCTTCATTTTCATTAATAATTAAAAAAGTTACAAAATCTGGAACAAGGGCTATACACACATTGTATGCTCCTTAAATACTACTACTTAGAACATTCTAGTGCTACTAAACCCTAAATGCTGAAAATCCGAGAATACCCTTGAGTCTTCTTATTTTGAATTTGGTCAAAACTGTCATGTGAATGATCTTTGTTGTCTAGTGATGGCCAGTTGTGACTGAGTGATCTGGGACGTTTAATAAGCCTTTGGGGCCAAGGAAAACGTTTTGGAACATTTGATGACTGCAAGATTCGTTCTTTGCCATTTTTGAAGGAGCAGGGGACCATTATGGGGCCTTCATAAGTCACGAGGTGGGTTGGTTTATGAGTGGGTTGTGATTAGGGGGGTATTAATCAGTGATCTGGAAGTTTATAGGGTAAACCCCTTTGACTTAGATGCGATTAGGGTTTAGGGTTTATAGGGGAAATGGGATTAGGGAGGTAGTGTTTAATTTGGTTTGGGGATTAATGAATTTTAAATATTTGTTTGCCACCAAAAGTATAACTAAACAGATTTTATAAGAAAAATCTATTTAATTAAGATAGTGGAAAACTGACGTGGGGTGAAAGGAGGCTGTGATTGGTGGGTTGAGGAAGTGGGGGTGACGTGGAGGGGTTTTATTGGTGGTGGTATGTTTGGTTGTTTGATCCAAATGGCCCCTTATCTCCTTTCTTCTTGCCATATAAAGTGTTATCAGCCAAAACATGAAACCCCTTGTAAATAAAGTTTGTAACTTCATATTTTGGCCACAAAAGTTTATGCAAAGTATTTATAAGGACTTTAAATGCATAAAATGCATTCTTCAAGGGTTTGTCTTGTACATACTTTATATTTTAGGGACCCTTATGAAATTTTGAGGTTTTTCAAGGGAATAAAATGACAAGTCTTCAATAGTTTAGTGACCAATCTTGTCAATCTTCAAAACTTCAAGGACTTCATAGGAAAATCATGATGCGGGTCCGGTTCTTTGTGCGGCTTCGTTTCTCGTGTTCGTTTTTGCTTATTCTTGTGATCTTTTGTTGATTTCAGGATATCCGTACCTAAAATACACAATGAACAAACACAAGCACATTTTTGGGTATTTTGATGATATTTTAAGCGTTTTAAGCCCGATTTGGACGATGAGACTATGTATAATTGCAGTCTCATCACTCCCCATTACTAAACCATTGCCGTGCCCTCACGCAATGCTAGTATTAAGTATCATAGCACTTCCAAAATTCATTTTATGATGATATTTATTGAAAATTTAAATTTAAATAAACTACTACACGTGTTTTAGACATAATGTATTGTTTTCATCACGATTAAGTGACTTTTAGGGTCATAGAATAAGAACACGTGAATGCTTCGTTATAAATAATTTCGTCATCCTCGATTTTTACTCGATTCCATGCTAAGCATGTAACGAGATCATTGTTATTATAAGTTAGCAACACACTCATATCTCATGAGTGTTAATTACACACCTAAACTACCTTATTCCTACTTGGTATCTCTTATATTTTATTTTTGTCTCAATGATCACGAGGATACATGTTTGACTTATTTCGATAATGTATTTAGGCCGAAAATAAAGTAGCTCAATTTAATCGATAGTTAGCCGAAGGACACGATCTTTTAAAACTGCTTCTCGTAATCTCCTTAAGTTCATATCTTGGCATAACTCGTTTCACGATTTGAGACCTTTCTCGGACCGATATTTGGCATGTACTTCATACTTCAAATCCTTGAAGACGTTCTTGAAATAATGGTCTTCATATATGGAATTTCTTCATTTGACGTTTTGGACCACGACTTCATCATTTTTCTTCAATCGTAATTTGGGATTGTGATATACAACGATCCGCCTCCTTTTAGGACTTGGATATATTTATCCTCATACCTTGTTAGGGTCTTTTTGGATAGACCTCTCCATGATCTTTAGGGGAGTATATTGCTTCACGTCGTGTGTCTCGATCCTTCATATTGATTTTGGAATAATGATACTACACATCATCTTGGATCTTTAGCGACAAAAGGGAGCTCCTCATGCCTTGTTAGGGCCTTTTTGGAACTTGCCAATCTTTGCATCCCGCTTCAATAAGTTATGCCTTGGCTATGAACTCTATTCGAACACGAGCAACCTTTAAACGATCTTAGGCTAGAAGCTAAGTAACCTTTTAAATCGTACGACCTCACTTATTGCATTTATTTAAACAAAAGCGTGAGAGAATAAGCTAATAATTACTACACATGAGATCGTGAAAGATTACGTGACTTATAAATAACTCTATCATTTCTCGTCCTCATTTAAGAGACTTGGCCTAAAAAGTTATGGAATCGAAGCTAAGTGCTTAACACGCACGGTCGAGTCAAAAATTACTCTTATTCTCACCATCGGAAAACCTACATTCGTGTCTTAAACACTTATGAAAAATACGAAAATTTTTAAAATTTGGCCATTTTTAGCCTTATTTTGCAACAAAACGATAACAAAAAGATGAAAATTAGATTGTGTCATGACGTGAGCAAGGTGAAGTATCTACTCACCCCCATACTAAAACTAAACATTGTCCTCAATGTTTCGAGTCTAGGGGTGAAAACACCCCCATACTAGAGACGAATTCGAATGCTTAATCTAGAGCATGGAAAGGGTAAAATGAATAACCTAAAATCCGTTTATGAATTATGCTAATAAGATAAACGCTAGAACATATAAGGATATCATCGGATATCAGAATCTCCAAAGGCAACGATCGAAGCTTAAGTGATCCGTAAAACGAACACGAGAGGCTTCAATGATGACGATGAACCTAATTAATCACAATCACAAACAACCACGGAACAAAGGTTGGAAGAGCACAAGTCCCTTAGTTACACTATTAGAAACGATAATATTTACAAGGATAAGCATGAGAATCCCCCACGAGGCACCTTGCTTTTGATAACCAAGTCAAAAGCTCGACTCGAATCCCCATAAATGTGATCATTTAGGGATAATCATGGTATGGTCATTTTTGGTGGGGCTTACATGATAAACAATGCCCAAAAGTACGTGGAGTACTTTAAAAACCCGATATACCTATACAGGGGTCAAAGATAGCGTCTTCGTTTTCGGATGAAAGACGAAACAACGCCACTTCAAATGTAGCCAAAACCCCAAAGGGGTAGAAGAAAAGAGATTAGAACTAGAAAGGTGGGGCAATGGGTAAGTCAAACTTATGAGCTACTCGAGGTAGACTCACACCAAGCAAATGAATGAGATTTCCATTTATTGCATCGGTGGAAGACCGAGATTTCCCTTTACAAGCAATTATGGGATCGTAAATCTCGTCCTCGGTGGATAAATGTTAGGAAACATAAGGGGCTTCCCCCACACTAGATCCACACCAACCGTCGTCAAAAGGTGTAGACGAGGTGGTAGCATTCATAACACGATGTGATGACGGAGTTAAACTTGTAGAAAAATCTTTTAAAACATTTTTAAAATCTTTCACTTTTCATCGTTTAGAAACTCTTTATGAAAACCCGATTGAATAATGTCGAAAATATTTGGCGTCTCAAATTCAAAATTAGTCGCGCTAAAAATCCTCACATTTAAGTCAATGGTGGGAGGGGGTGGTGGTTTATATAAGTTCTCAAAATTTCGATCAATAAAGAACACCGCCCCCTCGGGGTCTACATACTCGTCATCCTCATGAACGTCGATCTCATCGATTTCTTCATCAAAGATAGGCTTGTCAAACCAAGGTTTGTCATTCCCCTCCTTGAGTATCTTAGAAAGTCTCTCGAAAATATCACGATCAAGCACGAAACCATCATTCATTTGTGGGGATTGTTGATAAGTTAAATCCTCACTAATGTGGTAAACGTAATTCTCATTTGAGGAGTGTTGATTAGGTAACTCCTCGAGAATTGGATTTTTGTTGGTCACATGAGTTGGTTCGTCATCGAAAATAAGACGTTCCAAATCATTTAGTTCATCCTCGATTTTGGAAAGATCGACCGCACTCGTAGGTGGGAGTGGAGGCAAAAGAGCTAGTTCTCGTTCAATGATTTCCTCAATCTCGGGATCAAACTCGTAATCATCGTACTTCACATGAGAAGAGGTCTTTTTAGGAGAATCCTCAAAAATGGCATGTGGATTTTGAAGTACGTGATCAATCTCGGCAAAATCGCCATCGTCATCATCAAAGAAAGAGTCGATGTGAGCACTCACAACCATGGTCTTACAAGTCGAATGACTATGCTTATGTGACTTTTCTAAGACGAGAGGATCTATGTCGATAAAACCTTTGGCCTCAACGGGTGTTGGGCTAGGAAAAGGAGACACTTCGATGGAGTTAGAATTTGAAGCCTCAAAGACACGGTCCTTCGAAGGTGGTGAAGACGAGTCCATTTTGGTCATTGTCGTGATGGCACTAACGTCGTCCTTCGGAATTGGTGTGTCACTTTTTTCATCGAATACATCCCAAAGTGATTTTTCATTCATAAATTTACACATACCCTTTTGAATAAGGTACACGTATTCTTTATCATTAAAATCATCATCTTTAAACCGTTTTTCTTAATTCTTTCAAAACATGCATTAAGCCTCATAGTTTCCGCTAAAGTAAACATTTTGAAATCATTAGTATTTGAAACATTAGGTTTTGAAACCTTGGTTTTTTCATTATCATAAGACACTTGGGATTTACTCGTGAAAAAGTCCATTTTATCCTCCCCGTATCTCATAGTAAGTCTCCCATCGTGAACGTCGATTACGGTTCGAGCCGTCGATAAAAATGGTTGGCCTAAAATAATGGGATATTTAGGGTCACACTCGTAATCGGATATAACAAAATACGCGGGAAAAACAAACTTTCCAACTTTGACATAGACATCCTCGGCTATTCCAATTGGTATTAATGGTGTACAATTTGCAAGCTCGATAGTCATGTTCGTGGGGGTAATATTAGACAATCTCTTCAATTTCCAAAGAGAATGAGGCATGAGATGGATGCTAGCACCTAAATACGTAAGGGCTAAACATCCCTCAATCTCAGAAAAATCACAAGGTAATAGAAATTGGCCCGAATCCTCTTCCTTTCTCGGCATATGCCTTTTGGGTTTTTAAGAAGGATTAAAGCACAAGTTTCTTCAAGGGTTACTTTGGTAAGGTCGATAAAACTCTATTTTTGAACCGTGGATGGAATTTGAGGTACACGAGGGTGTGTACTCTTTTCCTTGGTCGCCACCTTCACCCCATCCACTTTAGAACAATAAGACGTCTTAGAAGTCGAGGGTTGAGAAGAAGGAACAACATGAAATCCATCAAGGGTAGGGGTAATCACACGACCTTTCTCACGAGACGATGCGGCTTTACGTTGTTCCTTTGGATTTGCAACGGTGTCACTAGGTAACGAAATCGATGAAGCACCCGAGGCTTTGTTCATAATAGCCGAAAACATCTTTTTTTATATTAATTTGTCCTTGCTCAATCTTCGTGTTTTGAAGTTTCAAAGTATTAGAAAAATCGTTTTTCAAAGTACCAATTTCTCCCTCTAATCGTCTCATATTAGCCTCATTCGTTTTCATGTAATTTTGAAAATCGTTTGACAAACTATTTTGATTTGAATTAAAGTTCCCTTGGTTTTGATTACTTCTTTGAAAATTGTTTTGATTCCCACTTGAAAAATTGTTTCCTTGATTCTTGTTGTTTGAAAAATTCGAGTTTTAATTATTGTCTCGATTTTGCCAATTCAAATTCTGACCTTGATTATAACCTTGATTTTGATTCAAAAATTTCCTTGTTGATTATTTCCTTGAAAATTGTTTCGGTTTTGATTAAAATTGTTGCCTTGGTTATAATTGCCTTGGTGTGATGGACCGGCGTTATTTTGATTTCGATTAGAAAAATTGTTGTTTAACGTACTCACATTCGACGTTTGGCCATCCTTAGCCGCACACTCGTAATAATTATGAGGTCCACCACAAAACATACACGAAGTCTCAACCGCTTTCACCGTAGCGGGAGCGTCTTTCTTTTGCATTTCGACGAGAAAAGACGTAAACACATTCGTCAACTTGTCGACTTTCGCATCAACCCTCTCAATGTCGCGATTAGAATTACTAACATTGGTATTGGCAACACTCGGTGCGTTGCGGAGTTGGTAAACCTTGGATCGATTCTCGATAATCATTAATGCATCTTTCGGAGTCTTACACAAAAAGTTGCCACCGGCGGCGGAATTTAACGAATCTTGTTCTTGAAAAATAAGACCGTTGTAAAACGTATCGATTTGGTGCAACTCGAAAAATCCATGGTGAGGATATTGCCTAAGAAATTCCTTAAAACGATCCCACGCGTCTCTAAAAGATTCATTCGGGTTTTGCTCAAATCTCGTAATCTCGTTTTTGAAAAATGTCGTCTTAGACGGTGGGAAAAAATGATTAACGAATTTGGAAACGAGATCCTTCCACGTAATTATCAAATTAGGTGGCTCTTTCTCGTACCAATCCTTGGCGGCACCATCGAGCGAGTACGGAAAAAGCATAAGCTTGACGACATCGGTATCGACGTTCTTAAACTTGCTCGTGGCTAAAAGACGATCAAAATTCCGAATGTGGTCGTGAGGATTATCGGCTTCACGACCTCGAAACTTCGTAGCTTGTATCAACGAAAGCATTCCGCTCTTAATCTAAAATTTCTTCGCCTCGATGGCGGGAATTACGATCGCGTCTCCATAACCCTCGGTGGGCGCTTGGAGCAATTCCATCATCGAACGATTGTCGGCCATCTCCTCTACGGTCTCTTCAACAACGATATTAGGAACGTCGGTTTCTAATTCTCGTCTACGGCGTCGATTCCTTCGATTACGATTGCGTCGATTCGAAGCGTCGCTTGAATTAGAATAATCCTTCGATCGAGTGCGCATGCACTAAGCGTAGAATGGGGGTAGCAAAGAAGATTCTTTTTGCGGTTTTTTGATTTTTCATTTTTTTTTGGTTTTTGATTGTTTTTTAATTTTTTTGGATTTTTTGTGTATTACATAGACTCAAATCTACAAATATCCCCTCGAATCGATTTCTCGATTAAAAGAGCCTCAAAGAATGAAAACGATCACGTGGAGTGAACGCCTTCGATGACTTGAGAACGTTGGTGGAACACCAAAACGTTCAAGAGGGTTTAATCTTGAAAACAAGCAAATATATATGATACGTAGATAATACTTGGGCGGCAAACCCTCGATTGGCCCTCTTTCTCAAAACACGCACAAGCAAGCGGAGGAAACGAGGCGGCGCCAAGCACTTAAGAGCCTTTTTCCTTTAGGTCGTGAAATACAACCACCTTATACCCACCTTATAGTTTGTGTTAATTGAAATTAAGCCTCACTAAAGTATTTATCTATTTTGCCTTTAAAATTTTGCTTTAGATTCGAATACAATGATCGGGTGATGAAATCCCGAATTAAGGTTGCGTTTTCACGCTTTTGGAGTACTTGTATATTTATTGTTCTACGTAAGTACAATATAGTAATATATTCACAAGAAAAACGAAAACGATAATGTGTTGTCCCATATATTTAGATGATATAACACGAATTAAAGCAAGAAAATAGATGAAGAAGATGAATTCTAGAGAGATAAAGTAGTGAGAGAAAGTAGAGAGAATGGTTGGAGAAAACTTGGTGATATTATATTAGAAGTAAGAATAAAATGAACCAATACCCTTCCAAAATGCTAGGAAGGGTTTATATAGCCTTTGCTTACATGTAGCTTAATGGGCTATATGATCATGGGCCGGGCTTTCCTTTTGGGCTTTGGTTAATTATGAATGAACCTTAGCTTAAAGTTAAGCCCGTAATACACGACTAACATACTACCTATTACAACGTTCTAAGATACGATACATAATAAACATATGACCGAGCATTCTTGTTTGACTCAATATTTTGAGGCTAACAATCTCCCCCAATGTGAGGTCACTATCCTTTATGAGAGGTCATTACCCTTTGTCATTTGGAGAATTGTAGAGATTACTAATCTCGCCATAAATGAGTCTTGAACGTGTAATAGTAGTCTTGTTTCTTCATGCTGTGATCTTTGAGCCTTTGTTGTTGTCTTTCGACTTTGTCTTTTTGATCTTGAGATATTCAAATCATCCTTGACTTGTCTTTGCCATCTTGCAATCTTGTGTCTTCATCCACATGCTCACACTATTAATTGTTGAATATATCTTCAGGCATGAGTATGTGGTTTTGAATCTTTGACTTTGCTGAGTACACCATGACGCCACCTTCTCGAGACAAAACATAGACACGGACTGAATGGCTTTGACATTCGTCCTAAATCGGTAGCGTTTTACCTCCGGTCGGTGAAAACCATTATATGATATTAAATACCGTACCTGTGATTAGGTAGATTCAATTAAGAATCTCCTTGACAGGGTTTCACGGCTGTACTAGCCGTTCTCTTTACTCGACCATCTCAAAGCAAGACTACGAACATAAAGAGTGAATCAATTGGATAAATATCCGCTTGATTAAAATCGTCAATTCAAATTCCTGAAACAAGTGTGATTCATAAAGAATCTTGCCATCGTTGCGTTCCAGTTGACACAAGCTTGATTCATACGAATCTCACAAGTCACCTACCGTAGCGCTGTTTGATGTTGACGCTAGAAGGATTTCCATTCGTCATTGTGAATATCAATGAATATCACTCTGAATGTTCTGGCAAGACCATAAAGATATTGCGTAGAAGCCTGAAACGAGTTTGAATCAATTCAGAATCAAACCACTGTTGCTTTTCAGTTTTACATATGTTCAATTCATAAAGAATCTTGCATATGACCTACCGCAGTGCTGTTTTGATGTTAACACTTGAAGGATTTCCACTCATCATTGTGAATACTAAGTAGTATCACTCTGAGTGTTCTAGCAATATCACAAGGATATAGCGCAGGACTCTCTTGTTCGTCATCCGTGTGTCCTAACGAGATTTGATTGATCTCTTGGCTCTAGACTCGATTTGTGCACTTTTAGTGTTCGGAGGCTGGAGCAGATGCCACCTATTCAATATCAACTATCTCGGAATGAGAAAGCTAATAGAAGTCATGTTGTTCTCCGTGACAATAAAACAAACTTCTTTTGAGAGAAGCCTGAGTAGCTAGGAAAGGGTTGTGCACTTCATCACTGGGTCTATGATGAGATTGTCTTCATGATGTGTTGACCCGGTTTCTGCCTAAGTTGTATGGAGGGCTAATTTCTTTACACCCTTTATCCTTACATTTCTTTTTCATTTTTCAACCCCTTCAATGCTTACCAAGACATCATTACTAACACCTTGTTGTGATTGTTCTAGTGCTAGCATCAGTACTTAGTCGGCATTCAGCTACGTTCACATTCTACTCCATCTTTCCTAAGGACTTCTAATAATCTATTAGATTGTCCCTGGGAAGATCCCTCCGGTTCTGGTTGGATCATAGGACCTAAACCTAACCACCCTTTTGACACCAATAACGTCGTGAATTAAAGATGTTGTGGGTATTTGATCGTAACCATGAAAACCACTTTAAATTTTAACAAAGTGTTTGAAAAACATTTAACACCTTGCTAGTTTTGTCGTTTCAGAAATGATCCTCCTTCACATGTGCATCGATAATCGAAAGTGTTTCGCACATGTAGGTAAGAGTTAAAGTGCTTGAGTCTTATATAAGATCACATTTTAATCACATTTTCTCCCCTATCTCTAATATATAAAATCTTTTGATATTAGAGATACCAAATTTGATTAAAATATATTTTGAAAAATAGTCTTGAAAATCTTCGAGAGAAAGATGTGTTAATCTTTTGCATGAAGTTAAAATGCTCCCCCTCAAAAATTGATCTAATTGAGTTGTCATTGTGAGGATATGATCCACATTTCGCTTTTTGAGGATGGGAGTTGTTGAACACACAATTTTTTGAAAGATTTTGAATAATCATTGAGAAATTCTTGAAAAAATTGTGTTCAACGCTTTTTGAAAAATCCTATTTCTTTTTGGCGAAGAGGTTTTTCTAAACCATAAACTTGAGTTAATAGACTTTGAATGTCTTGACGAATCCACTCAAGTGTAAGAAGATTTAACTTCTTTTGCTAAGGGTAAGAGCACGAAATCGTACACTCCCCCGTGAATATAGTTCCGGGTTGCAATCTGAAAGTGATTACAAGCCATTGTGTTGAGCTTAAAAAATTGAATTTTTGTGACAAGCTCAACCCGTGATAGATTGCTCTTCCCGTTGTTGGAAATATTGTCCAAAAGAGACAATTTCCTTTAAAAAATAGAGATGACATATTTTGAAAAATATTTACAACTTTCATTCGAGCTTTATGTACACACCCGTGTCGTTATTGAGCGACATTTCTAGGTACGTCCATATTATCGATACTGAAAGACATGTCGAGAAGAATATTTTTGGATTTTAAAAGATTTTTAATTTTGTGTTTTGTTTTTATATGTTTTATATTTTTGTATTTTGCTTTTTCATTAATATTTACAAGTAGATGTTTGATAGATGAATCAAGCAGGCTTCTTTGCCAGAACCTCCAGTTCTGTTGGAGTCAAACATCTCATACCAATTTTCCTAACTAGATACACAAACCTCTCTTTCGAAAGAGCTTTTGTAAACACGTCAGCTAATTGGTAATTAGTTCCAACAAAGTATAATTCAACAATACCCTTTTCAACTTGTTCCTTAATGAAGTGACATTTGACATCAATGAGCTTCGTGCGGGAATGCTGTACCGGATTGCAGGAGATGGCTATGGCAGACTTTGAGTCACAGTACATAGGTACTTTATCAAAGTGGAAGCCATAATCCGTGAGTTGTGTTCTCATCCAAAGAACTTGAGCACAACACGTAGATAGAGACACATATTCCGCTTCGGCTGATGAAAGTGACGTGCAATCCTGCTTCTTGGAAGACTTTGAGTCACAGTACATAGGTACTTTTACGTGTATCATGACACCCTGCATGATCAGAATCTGAATAGGCCGTTAGAAGAAACCGGTTTACCTCGGATACCAGAGTCCCAAATGAATGGTATTCTTGAGGTACCGAAAGATCCGTTTAACCTCCTTGAGGTGCTTTTCAGTGGGTCGTGATTGGTAACGTGCACAATAGCATGTAGCATGATGAATATCAGGTCTGCTTGCTGTCAAGTACATGAGGGACCCGATCATGGAACGATATCTCGTTTGATCTATTGGTAAACCCTCTAAGTCAACATCAAGCGATGTGGTTGATAATGGTGTCCCAACGGGGTCACATGAGGTCATACCATGCTTTTTGATTATCTCTTGACAATACTTAGCTTGGTTAATGAAGATACCACTTGGGTATTAGTGAACTTGAATTCCTAGAAAGAATTTTAGTTCGCCCATCATAGACATTTCAAATATGTTGTGCATTACTTTTTCAAACCATTTTGAAAGTTTTGAGTTTGTAGACCCGAAAATAATGTCATCAACATAAATTTGCACAAGCAAAATGTCATCCCCATATTTATAAGTGAACAAAGTTAAATCAATGGAACCTTTTGAGAAACCTTTGGAGACCAGAAATTTCGAGAGCTCGTCGTACCACGCCCTTGGAGCTTGCTTGTGTCCATATAGTGCTTTGTGGAGACGATACACCTTGTCAGGATAATGAGGATTGACGAATCCTTATAGCTGCGTGACATAGACTTCTTCCTTCAAAGGACCGTTAAGAAACGCCGTCTTTACTCCATTTGGTAGACAATAAATCCCTTATGTGTAGCATAAGCAAGAAAAATCCTGACCACTTCCATTCGAGCTACTGGTGCAAATGATTCTTCAAAATCAATACCCTCTTTCTGTCCATACCCTTTAGCCACTAGCCTATATTTATTCTTGATGATCGTGTTCTCTTCATCCATCTTGTTTTTCCAGATCCATCGAAGATTTAATGGAATTACATCGTATGGTCTGTCAACAAGTTCCTAGACTTTAAGTCTTTCAAATTGTTGAAGTTCTTCTGTCATCGATTCAATCCAAGCATGATCAGCCATGGCTTCTTTGATGTTTTTCGGTTCAGCTGAACTCACGGCGAGTGCGAACATACAAACATCACCATCAGTGTTAAGCTGTCGTCTTGTGCAAACGGGCTGCGAAGGGTTTCCAATTACATGAACCAAAGGAAGATCTCGGGTCAAATGATGTGTTGAAGGATGTCGTTGATAGAATGTATGCATATTTGACAGATCAACATGGAGAGTAGAAGACTCTCCAGTTTCGTGTACCGGTGTACCGAATGGGTTGATAAATTCGTCTTCGTCAGATAATGCATCGTTTGCTTGATTTGTGTTCTCTGGAGCAATGACAGTAGTTGTGGATGTTGTAGGATCGATTGTTGAAGTGATATTCTGAGGAGGTAAATCTGCAGCAACCGGTGTTTAAGTAGATATAGTTGTATCCTTTTGTTGACGATTATCGGTATCATCATTCTTATCATGAGTGACAGCGGAAGACTTCGATACAACTTGTTTCTCCCCCGTGAAATATTCATCATACATTGGTCCATATAACATTTCCAACTCTTCAATTGTCGTGTCGACTGTCATATCAGCTCTAGGAACATTTTCTGGAACCAGCGTTGAACTTGACGGTTCATTGCTGTGGTCTTGAGTTCCGAGTTCCGTGCGGTCGTGAACGGAAGTCGTTTGTCGTTTTGGATCGGGACTTAAACTGTTTTTTTCAAGTGCCATTGTGTTGCTTACTTGTGAAACCCCTGAGACACATATTTCTCTGATATTTGTTTCTTCAGCAACCAAACTGTGAGAGTGTCTTTTGTTGAACGGTATGAATAAGGAAAACCTTTATGTTCTTGTTTAACCTTTACTTGATTACCTGCACTTTCATCAGTAGTTTGTATGCTTGCATATTTGTTAGTGATATCTTTGTGAGAACCATGTGGGGGTTCACAGTGAACCTTTGTCGTGCTAGAGGGAAATATTTTTCCAGTAGGAACCCATTTAAGACCAGTTGTTTTGAAGATTCTACCCGTTGGTATCTACTGAATACAAGGTCTAGGAAACGTAGTTTTCTCATGCACAGGGGGAATACTTAATTGGAGAAAAACTATTTCCTATAGGGTTCCATCTTTGAGATGCTCTAGTTGTTTGGTTCACCTTGTTCAGGACTTTTTTGATGCAATCATCATGAATGGCATTAAACACGCATTTGTTACATTTCGTGCAAACAAAGTTCTTAGCATCGGAGAAGGATCTAGTGTTCCTAGGATAGGCTGATTTAGGCACATCATAGAAGGGTCTAGATTTCCTAGATGCGTGATTAGCACTCCTAGGTTTCGGTTGGGTCCTATCTCTTGCTTGTGTCTTTATCTTAGCATCCTCTAGATAGCTTTTATGACCCGTGTCATTTGAACTTTTCCTAGGCATGTTCTTGGGGCTATTGCTAGAGTTGCTTGAATCATTCATGTGATTGGGTTTTACATAGGCAGAATATCTTAAGGAGTATCTAGATTGTGGAGTGATAGTGTTTGGCAAATTGCTACGCATGTCAACTTGGGATGCAAACCTCGAGTTCGATGTTTTGGGTCGTTCAGATTTAAACGCATTCGGTTGTCTAGCAACTGAGCGGTTTCTGAATGGTTGAGTAGGAGGTTTCCCCAAGATAGACTGATTTGCTAACTTAGTATCAACACTATTTCCTTTTAGCTTCCTTAATTCATTTTTCACCGCTGCTAATGCAAAAACCTTTTCCTGAATCTGAGCTTTCAATTGCTCATTTTGTAGAAGTAATTGAGCGACACGTTGTTCTAACTTAATGTTCATATTAACAAATATGTCGTTATCAGCATTAGCGTCATTACTATCTACAGTGTCAATAGGTTGCACAGATATTTCACTTAATGAAGCAGGCGGAGGACTTGGATTTTGAGAAGCCAACTTTGATTCTAACAAATTTATTTGTTTCACAAAATGTTCTTTTTCCGCATTAGAATCTTGAATTTTACGATCCAGTTTTTGTTCAAGAACAACGTTTGCTTTTTCAAGTTTTTCAAAATAAGCTTCAAATTTGTCATTTTTCTTCGAAAACTCGAGTTTGGCGTCCTCAAAATCTTTTGTCTTTTGAGCTAACATAGTTTCAAGCTCATGAATCTTAGAATCAATATATTGATGATCATCATACACAACATTTACTTGTACCTCAGCCATTGGCTCCTCGTCATATATGGGTCCGATATCTGCATCATCGGTTGCTTGATCATTCCCTGAGTTGTTGCTGGTATGTTGCTTTTCTGATTCTGTCCCGCTACATTCTGTGCCAATCGAACAAGCATCCAATATTTGACCATCATCGACATTGCTCTCGTTCTTCTGCATTAATATGTTATTCACCCTTCTTTCACCTTTTAGTTTATGACGTGTGCTTTCAGCAATGGACTTCCTTACAGCACTCATGTGTTGAAGAAATGTCTCCTTGAATTCTTGAACTTCTAACCGAGTATATTCAAAGAAGTATTTGTTGATGAATTCTCGATCATAGTATACAGAGACCTGTGTATCAAAGAATTGTTGAAACTGATTCTCGAGAACCAAAACCGCATCTATGGATTCAACCTCTTGAAACTCATCGTTGGCAAGTTGTTGTTCAAGGTGATCTACATTGAGTAGCATTGTGCTTGTGAATGTCTCAACATCTTGTCCAGTGATTGACATGAATACCCGTTTGAATCCAAGTTCGACGCGAGTGGCTTTTAAATCGTCATTTGAAAGAACTTGAAGGTGTGACTGGAGTGATCTAAAGTGTGTCATGCATCGTTCTTTTGCAACCGACATCTTGGATTTGAGTGCATGCACATCTTGTGTTGCGGAATCCATAATGAGTGTTTCAGATGATGAAGTGACTTTGGATCTTAAGTAGATATGGTGTGATTGTGTTGTTGTTTGAAATTCCGAAAATTTGAAATTTTTCTCAGTCCGACAATAAATTCCTCAGTCCGACTAAAACGGTAAACCGGAAAATTTTGAATAACCAAATTTTGAAAACGATTTAGAAATAGCCAATAACTAGTAGGAATAAATTTTGAAAAAGAAATTTTTTTAACAAAAATAAAACCTAAAAATGGCCTAAAAATTTGAATTTTGGTCCGAAAATTTGAATTTTTGGTCGAAATTTTTTTCGCATCGCCAAAATTTGAAATCGAAGCTTAAATGGCCTAAAAATGGTCTAGGAAAAAATAAATTTTACTTGGGTTTTCCCGCCAAAAAACTCTGTTCCGAGACTAGTCTAGATAGTGGGTAAGTCTAAAAATTGTTCAAACAAACTTTAGCATTGCAATGTCACTCATCGGAATACCCATCGCAATGTCACCCATCGGAATGTCCCTTCTATCTCAATGTCCAATCGGAATGTTCACTCTATCGCAATGTCCCTTCTGTCGCAATATCCCTTCTCTCGCAATGTTCTATCAGAATGTTCTGTCGGAATGTTCCGTCGGAATCCTAGATCGCAATGTACGATCGGAATATCTCTTTGGAATAAGGTATCGAAATATGGGTGATCGCAAAGTAGAATCCTTGGATTATTGCGATCGAGCCACACAGTCTTGTACTTTCCGATGGAAACACTTGCTAGAATTTCGGAAAGTTGAAAAACAAGAAAGTTTGTAACTTTTGATCCAAAAAACTTGTGTTTTTAACAAAAACCAAGATTCCCAAATCACTACAACATGATTAAAGAAGATATACGAATTAACAAACACTAACAAACATAAAAAATCTTGAATTCGTGGAAGAAATAAGGATCAAATCAAATAAATCAAATGAAAACACAACAACCAATCACAAAACTACCCCATGACGATTGATACAAATTGTTGTCCCATATATTTAGACGATATAACACGAATTAAAGAAAGAAAGTAGATGAAGAAGATGAATGCTAGAGAGAGAAAGTAGTGAGAGAAAGTAGAGAGAATGGTTGGAGAAAACTAGGTGATATTAGATTAGAAGTAAGAATAAAATGAACCAACACCCTTCCTAACATGCTAGGAAGGGTTTATATAGCCTTTGCTTACATGTAGCTTAATGGGCTATATGATCATGGGCCGGGCTTTCCTTTTGGACTTTGGTTACTTATGAATGAACCTTAGCTTAAAGTTAAGCCCGTAATACACGACTAACATACTACCTATAACAACGTTCTAAAATACGATACATAATAAACATATGACCGAGCATTCTTATTTGACTCAATATTTTGAGGCTAACCTAATGGGATATCTACAATATAGTAAAATGATTGGTTTGTGTTTAATTTAGGAAAATTAAACACGATTTATTTGGATACTATAATATATTAAGGAAAAATAACAAAAATGAGTATGTACGATATTTACGCTTTCCAAAAATTGAAAAGCAAAAACGCACTACTCACACAAACACGATAATAATAATGGAAACACTAAAAACACCTCCTCGGCAGCGGCACCAAAATGATAGTAATAAATCGTACGTCTTTTAGGAAAAAGAGCGTATAATGGGCAAGTATTAAACTCGACGATTTAGGAAAACCGACGAATCGAATAAATGCGAGTTCGTTCTCGAAGGAGGTGTGAGTGTATGAGTGACAATACGCAAAATTAAAGTTTGGATTAGTATCGTTTTTAGTTGAGAAAAAGACAAAATAAAAGACGAGGTACGCTAAAAATTTCCCTACGACGTAAAACAAACGAAATCGTAAAACGCGACGAAAAACTAAATTGCTCCAAAATTACCAAAAAATTAATTTAAACTAAGAAAAATACAAATAAAACAAAAATGAAAACCAAATTGTCCAAAAACTTTTTAATAATTTTAAATTAATTTTTAAAGTTTTAATAAAAAACCCAAAATCAAATAAAATTAAAAATAAGTGAAAATGGAAAAAAATTTTCTTTGTATACCTCAAAAGTATTAAATAAAACCTAAAAATAATTTTTAAAATTTTTTAAAACTAATTTAACTATTTTTAAATTAATTATTAAAACTGGGAAATAAAATATTAATAAAAAATAAATAAAAAACGTGAAAAATAATTTACTAGTACCAAAAAGTCTTAAACTATATCTAAAACGTAGGAAAAATCAAAAATGGTAAAAAAGGTTGTTCAATAAGCTGGGATCCAGCTTATTGACATTCGAATACTAATAAAAAGCCAAAATGAAACTCACCTTAAATAAAATGCCAACGCAACCTTGGTCACCAAAAAAAAAAACGCAACCTTTGTCAGTAAAAGTCCCAAGAGCATGGCGGTAGTGTTGTTGTGTGTTGAGAGGAGTGGCGTAGGTTCGAGTCCTGGCCACGTCCTTTTTGGTAAATATTTTTTTTACTTTTCTTTTTATCAAAACACAATACTGGTGATTAATTACAACACAAAAACACAATCAAACCTTAAATTCAACAATAATTAAGCCTAAAAATTGTAAAAACGTGCCCAGATATTGAACTCTTTCTACAGTAACAAAGTAACCAAATTCCTTTGTTATCCGGGATACAAACAAGCAAAGATCGTTCTCTGATGGACCAGAGAACTAAATATGCTAGGGTAACCTGCTTGTGGGTTGTTCTTGCTCGTTTTTGAGTTTTATTAGGAACCAAAGGCACCCCCACAACCAGTTGGGTTGTGGGGAGTCAAATAAACGATAAAACACACAATTTGCACACAAAAATCACATTCACAAGGCAAATCACAGGTACTGTATCAAAGAAATATAGTTAGGGCAAGTTTTGCTGATTTAGTGTGCCAAAAAGTGAATTTCAAAATCCCAAATCTTACTCGAAACCACACTAAACTATAACTAACAGATTGAAAGCCCTAGACTACCTCTATCTTATTTGATTTCAAAGATTTGAATGCCAAAAATCATCAAAACCTACTGATTTTCTAACCCATACTGATTTTACTACTTTTACCAAACAATGCATGCCATTTCCTTTTAAAACCAACCAAACTAAAAACCAAATACAGAAAACACTTATGTTGACCTAATGAAGTGTATCTAGGTAGTTTTAAAACCAAAAGTGTGTCCAAATTTCACCTTTAAACCCTATCCTAAACACTCCCTTAATTTCAGAAAGTTAACTTTTAACAAACTAAAACGTGCCAAATCAATAACAAACTGATTACAATTATCTAAACATGCATAAGATTGAAAAATAAGCATAAACAAGCAAACAAACTACCATATAACAGGTTACTCACAAAAATCATAAAGTTCACATATAAAACTCACAAAAAAACTACCAAATGGGGTTCAAGCCTGTTACCTAAGCTGATGCCTTCCAAAAGGGTTTGTAAGAGCTTATGGATGCTTATGAAATGTAGAGAGGGCCTGTTGGTGGAATCCACAAGGGACCTAAGGCTAAACCAATATCTTCAAATAAAAATTGTAATGAGCATGAATGAAGGATGAGATCTCTTGTTTCTTTGTTCCTGCACAACACCACAAACCAAGAACACACTACAAGTAACAAAAGACTACAAGCTGCTGGCTTGTAGCTTTTGCTACATTAAGAGATAGAATAAAGGAAAATCAGATTTTGAAAACCACTCGATACACCAAAAACTCTTAACTCGTTTTGAAACCAACACTTAAGTAAACAAAATGAAATCAACAAACAACTAAACCCAAGATTCCACTTTCACTTTCACTTGGACTTAGTTGTGAGTTCTGAAAATCTAAAAAAACAAAAACTTTGCTTGCTAACAACCTTTAAAAAAAACGTTCACCCTTTGAAAACCTTAACAAAGCTTGCACATAAAAAAGAAACTCATTACGCTAGAAAATGAAATGTGGAACTCAGAATTGCACAATTTAAAACCTTCATTTTCATTAATAATCAAAAAAGGTACAAAATCTAGAACAAGGGCTATACACACATTGTATGCTCCTTAAATACTACTACTTAGAACATTTTAGTGCTACTAAACCCTAAATGCTGAAAATCCGAGAATACCCTTGAGTCTTCTTGTTTTGAATTTGGTCAAAATTGTCATGTGAATGATCTTTGTTGTCTAGTGATGGCCAGCTGTGACTGAGTGAGCTGGGACGTTTAGTAAGCCTTTGGGGCCAAGGAAAACGTGTTGTAACATTTGATGACTACAAGATTCGTTCTTTGCCATTTTTGAAGGAGCAGGGGACCATTGTGGGGCCTTCATAAGTCACGGGGTGGGTTTGTTTGTGAGTGGGTTGTGATTAGGGAGGTATTAATCAGTGATCTGGAAGTTTATGGGGTAAACCCCTTTGATTTAGATGCGATTAGGGTTTTAGGGTTTATAGGGGAAAGGGGATTAGGGAGGTAGTGATTGATTTGGTTTGGGGATTAATGAATTTTAAATCTTTGTTTTCCACCAAAAGTATAACTAAACAGATTTTATAAGAAAAATCTATTTAATTAAGATAGTGGAAAACTGACGTGGGGTGAAAGGAGGCTGTGATTGGTGGGTTGAGGAAGTGGGGGTGACGTGGAGGGGTTTTATTGGTGGTGGTATGTTTGGTTGTTTGACCCAAAGGCCCCTTATCTCCTTTCTTCTTTCCATATAAAGTGTTATCAGCCAAAACAAGAAACCCCTTTGTAAATAAAGTTTGTAACTTCATATTTTGGCCAGAAAAGTTTATGCAAAGTATTCATAAGGACTTTAAACGCATAAAATGCATTCTTCAAGGGTTTGTCTTGTACATACTTGATATTTTAGGGACCCTTATGAAATTTTGAGGTTTTCCAAGTGTATAAAATGACAAGTCTTCAATAGTTTATGGACCAATCTTGTCAATCTTCAAACTTTCAAGGACTTCATAGGAAAATCATGATGCGGGTCCGGTTCTTTGTGCGGCTTCGTTTCCCGTGTTCGTTTTTGCTTCATTCTTATGATCTTTTGTTGATTTCATGATATCCATACCTAAAATACACAATGAACAAACACAAGCACATTTTTGGGTATTTTGATGATATTTTAAGCGTTTAAGCCCGATTTGGACGATGAGACTATGTATAATTGAAGTCTCATCAACCGCTCACTAAGAATTGTCTTGAGAGTAGCGGGTACTATTGATATCTTGACCACTCCTTATCCGAAGGATCTTGCTGAAGGAGCTTCTGAAGCCACAAGGCTTGAACCCGCTGCTACTATTAAGAAGCACTTGGATGTGTCTTGCTTAATGCTAGGGAAAATATCCCCTCCACTTCAAAATAAGTATGAAATATTTTTGCCTAAGTGTATGCTTGATGAACTCAAGGCTATGTTCGAGAAGCCGCAAGCTGTGGAGATCTACGACTTAGTAGATGCTTTGCATAGCTGCAAGCAAACTCCTGGAAAGTCTGTTAGTGCACATTACATGGAGATGAGGGGTTATATGGAAAAGCTCATTGCACTAGGACAACCCTATGATTATAATATGGCTATCAACTTGATCAATAGGTCTCCTAACAAGGACTTCAATGATTTTGTTAGAAACTATAATATGAATTGCACGGGGAAGACAGTTAATGATTTACATGCAATGCTCATTGACTACGAAAAGGGGTTAAAGGACAAGGCATCCACTTCTACTCCTCCTATACTAACCATACAAAAGGGTAGAGTGAGTAAGCCAAAACCGCAAGCGAACAAGAAGAAAGGCAAGGGTGATAAGGGCAAGCAAGTTGCGACTTATTCAAAACCTAAGCAGATTTTTGTCAAGAAGAATCAATCTTAGAAGGATGAGACTTGTCACCAGTGCAAGGCAAGTGGTCACTGGAAGAAGAATTGTCCTCTTTACCTCGAAGAGTTGCGAAAAATAAAGAAGAAGTCTGAGCAGAGCGCTGCAGCTTCAGGTACTTTATTTATGATTGAATTATTTAATTTGACTTACAAACTAAATTCCTGGGTATATGATACAGGATGCGGTATTAACATTTGTAATACACTGCATGGATTTAAGTTGGAAAGGAATCTATCCAATGGGGAACAATTTCTGCAAGTGGGCAATGGCGCACAAGCAGCGGTTGAAGCTATAGAAACATTTAATTTAGTTTTACCTTCGGGCTTAGTACTGATTTTAAATGATTGTCATTATGCACCTACAATTGTTAGGGGTGTTATTTCCTTTTCTTGTCTGTTAAATACTGGATTTGTTCACACTATTGATAATAATGGATTTTCTGTTTGGAAAGATGGTATTTTCTATTTTAATGAAATTTCTATGAATGGTGTGTTTGAAATAGACATTCATGTTTTTAGCTTGAATAAGAAGAGAAAGTTTGACAAGAACTCTTCTTATCTTTGGCATTGTAGACTTGCCCATATTGGGAAGACTCGTATACAAAAGCTTCAACGTGAAGGTCTTTTGGAAAATATTAATGATGAATCATTTGATAAATGTGAGTCTTGTATCTCTGGAAAGATGACCAAGAAACCTTTTAATAACAATATTGAAAGGGCTACAGATCTACTTGCTTTAATACACAATGATGTGTGTGGACCACTTAGACATGTGTCAAGGAAAGGTGCTAGTTATTTCTTAACATTTACGGATGATTATAGCCGTTATGGTTATGTTTATTTAATTAAGCATAACATGAGGTATTTGAAACATTCAAAGTATTTAAAGCAGAAGTAAAATTGCAACTAGGAAAGAAGATTAAAGCTCTTCGTTATGATAGAGGTGGTGAATATTTAAGTCAAGAGTTTAAAGATTATCTAAGTGAGAATTAAATTGTTTAGAATCTTACTTCTCCTATACTCCACAATAAAATGGTGTATCCGAAAGGAGAAATCGTACACTATTAGATATGGTGCGATCTATGTTTAATCTTACAACTTTACCATTATCCTTTTGGGATTATGATTTAGAGTATGTGGTTCGCATTTTAAATATGGTTCCGACGAAGAAGGTAAATAAGACACCATATGAACTATGACATGGTAAAAATCCATATTTGTCTTATTTAAAGGTCTGGGGTTGCGAGGCATATGTGAAACGTGACTCGGGTGACAAACTCCAGCAATGATCTGTGAAATGTATCTTTGTAGGATACCCTAAGGAAACTATGGGATACTAATACAAGGCCTTTGGCCCGTATAAAAATTAAAGTTCGTTGTGTGTGTCTCTTCGAATTGAAAAACTTATGTTTAATGTGTGACTTGTTTTATTTTGGTGGAACAAAGATGTGTCGTTGTAGTGTTTACAATAAAATGTTCAAAACAATTAAAGTAAAGGTGCTCTAAAAGTAAATCTAAGTCTAATTAAAGTAAAGGTGCAGGTAATTAAAAGCAAGACGACAATTAAAGGGCACTAAAGTAAATGACGTAAACTTAAGGCAAACTTAAAACGCAACTAAAACTAAGTCTTAAACTAAGGCAAATAAACTTAAAGTGCGATTAAGGAAAAAGGCGGGAAATGTTGGGAATAAATTAAGGCCAGATCACTTGAACGCTGACAAGAACAACTCAAGCGTTGACAAGAGCAAAGTGAGCGCTGACAGCTTAAGCGTTGACAAGTTAAAGTCAAGCGTTGACAGATTGAAGACAAGAACTGATGGAAGATGTGAGCTACACGTTTATTATGTTCTAGAATACTTCTAGTAAGGATAGAAACGACAATGTATTTTCTATGTTTATCTTTACCTAGAATTGTTGATACGTAGCTTATTGTACAAGGCTTCTTAGTCTATAAAAGAAGACCTTTAGGTTAATGTTTAATATCAAGTTTTCATTAAGTTTTCATTCGTAAACATCTTTCATTGTAAGCAAGTTCGACATTGATAATCAAAGTGAAAGTTTTGTTTACATCTTGTGTTCGTTTTGTTTACATCTTGTGTTCTTGTTTAAGTATTAAATTCCGCATAATACTTAGATTCACAAAGCATATAACAAAGGTTTCTCTACGTGTATTACTTGATCTAATCTCGTATACACAAAGCTTAATCGATCTAAGTTTGGGATCAACAAGTGGTATCAGAGCTTGTTGAGGAACTTTTGATCTTTGAAGAACACCAGAACGATATACGAACACCAAAACCCTAATTTTTTTTCAAAACCCTAAAAACATCATGTCTGAAGCAATAACCTCCTCCTCCTCATCCTTACCAAACATCAAGATTCCCATGCTTGATGCAACCAACTTTGACTTACGGAGGTTCAACTTTGAACAATATCTGGGGATCTTTGACTACACACTCTGGGACATTATTGAATATGGAAACTCATTCAATAAAGCTCAAAAGATTCTGAATGCCATTGCGACAAGAACAGCTGTTGAAGGATGTCCTGATGAAGATAAGAAAGAAAAACCTGGAGATGGTAGAGCTGTAAGTGCTGAAGATATTGCAAAGAAAAGGGCTGACATGAAAGCCCTAAATATTCTGAAAGTGTCTTTGGGACAAGAAAATCAGCACAAATATAGAAGCTATGAATCTGCTAAGGATCTTTGGGAAGCAATTGAAGTTGCATATGGTGGTAATGCAGAAACTAAGGAAGAAAAGAAAAAGCAACTTCTGCATGATTATGCTGTCTTCAAAGCTCAGCCCAATGAGAAACTGAGCAGTGTGAGAAGCAGATTGCTTGACATCACAAGCAAATTGTCCTTCATGGGGACACAAGTTGGTGATATTGACACCAATGCTACTTTTCTGAAAAGTCTTGGTGAGACATGGAAGATTGAGGCAAGATCTATTCTTGCCAATAATACTCACAAGAGCTCTTCGTTTGATGACATCTACAACAAACTAAGACTGTTGGAAGATGAAACTCTTTCAAGCAAAGCTAGCACCAGCAACATGGCCTTCTTCTCTCATAGTGAAGGTCAATTCAATCAGCAGGACTCTTTTATGCATCCAGTTACTGGATCATCATTTGTTAGCGCTGGAACAAGTCCTGTCAACGTCTCCTTTTCAGACGCTGACACATACATGAATGACTCACCAAGAGTTAAACCTGCTGGTTTGGATTTGGATACTGTTTGTGCTTACATTGCTTCTTTGCCCAATGGTTCAGTGATTACATATGAGGACCTTGAGCAGATAAGTGATGAACACTTGGAAGAGATGGACATCAAGTGGAACATGGCTCTTGCTAGTATAAGAGCAAATAGGTGGAATAGAAGGTTCAAGAAGAAGATGACCTTCAATGCTAAAGACAATGCTGGATTTGATAAATCCAAAGTTGAGTGCTACAACTGTCATCGCATGGGGTACTTCATGAGGGAATGCAGATCTCCTAGAAGATCTGATGCTGGTAAACCCTCAAGTCAGGTTGTTAAAGCTCAAGACTCCAAAGCCATGGTTGCAGTTCAAGGAATTGATGGTACTGGATGGGATTGGAGCTATCTGGCTAAGGATGTTGAAGAGGACAAAGCTTTGATTGCTGATATTGAAGAAGAGAGCATGTTGAATATGCTCTCATGGCACACTCCTCCTCTTCATCTGATAATGAGGTATATGATGATGCTTTTTGTAGCAAAGGTTGTAGGATAAACACTGACAGACTTAACAAAGAAGTGTTAAAACTAAAAGAGGATATGAGCACTGAAAGGTGTAAATTATCCAATTACCAACTAGCTCTTACTGAAACTGAGAAAACCGTTTCTGAATACAAGAAGATGGAATTTGATTTAAAAGATAAGATAAATATCTTAAAACATGAGCTAGAGGGTAGTATGGATATTAGAAATATCATGTCAAAGGTCAATAAAGACCTACAGGCTAAGTTAGATGAGGCCATTAAGAATAAAGATAATGTTGACCTCAAGATTCAAAGATTTGATAGAGCCACCCAAGCCCTAGGAGACTGTGTAGCTAAACAAAGAGATCCTAAGGATATGACTGGGCTTGGGATGAATGAGAATGATTACTCTCTGGTTCCACCACCAGCTGGTGACTTCTATGGTGTCCTTAGAAAGGATTTATCTTGGACTGGTATTCCAGAATGCCAAGAAGAGGAATTTATTCCTCCACCAAGAGTTGTCACCCCAGTAGAAGAGTATCAACAAAAACTGACTGACCTAAATGAGTGGAAGAAAGCTAACCCTACTTTATTTGTTAAGGGAGGTTTGCTATGTGAAAGTCCCAATGAATCCCCACCCATTAAGGTTACTCACCCAGTTACTGGTGAAGCTGTTGACCTAGGCTCCAACACTGTTAGAAGACCTACCATTAAATATGCAGAGATGTATAGGAATAATAGGTCACCTAAGAGCCAAGTTAACAATCATGGAACAGGTTTCTTTGCTTCTAGACCTAAGAATCTGTCTAAGAAAGCCTGTTATACTTGTGGTAGCTTTTCACATTTGGCATACAAGTGTGTCAACGCTCCCAAAGCCAGCGCTGATAGGAACAATTTTAGCGCTGATAGGAAGAAAGTCAACGTTGTTAGGAAGTCAAACGTTGTCAGACCCAGACCTTGTGTGCAGCAAAGTCCACAAGTGATTAGACCAGCCCCATTCTTTACTAGAAGGTCTAACACTCATGGACAAAGACCTTTTCAAAAGACAGATACCTGGTCAAATAGGCAATGGGTTCCTGTAGCAAACCCCAGGTTCAACGCTGACAAGGGTAATTTCAGCGTTGACAGGACAAAATCCAACGCTGACAGAAACGTGACCAGACCTAAGTATTTGCAGTCACAAGGTAAGGGGTCTAAAGCTTCTTCAAGCTTCACATGGAGACCCAAGAAAGATCAAAACCCTAATAATAATGGAATTTCAATGACTTGCAACAGGTTTAATTATATTTCAAAAGTCATTACAAAACCAATTGGGGTTAACTGGGTATTTCATCCTAAAAGGGATGAGAATGGGGTTGTTGTGAGAACTAAGTCTGTTCTTATTGAACAACCAGATGAATCCAAGTCTTCTGAGACTTGGGTTCCCAAAGAAAACTAATTTGTTTTCTTTATGTGCAGGGCATTCAAAAGAAGATCAATGATTATGGATATTGGGATAGTGGATGCTCAAGGCACATGACAGGAAAGGAAGACTATCTGACGAACTTCACTCCTATTCAAGATGGTGATAAGGTATACTTTGGAGGGGGCTACGGCACCATCACAGGAAAAGGAACCCTTATCACCAATAATCTACGTTTTGAGAATGTCTTCCTGGTAAAAGAACTGGATTATAATTTGTTTAGTGTATCACAAGTGTGTGATAACAAAAATAAGGTTCTTTTCACTGATACTGAGTGTTTGGTGTTAAGCAAGGATTTTAAGATCCCTGATGAGAAGTATATTGAGTATAGAACACCTAGGCATAAGGACATATACAATGTGAATTTAAATTGGATTAAAGTGAATGCAAATATATCTTGTTTTTATGCTAAGGCCTCAGTAGATGAAAGTAATTTGTGGCACAGGAGACTAGGGCACATAAACTTTAAAAATATAAATAGACTTGTGAGGCTTGGTTTAGTTGATGGTTTGCCTGAGAAGGCCTTCCACAATGACCACTCTTGTGTTGCATGTCTTAAAGGCAAGCAGCACAAGGTCTCATTCAAGTCCAAGCAGGTGCATACTAGTTCCAGACCTCTTCATATGCTTCACATGGACCTCTTTGGTCCAACTAATATAGAAAGTTTGAATGGCAAGTCATATTGTTTTGTTGTCACTGATGACTTTTCTAGGTTTACTTGGACATTCTTTCTAGCTATGAAGAGTGACACAGCTGATGTTCTTATTGAATTTATCACTCAAATTGAGAAAAGGTCTGGCAATGAGGTTAAGATGCTTAGGAGTGATAATGGTGGAGAATTTAGGAACAAGAAGCTAGATGATTTTTGTGCCAGGAAGGGAATTACTAGGCAGTTTAGTATTGCTAGAACCCTACAACAAAATGGGGTTGCTGAAAGGAAGAATAGAACCCTAATTGAAGCAGCCAGAACAATGTTGGCTGATGCTCACTTTCCCATAGCCTTTTGGGCTGAGGCTGTTAATACAGCATGCTATGTGCAAAATAGAGCATTGGTTAACAAAATTCAGAACAAGACACCTTATGAGTTACTTTGGGGAAGAAAACCTAATATTGGTTTTCTCAGACCTTTTGGATGTCATGTAGTAGTCTTAGACACTAGTGATGCCTTAGGGAAATTTAGTGCAAAAGGTGATGAAGGTTACTTCATGGGGTATTCAGTGCAGAGCAAGGGTTATAGAGTTTATCTTAAGGAGGACAAACGTATTGTTGAAAGAGTACATGTTAGGTTCTTAGAGAATAAACCTAGTGATCCTGAAAGTGGTCCTAATTGGTTGTTTGATTTGGAACCCTTATCTAGAACTTTAAATTATATGCCTGTCACTAATCCAGACATTATGAAGGTAACTTCAAATGCTATGGAGGAACAAGTTGTTCATGTTTCAGGTACACAGGTTGATGAAAGGGTTGGATCACAAACAGAAAAGGCATCTCCTACATTTGAATATGTTACTATTCCCATTTGGACTGATGCTTTTGCTGCTGCTGCTGCTGCTGGACAGGATAATGGTGGTCAAATACCACCAAATACAAACATGCATGGTTCTTCAGGCGCTGACAAAGGAAAATCCAGCGCTGACAAGACCAATTCAGACGTTGACAACAACATTTCAGGCGCTGTCAGCTCTGACGCTGACAACCAAGATTCAAACGTTGACAACACTTATGGGCATCTTTTCTCTTCCAGTTTTGAACAAGGTGGACCTTCCAAGAAGAGATTCTTGTTGCTCAAAGAGAGTCTGATGAAGAAGATATTGGCAACATGGAGCGTGAAGTTGAGGACACCAGACTTTTTGAAGGAGGAGTTCTCACTTCCACAATGAAGAATCACCCCCCATCTCAGATCATTGGTGATGTTATGACTCCAGTTCAGACAAGAAGATCCCATCAAAGTCTTGGTGGATTTATTGCCAATATACACAAGAAGGTTGATACCCCTCTTGTACAAGCATGTTTGTTTGCATGTTTTCTGTCACAAGAAGAACCCAAGAAGATATTTGATGCTCTCAAAGAACCAAGTTGGGTGGAAGCAATGCAGGATGAGCTTCACCAATTTGCTATTCAGGATGTTTGGGAGCTGGTTGATTGTCCTAGATATGTCAGACCAATTGGGACAAGATGGGTTCTAAGGAACAAAAGAGATGAAAGAGGAATTGTGGTCAGAAACAAGGCAAGGTTAGTGGCTCAAGGTTATACACAAGAGGAGGGGATAGACTATGAAGAAGTCTTTGCACCAGTTGCAAGGATTGAAGCTATTAGGATTTTTCTAGCCTATGCATCTTGCATGGGCTTTACAGTCTATCAAATGGATGTAAAGAGTGCATTCTTGTATGGCACCATTGTTGAAGAAGTTTATGTCATGCAACCTCCTGGTTTTGAGGATCCTGAACATCCAGACAAAGTGTATAGAGTCAAAAAGGCTATGTATGGCCTTCATCAAGCCCCTAGAGCATGGTATGGTACTTTGTCTACCTATTTGGTAGAGAATGGATTCAAGAGGGGCACCATAGATCAGACACTATTTACAAAGAAGAAAGGCAAAGATGTGTTGCTTGTGCAGGTCTATGTTGATGATATCATTTTTGGGACTACTGATCCAAAGATGAGTGAGGATTTCTCCAAGCTCATGACAGACAAATTCAAGATGAGTGCTATGGGGGAGATGAACTTCTTTCTTGGTTTACAAGTTCAGTAGAAAGAAGATGGTATCTTCATCTCCCAAGACAAATATGTTGCTGAAATCTTGAAGTAGTTTGGCTTTTCTCCACATGAAAAGAGGGCTTCTACTCCTATGGATAGAGAACACCCTTGGGGAAAGATTGGAGATGGGAAAGATGTTGATGTCAGGCATTATAGATCCATGATTGGATCCTTGATGTATCTTACTGCTTCCAGACCTGATATCATGTTTGCTGTGTGTGCATGTGCACGCCATCAAGTGACTCCCAAAGAATGTCACCTTTATGCTGTAAAGAGGATCTTTAGGTACCTAAGATGTTTCCCTACTCTTGGTTTATGGTACCCAAAGGATTCACCATTGGAGCTGATTGCATATTCAGATAGTGATTATGGTGGTGACAAGTTTGATAGGAAATCCACAACTGGTGGATGTCAATTTCTTGGGAGCAGATTAATATCTTGGCAATGCAAGAAACAAACAGTGGTGGCTAGCTCTACAACTGAAGCAGAATATGTGGCTGCAGCAGCATGTTGTGGTCAAGTGTTGTGGATTCAGAACCAGCTGTTGGATTATGGGTATAACTTCATGCATACTAAGATATTTGTTGACAATAATAGTACTTTATGCATCATTAAGAATCCTGTGCATCATTCTAAAACTAAACACATAGAAATTAGACACCAATTTATAAGAGATTGCTTTGAGAAAGTTTTAATACAACCAGATAGGGTTGACACTGAGGAAAATGTGTCAGATTTATTAACTAAACCTTTTGATACTGGAAGATTTCAGTACTTGGTAACAAGTATTGGAATGGTTAATCTCACTTAAGTATGTGTTTTGGATTCTTTTTGTAAAAGTATGTACAGGATGATGCATTATTATTATTGGTCTTATTGATAATTTAGATTTTCCACTATATTTTTCTAACACTGACAAAGGTTGTTTGAACACTGATAAGTGTTTTTGCAACGTTGTCAGCAATATAGTTGTCTAACGCTGACAAAGCTTCCTTCAACGCTGTTATGTGTTATCGGGGCGTTGTCAGCAACAATGTTAGTTTTGTGGTTTTCAATCTAAATGTGCAGATGGTGTTAGCAATATACCATTGGATACAGAGTTGCTTATGGATCAAAGGAGAAGCATTTGGACATGTTTTTGTTTATGGATGATGGTTGGAATGTTTCATTCCTATCTTGACATAAATTTTTTATGTTCATGCATATTTTTAGCAAACTCTTTGTATCTTTGTTTAAGGGGAGGTTTTAGGAACCTTTAGGATTTTTGGGTATCCATATGATACTCTTATCACAATTCTAGATTGTGTCCACAGGTGAGTATGGGTTAGTTTTACTAAACCATGAGGCACTGTAGCATGCAGAGTATATCAACTTTGCATGCTGCCAAGACATTTTTGGCCTAGAATTGGTTGTGGTCTGTTGGGAGACTTGGGAATCATTTTGATATGGGATTTACCTGGGAGTAACAAGGATTTTATAAGGTAACTTGGTTGTTAAGAATTTTGGTTAGCAAGGGACACTAGAGGACTGTTATGTCTATCTTGCTTATGCAAGTGTGCATAACTGGACAGTGCTTGCCGCCCTATAATAATTATCAGCTTTTGGTTATTTTCTCTAGGATAAATTACTTGTTAAGGTCATTTTTCACTTTTTAAAACAATTTTATTTTTGGACGCTGACAAGATTTTTCCAAGCGTTGTTGTGACCAAATTGGACGCTGACATGGCTTTAGGCGAACGTTGACAAGATTATAGCCGTTGGGCGTTGATGGGTTATATTTGATCGTTGACAATCAATGGGACCTACCCAGTTGTTACTTTTTGACATATTTTCAAGCCGTAATTTTAGGAGTTGTTACTTTCATTAAATGCATGAGATAACTTATAACTTTTTCAATATTTTCATGATTAGTTTTTGAAAATCTTTGCCTATTTTTGGGCCAATCACATGCATTCATCCACTCCTATAAATTTGGCTCCTATTTTTAAACAGGGTATCTATAATTCTTGTCTAACACTTTTCTCTTATCAACCTTCATCTTCTATACTTCAAATTAACAGCTTTCATCAATGGCACCAAGATTTAACTCAGCAGAATTGGATTTGGGGTTCAAGTCTCAACACAACATGAATGCTTATCTTGTTGCTGATAATACTTTGTTCCCTCAATACACACAAATGGTGGCGTATTTGAACGCATCCCCATTAAGGTATGCTCTTTCTCATGCACCACTCATTCCATTCACACACATTAAACAGTTTTGGAACACTGTCAGTTCCTCTACAGTTAATGGAGTGACCACATTAACTTCTATTGTTCATGGGAGATCTTGGGTGGTTACTGAGGCCTTGGTACGCCGGGCCTTGCATCTTGATGATGCTGATGGTATAACCATTCTTCCCATAACTGAAATAGAACAAGGGCTTAGGGCTTTGGGATACCCTATTCCAGATGAAGGTACTCTTAATAAGTACCATAAGCAGGAATTTCCCCCAGCCTGGAAGTACCTCATTCACATTCTCCTTCAATGTTTGAGTCCCAAATGTACTGCACACAATGAGATCAATAGATCCATTGCCACTGCTATTGTGTGTATTGCAACAGGGCAAAAATATAACTGGTCTAAAATGATTTTTGAAGGAATGTGTAAAAACAAGGGGACAAAAATGACTTTAGCTTATCCCCGTTTTCTGCAAATGATTTTTGATGATCAAAGATATTTTTCAAGGGATCACAATGATTTTTATAAAATCCCTGAACAAAAGAAAGCTATTTTTACCAAGATGAATTCACCACCTCATAGGGATTTACCTTTAACCCCAGCCATGCTTGCTGTTATTGCAGCAGCACAACCCCAACCAGACCCCCAACCTCATATTGACCCTCACCCACAACTTGAACCTATCCCTGAACCTTTACCCTCACCTGAACAAATGCAACTTGACCAAGAACCCTTTGACGCTGACACTTCTAATGTGGGCGTTGATGTGCCTATTTCCAACGCTGACACCCAACCATCACAATCCCAAACACCCCTTAACCAACCCACATCTACCCATTCTTCCACACCATCTTCCACACCACCTGAATATAGGTTGATCAAATGCCAAAGGACTGCTGGAGAGTTCTCCTCTGGTGGTCCTAGCCATGAAGCAGAGAGAACCACCACCACAAGTGTGGCTGGTGACCTGGATGAGGCTGGGACTATTGGTTCTGGCTTAGAAGCTGGCCAAGGCAGTCCCACCATAGTTAAGTCCTCATCCATGCCCAATGAATCTGACTTGGGAGGTCAAATCCCCATTTTAGAAGAGGGCAGACTGGAACCAATGACTCTTTTGGAATTGAAGGCTGTCTGCATTAGCTTGCAAAAGCAGAATGCAGACTTAGTACAAATTGTCAGCAACCAAGGCCTTGAACTCAAGGAATTGAGGGAGAGGATTGTTGTTTTGGAGAGTGCTCATGCAAAGGGAGGTATGGAGGAGTCTTCCAAAGGGGAGGAAGATCAAAGAAATCTGAGTCATAAGAGCAGTCAAGATGGTCAATCATTGGATGTTGCTGAAGCTCTTACTACTTTGAAGGAACAAACAGGTTTTGATACGTCCTTGATCTCTCCAACCAATTTAAATTTATCATTTACAGATATGTTGAGAGAGGTTACACAAGGCGCTGAGGGAAAATATTTGAGCGTTGACAAGACAAGTTTGGACGCTGATAAAAGTATTTTGGGCGCTGATAGAGGAAATTTAGGCGTTGACAGATCTGTATATGGAGGTGATGTATTCCAGTCATCATCTATCATCAAGGATGTTCCTACTCAGGTATTACCATCTACCTTACCAACAATTTCACCATCAGATAAGGGTAAGGGTAAGTTGGTAGAAGAAATTGTTCCAAAGAATGTAGCTCAGGTTGAATTTGATAGAAGATTGGCTGAGCAAATGATGGAACAAGGTGAAAAGGAAAAGTCACCATTTGTTGTGACTTCTGAAGAAGAAAGTGATGGGGCTAGCTCAGATTCAAGTGTGATGATCATTGAACCAGAAAGACTTGAGTATGGTGATGAGCTTGCTAGGGAAAAGCTGAGAGATTTAAAGTTGCAGATTGATTTTGATATGCCAGAGGTGGTTCAGATGTACAATTCTTGGGAAGAAAGCTGTATGGATAATCCAGACTTGACCATTTCAGATCAGATATGGGGTTTGGAGATTCTTCTTAGAGTTCAGAAGGATTGTAAGGTGATTTTGAAGCACAAGGCAAGCAACATTCTCTCTGAGTTGAAAAGGGATAGAAGGAAGCTTTACTTTATGTTGCTCAAATGTCATGGAGTTGGATGGACACATCAGAAGTTGAAGGCTTTGACATTTGATGAGTTGGAACATAGGGCTTATCCCATTTGGGTGAAAGTGTAGGAAGAAAACACTTTCAGACTTCTTTCAGATGAAAGAAAGGAGCAACTTGCAGAAGAGATGGCAATCAAGAAAGCTATGATAGTTCCCAGACCAGTGAAGAAGGGATTTACACTTGAGTTTCCAAAAGATATGAATCAACTATATCCAAGTGAAGCAGTTATTAGAAAGAGCCTCAAGCTCTCCCCATTAGAAGCTTCAGATATGGTGCATGTGTTACCACTAGATTCCAGGAATCCAATTGTGAGTTATGATGAAGATGAATGTGGATTCTGGAAGATTGGAAGATATGGCAAGGAGGTACACACTTTTACCACTCTCATATCTTTATTTGCAAGTTGTGATAGAGAAGACTTGGTGGACCTTTGTAGGTTGCTAGAGACCAAGTATGAGGCTGAAGCACCAACTTCAGCTAATGGAATAAAACTTTGGACCACATTCAAAAGAATGTGTGGGACAAATGAGGAAGATCCTGAAATATGGAAGGATCTTGAAGATGATCTCAGTGGTCTTCAATGGAGGTTATATTCAGCTGCTGGTGTATACCATTTGAGTTCTACAAAGTTTGCTGAGTATTTACTTGTAGATGCTCAGTATTTCATATCCAAGGCTGTTTTGGAAAAGATGAAGGACACCCAGTTGGAGATAGATTACACAAGTGACGTGGCAAAGAATTTGATCAGATTTATTTATTACCAATATGATAAGGTTTGTCAGACTCCTCCAAGTTCTTAATGTTTATTCAGAAACTTGATCATAAGAGTGGATATCAAGTTTAGGGGAGGATTGTTGGGAATAAATTAAGGACAGATCACTTGAACGCTGACAAGAACAACTCAAGCGTTGACAAGAGCAAAGTGAGCGCTGACAGCTTAAGCGTTGACAAGTTAAAGTCAAGCGTTGACAGATTGAAGACAAGCACTGATGGAAGATGTGAGCTACACGTTTATTATGTTCTAGAATACTTCTAGTAAGGATAGAAACGACAATGTATTTTCTATGTTTATCTTTACCTAGAATAGTTGATACGTAGCTTATTGTACAAGGCTTCTTAGTCTATAAAAGAAGACCTTTAGGTTAATGTTTAATATCAAGTTTTCATTAAGTTTTCATTCGTAAACATCTTTCATTGTAAGCAAGTTCGACATTGATAATCAAAGTGAAAGTTTTGTTTACATCTTGTGTTCGTTTTGTTTACATCTTGTGTTCTTGTTTAAGTATTAAATTCCGCATAATACTTAGATTCACAAAGCATATAACAAAGGTTTACTTGATCTAATCTCGTATACAAAAGCTTAATCGATCTAAGTTTGGGATCAACAGGAAAAATAAAGCTCAAAAATAGAAAACTAAAAACTAAGATTTCCCTATCCGGAATAATACACCTATTCGGAATAATTCCTCTATTCGGAATATCTGTCCCTATTCGGAATATAAAGTCTTATGCGGAATAGTGTTCTTACTCGGAATATATCCCTATGCGGAATATCCAGGCTATTCGGAATAAAGTCCCTACTCGGAATAATTGGTCTATTCGGAATATCTGTCCCTATTCGGAATATCCTCCTATGCGGAATATTAACTCTATCCGGAATATCCAGGCTACTCGGAATATAAAGGTTATGCGGAAAAACTTGCTATGCTGAAAACCCTCCCTATTCGGAATAATGGATATTCCGAATAGCAGTCTCTGCAAAACCCTTATGCGGAATATTTCAAGGATGCGTCTGGGGAAGATCAGAAATAAGATCCGAAGAACAAGGAAAAGAAAATAAGGCACGAATCTAAATAAAACCAAGCTAAATCAACCACAAGATTAAATCAAACAAGTAAATAAACGACTATAAATGATAAACAATCAATCCAAAACAATAAAATTAACAAGATAATCAAAACCCACTTAAATAAATCAACAAAAACTAAGAACATGAACATAAAAAAATCAACACAAAGATTAAAGAAAGGTAGAATGAGATTAACAAGATAAAGATAAAGATTAACAAGAATTAAAAGAAAAACTTACTTGAAATTAAATGGTAATTAAGTGCAAGACAAGGTAATTAAATTTGACAAGTATTTAAATTGACAAGGTAATTAAAGGTGCAAGGAAAGTAAATGGTGGAAGACTAATTGTCACACTTAGCCAACAAAAACAAATGTTAACAATCCTAGTCTATTTATAGGGGAGGATTAAGGAAGCTTCCTCCCCTCTTTCATTTCTTCTTAATTACAAGCTTAAGTCCCTCCTTTTATTAATCTTCATTAATTGCGTCATTAATCCTTTTCTTCTAATTTTCTTTAAACTTGGACTTAAGGGACTTTTGGCTTTGGGATTTCTTCGAACTCGTCTTTAAATTCTTCAATAAAATAGACTTGAATTCTTCGGCTTTTGATAAACTTCCGTCTTTTGACTTTTTCTTCGATAAATCTTCAGAATTGGTCTTGGACTTCCGTTCTTTTTGCACTCTTGACTCCTTGACTTAGTCTTTCATCTTTTTCTTCAATAAAAGTCCGTAAATGCCCATGAATGTTCGTGTTTTCTCCACTTTTCACCTTTTCGTCCTAAATCACAACAAAAACACAAACCACGCATAATTCCGACATAAAAGACATAAAATACACGTTTTGGTCCGGCTATTATTGTAATTAAGTGATAGAAAAGATGGGTGTTTACACACTTATCAGATACTACTTTTATTATCCACCTGAGAACAAAGTAATTGTTGCTAGGTATGGAGACTTCCTTGAACGTGATCTTGTAAATCAAGAATTTAGTGGGAGAAATTATGATCTTGAAGAGAGTCATATAGATACATTACCTTCTGAAAACACTAGCGAAATAATTCCTATAGAACCAGAAAGTCTGGTGGTTCCACAAGAATTAGTTCCTCTACGTAAATCCGAAAGGATTAAAAATGCAAATAGCAACATATGTCTTAATATAGAGGATGATGATGAAGTAGGGGATCTTGGAGAACCTGCTAATTATAAATCTGTCATGCTTGATCCTGAGAATGATAAGTGGATGGTTGCTATGGATGAGGAAATGAAATCCATGAAAGTTAATGATGTTTGGATTCTTGTAGATCCACCACCAAATGCTAAAGTAGTGAGACATAAGTGGATATACAAGAAGAAAACCGACATGGACGGAAAAATACAATCCTATAAAGCTCGTTTAGTAGCTAAAGGTTTTACTCAAAATTTTGGCGTAGATTACGAGGAGACATTTTCTCCTGTAATAGACTTGAGAGCTATCAGGATTCTCATAGCTATATCAGCATACTATGACTATGAGATATGGCAAATGGATGTTAAAATTGCCTTCTTGAACGGTCGCTTAGATGAAGACATCTATATGTAACAGCCGAAAGGGTATGTTGATCCTAAAAATCCAAAGCACGTGTGTAAACTTCAAAGATCTATTTATGGTTTGAAGCAAGCATCATGTCAATGGAATAAACGATTTGATGAAGGAATCAAAAAGTTTAGATTTATTCAAAATCGTGATGAGCCATGTGTATATCGCAAAGCTAGTGGGAGTGATGTAGTATTTCTAGTCCTGTATGTTGATGACATATTAATCATGGGAAGTAACATTCTAAGACTTAAAGCTGTTAAGGATTATCTTGGTAAATGTTTTTCTATGAAGGATTTAGGAGAAGCTGCATACATTCTAGGAATTAAGATCTATCAAGATAGGAAAAGACAGTTAATTGGTCTTAGTCAAAATGCTTATATAGATAAGATATTGAAGAAGTATAATATGCATAATTCCAAGAAAGGTTTTCAACCTATGGAAGTTAAGCATAATCTAAGTCATGAGATGGATGCATCAACTCATGAAGAGGAGGCATACATGCACAAGGTGCCTTACGCTTCGGCTGTAGGATCTAATATGTATGTTGTAAGATGCATAAGGCCTGATGTGGCGTTTGCTCAGAACTTGGTCAGTCGTTACCAACAGAATCAAGGGAAGCTCCACTAGACTGTTGTTAAACATATTCTAAAGTATTTAAGGAGTACGAAAGATATGTTTTTGGTATTTGGAGGGAAACCAGACACATAACTGAATGTAACAGGTTTCTGTGATGCGTCCTGGCAATGTGATAAAGACGATACGAAGTCTCAGACAGGTTACGTGTTTGTTATGAATGGAGGAGCAGTTGACTGGAAGAGCAAGAAACAGACAACGACTGCAATGCATGCTACTCAATCTAAGTACATGGCTGCTTCCGAAGCTGCAATGGACGCTGTTTGGATTAGGAAGTTTACTGGAGATCTTGGAGTGATGCCTTCAATTAAAGAACCTATTGATATATGTTGCGACAATTCTGCTACAATAATATTCACCAATGATTCTGGAGTCATGAAAGGCGCCAGACACTTTAAGCGTATACATCACTATGCCTGAGAACAAGTAGATGCTCGTGAAATTAAACTAATAAAAATTCACACAGATGATAACGTAGCTGATCCTTTTACTAAGGCTTTGCCTAAACCAAAGGTAGTTAAGCATGCCAAGGCTATTGGGCTGCAACTAGCTAGCGATTTCCTGCAATAAATCTATGATTGGCATTTAGATAAGGATGTTAAGACATTATTATTTAATAAAATAAATATTAGGTTTCGTTTATTCTTATTACTTAATTTTGTATCCAATTTTACATGTTTTAATTTATGAATAAATTGTTATGCTAAATGTCCGTTGTCGATTAATAATATGGAAATATTATTAAATTAAGACTAATCAAAATTGCGATAGAGTATACTTGAATATTGATCGATTTTGTATGATATTCGATGAATCAAATATTGGACTTATCCCAACTTTATGATTTTACTTTGTGGATCTTTGTCATCAAGTAAATCATAAATAGTTATCCTTAGACCTGACATACAAGAAAACTGTTTTAAATCTAGTGAATTTTTGTGGAATAAACTAACGCTAAACGTAACTGGTAGCTATAAGGATTATTTTCAAAAGTGTTGCAAAATTCATTAGTTTTTCTTGTAGTCAATATGGGATTTATTCCCTCCGATTTCGTTTTGTAGTTTTAATATAGTTGGGCCTCTCGTGGGATTAGTAAGATGTTGTGTGGCCGCACCCAAATTTGTTTTGGTAATCTTGTTTAATTTATGAACAAGAAACATAATGGTTAATGAAAAGAATGACTGAGATCCATATCCTTATTAACTGTATTAGAAATAAAAGGATGATAATAATGATGAATCATTAAAAGGTTTTATCCGGGAGACCTTACTCGAGTTGTACTAGAGACATTGCTAGTGTATCTAGACGCTAGTCAATGTAATAACGATATTCGAAATATGCCCAAGTGGGAGTTGAAAGTTTATGGAATTATATTTAATAGTCATGTGATAGGATCGAACTCGAGATTACGGGATTTCACTCAATACGTAAAGAGTTGTTTTATTTAATAAATATATTTATTAAATTAAATTAAGCTATAACTTTAACGACCGTTAAATAGATAAGAGTTAAGTATTAACGAGCGTTGTGGAATTAAAAGGAAGAAGAAAAGAAGGTTCCGGAACACCCCACTAGGGGGTGTTCGACCGTTGGTTATGAAGGACAAGGGGGAAGGAAAAACTTTCATTTTCTTTGTTTTTACTTGGGCTACAAGAATTCCTAGGCCTATATAAACAACCCCTCAGCCTCATAATTCAATACACACAATCTATTTCTCTCCCTCTTTGGCCGATCGCAACACAAAACCACAAAAGGGTTTTGTGTGGTTTTTTCTTGGTTTTTGGTTTAGCTTATAATTTAGTCCTCGCCCCTCTCTAGGTTTGGTGGGTAGATTTTCCACAAGCGTAGAAGCTCGGTTTACACGTGCTAGAATCATGGTTAGCTCATTGTATTACATGTGTACAAGAACGTAATATAGTCTTACTTTAGACTATATCTTTGTGGTGTTCGTTATAAACCCTAATAGGTGATTGTTCTTTATCTTATGGATTTGCTTTAGTTGAAAGGTACGTAACCCTTTCGATTAATTATAATTTGTTATTATGATCTTGTTAAATCGCTTCCGCTATATGTGTGCTTTGATCTCGTTTAGGATTTTGTGTAATTGTTATGAACTATATAAACCTTCACGGTTCTCAATTCATCGTTTCACAACAGATCCATTACTAAACAAACAAGATCACCTACACGCAACATCGAAGAAGATCGAAGCGTACTCACCCAAAAGTAATAAAGCTCCAACGACAAAAGGAGATCGGAGAAAAGATTCATCTATTAATCCACAAACTAAATGCATAGATTGTACTCTAACAAGAATCTAAACATTTGCTATACGTAGATCCTCAAAATTAATCCATTTTCGTTGAGGTAAAGAAAAACCCACGTAATAATGAATCAAAGTTCATAAATAATAAAAATAAATAAAAAAATATAGACAAGATCCATCCAGATAAGAATATAGAAAAGTCTTCTTTCGACAAAAATAAATCTGTGTAGAATCATTCAACGAATATATAAAAGGATTTTCAAGATTTAGTTAAGAATATATTTATGTTGAAAACAAATAAAGTCAGATCAAGTAAATAGAGTCCTAATTTTATTTACCTGTTAATGTAAACTGTTGTCCCTAACTTGTGATGATTAAACAAGAAGGAAAGAAAGAAAGTAGATGAAGTAGATGAATTCTAGAGAGAGAGAAAGTAGAGAGAAAAGAGAGAGAAGTGTGTGAAACTATGGGAAGATTAGATTAAGAAAATGAACAACCAACACCCTTCCTAACATGCTAGGAAGGGTATCTATAGCCTTTGCCTACATATGGTATAATGGGCTATATGTTTGATTGGGCCGGGCTTGAATAAATGCTTAGTACCTTGAAAGAGGCCTTTTAAGCTAGCCATCAAGCCCGTAATGTCACGACTATTATACTACCTATTACAACGTTCTAATAAATGTTACAATAATAACCTATGACCGAGCATTCTTGTTTGAATCAATATTTTAAGGCTAACAATCTCCCCCAATGTGAGGTTAATAGGTGTGAAAACACCCATCCTTTTACCACTTATTTCTTACTAAAACAAGGCCAAAACGCGTGTTTAATATCATTTGTTTGGAATTATGCGTGGTTTTTGTGTTTACTGTGTTTTCAGAGTTAACCGGATGAATATTGAAGAAAACATGGGATTGCATGGGTTTTATCGAGGAAAAAGACTCAAGACGAAGTCTATTGTCCAAGAGATGCAAAAGATTAGAAGTCAATGGGCCTATTTGAAGATTTATCGAAGAAAAGGACCAAAGATGGAAGATTTACATATGTCGAAGAAACTCAAGTCTATTAAACGAAGAAATTAAAAGACGAGTTGAATTTAATCGTCGACAAATCCCGAATCAAAATCGAAAACGTCAACTTTTCTAAAAAGACGAGAAGACAAGAAGCAAGGGAGAAAGCCCACTCACCAACCAAATGGAAGACCTATATAAAGGATTCCCTTCACACTTTTTATTTAGTTTTTAGTTTTTTAGTTTTCCTTTTTCTCTCCTTTCGGTTCGTAGGCATCACCAACACCATTAGGGTGTTTGGTGATTTTGATTCTTGTTTTTGTCACAAATCTTGTAGTTTAATCCATCTTTTTGATTGTTTAAACCTTTATCATCAATATAATCTTTTCATTCATCTTGTTCATCTTTTCTTTTTATTCAAAGTTCTTAAGTTCTTATTTAGTTGATTTTGATCCTCTAAAGTTAATGGGTTTTGTGTTTTTATGATTGGGATTTAATGTTTATGGTTAGTGAATGATTTATGTTTAGTTTGGTTCAAAATCCTTTAGTTAAATTTGGTTCGTTTGGGTTAAATTCGTGTTCCCCTGTTTCTGGCGTTCGCTTACTGTTCTTCAATCCCAGCAATATTCCGAATAACCCTTTGTTTTAGTTTATTCTGCATAGAGATTCTCTATCCGGAATATCTATTATTCCGGATAGCCTTCTTTTCCGAATAGTCATCTTTATTCCGCATAGAGTAACTTATTCCGCATAGCTTGATATTCCGAATAGTCATCTTTATTCCGCATAGAGTAACTTATTCCGCATATCTTGATATTCCGAATAGTCATCTTTATTCCGCATAGAGTAACTTAATCCGCATAGCTTCGTTATTCCGAATAGGGGTAATTATTCCGCATAGTCCACTATTCCGAGTAACCCTTTATTCCGCGTAGTCAATTATTTCGAATAGAGCTTATTATTCCGCATAGGGCTTATTATTCCGGGTAGCATTTTATTCAGCATAGCTTTGTTATTCCGAATGGTCCTTATTCCGCATAGAGATTATTTATTCCGCATAGTATGTTTATTCAGCATAGTCCCATATTCCGCATAGAGCTTTATTCCGAGTAGTAATTATTCCGAATAGGAATTTATTCCGCATGGTCATTTATTCCGAATAGCACATTTCTTCAGTAAGGTCATTTCACTGCTTTATCATTTAATTGTTTAACTTAACTTCAAATTTTATTTCATTGCTTCATTCATTTATCTTTTCAATAGAATAGAAAACCAAACCCCCTATTTGTCACCAAGAATAAATCATTCCACTTTTAGCTGTGATCAATTCGAGGAGATACCGAGATTAATTCTGAACCCAATCAAAAAGCTTGTATCATATGGCGCCGCTGCCGGCTCTTCTCGTTAAGATTAACAGTTTTTTGTGAGAACTTGGATTTTGGGATCCGTTCGCCGTGAACGTTACCTTTTTCATAAAAAATTTCAAAAACCCTAAAAAATATAAAATTTTCAAAAATCTAAAAAAATTAAAAAACCATAAAAACCAAAAATATTTCTTGTTTGCTTTGTTAGTTCTTTTGCAGGTGCATGCGTACACGAATAACGTCTTATCAAGAGCCCGAGCCTCTCGAAGACTTAGACATGGCCGGTGTACAAAACAACAATAACCCACCTCTCAACAACAATAATAACAACAACAATAACAACCCACCTCTCAACAACAATAATAACAACAACAATGAGCCTCTACCGGATAATCGCCCGATGATTGAACTTCTGCAAGCACATGTAGACGGCAACAATGATCCAATTGTTATACCCGCGATTGCAGCCAACAACTTTGAGCTCAAATTCGGCTTTATCCAGATGGTCTCTGCTAAACCATTCTTGGGGCGTACCATTGATGATCCACATGACCACATCAAGAGATTCTTGCAACTCATGAATACGGTCAAATTCAATGGTGTTCCACAAGAGGTAATCCGTTTAAAACTTTTTCCTTTCTCCCTAGAGGGACAAGCCCGGCATTGGCTTGCAAAGGAACCGCCACAAAGTATTCTGACGTGGACGGATTTGGAGACCAAGTTTATAAACTACTTTTTCCCACCCTCTCGTACTACCGCTTTGCGGAATGAAATCATTAATTTTGAACAAAAGTACGATGAGTTTTTTAGTGAATCTTGGGACCGTTTTAAAGACCTTTTGAGAAAATGCCCACAACATGGTTTTACCAAAGTGCACCAAATTAACACTTTTTACAATGGCTTAAGCATGAATGACCAAGATTCACTAAATAGTGCCTCGGGGGGTAATATTTTGGTTAAGACTTCCAATGCCGCTTGGGATATCATTGAGAATAAGTCTCGTGTGCAAACCAAGAGTGTTCGGACCAATGTCGCCAGTGCTAGTACTAGTGACCACGACAAGCGACTTGACAAAATCACTGCGCTTCTTGAATCGCTTGCTACCCAAACCGCCAGCAACACCAACCGCATCAACGCTAAAAACGCTCAGTTCAATGCTGTTAGCCAACCATGTGAAATCTGCGGGGGTCCTCACTCTTACAGCACTTGTACCGCCACCCAAGACTACCCTTCTGAGAATGTGAATGCAGCATACGGTACCTATCCTCCGGCCGCTTATCAAGCTCGTCCTCAAGGAGACCGCAACTTGCTTAGCTACCGCTCAAACAGTTATCTTTCCCCGCCTGGTTTTCCTCCTACCAACCCAAACCAACAACAAAACCTTAATCGCCCTCCTCAACAACAACAACAACCTCGTGCACCATACATACCACCTCACAAACAACCATATCCACCTCAAAGAAACAACCAAGTTTATCAACAACCTGCTTATCAACCACCCGCTAACCATGCTCCCCCTCCCAACCAACCTACCGCATTACACCAAGATGTTGAAACCTACATGAGGACCAATGATGTGATTGTGGAAAATCTTCAGCGGGAAGTGCTCAACTTGAAAGCAGACATGGTGAAACAAGGAAACGATCTGAGAGCTGATATGAGAAACACTTTGGCAAGTCAAACGAATGACTTAAAGAACATGATGGCTGGTTTCTTCCAAGGTAATCAATCCTCTTCTTCGGGTACTCTTCCGAGTAACACCGTTGCGAATCCAAGAGGGGAGATGAAAGCAATCACCACTCGCAGTGGCAAAGGTACCAAGGAACCCAAGCTTCCTATACCTCCACCGGTGATTGTGACTAAGGAAAACGAGTCACATGCTCCTATTCCTCATCCTTCTATTTCCCCAATTCCTCCACCTCTTACTTATACCCCTCCTCCACCCAAGGATGTGAGTGATCCTATTCTCCCAAAGCCTTCCTCTTCTTCCGATATACCTTATCCATCTAGGTTGAGGAAAGAGAAGCTCAAAAGCAAGGATGATATTCAAGTTTCGAACTTTCTAAAAATGTTTAAACAATTGAATTTTAACATCTCCTTCGCTGAGGCTCTCGCTCACATGCCTAAATACGCGAAAATGTTCAAAGATCTTCTTAGCGACAAGGAGAAGCTTCTTGATATTGCTAACACCCAACTTAATGAGAATTGCTCTGCAGTGCTCTTAAGGAAATTGCTAACCAAGCTTGGTGATCCGGGTCGTTTCTTAATCCCTTGTAACTTCCCGGGAGTAGAGAATTGCATGGCCCTAGCCGATCTAGGTGCCAGTATTAACTTAATGCCCTTAAGCGTTTGGAAGCAATTATCTCTCCCTGAGCTAGTCCCCACCAAAATGACTTTGGAATTAGCTAATCGTACGGTTGCTTATCCAGTGGGGATAGCCGAAGACGTCTTTGTAGGAGTCGACAAATTCACTTTTCCTGCCGATTTCGTTGTCGTCGACTACGATATGGACCCTCGTGTGCCATTAATTGTTGGTCGTCCATTCTTGAGGACCGGTCTCATTCTCATCGATGTTGAAGCTGGTGAGCTTATCATGAGAGTGGGTGACGATAAAATCGTTTTCAACATGGGAAAGCTTTCTAAACAGCCTTATTCCTACGAGAGTGTTAATTGTATTGACGTTCTTGATGGGGCTTGTGAAGAACACTTTAATGATGCTTGTAAAAATATTCCTACCTCTCTTCCCAATGTTGAGACCGTTTCCTCAATCGATTCATCACTATCTCTATCTGGAGAAAGTGATTTCCTTTGGAAAGATTTGGAAGCCACCATGGGAGATATGAACTTAGCTAATGACGATTCTCCCACCGACTGGGATGAAGATCTTCGCCTCATTGAGAAACTTCTTAAAGAAGACAATATTCCTCCACCATCTCCCACGGTTATTGCTATCGATGCTCCGACTTTGAATACGCCTCCCATCGAAAATCCTCCGGATTTAGAACTTAAGGAGTTGACGCTCCATCTCGAGTACGTGTTCCTTGAAGAAAAGAAGAAGTCGCCCGTCATCATTGCTAAGGACTTGAAAGAAGAAGAGAAATCTCGCCTCATCGCTGTGCTTAAAGATCATAAGAAGGCAATTGCTTGGAAAATTTCCGATATCCGCGGAATTGATCCAAACTTTTGTACTCACAAGATTCTCATGGAAGATGACTTTAAACCCGCAATCCAGAGCCAAAGAAGGGTTAATTCTCGCATTCATGACGTCATCAAACAAGAGGTTATCAAACTTCTTGATGCCGGCTTGATTTACCCTATTTCGGATTCGCCATGGGTAAGTCCCGTCCATTGTGTGCCCAAGAAGGGCGGAATAACCGTTGTTCCCAATGAACACATCGAGTTGATTCCCACTCGTCTCGTTACTGGGTGGAGAGTTTGTATCGACTATCGCAAGCTCAATGATGCCACGAGAAAAGATCACTTTCCTCTTCCTTTCATGGATCAAATGCTCGAGCGTCTAGCTGGTAATGAATATTACTGCTTTTTAGACGATTTCTCCGGGTATTTTCAAATTCCCATCGATCCCAAAGACCAAGAAAAGACCACATTCACTTGTCCCTACGAAACATTTTCTTACAAACGCATGCCTTTTGGTTTATGTAATGCTCCTGGGACGTTCCAAAGGAGTATGATGGCTATATTCCATGACATGGTGGAAGACACTATGGAAGTATTCATGGATGATTTATCGGTTTATGGCGATTCATTCTCTGCTTGCCTTGCCAATTTAGAACGTATGCTGAAGCGGTGTGAAGACACTCGCCTTGTTCTTAATTGGGAAAAATGCCATTTCATGGTAAAAGAGGGCATCATGCTAGGACACAAGATCTCCAAAGGCGGTCTTGAAGTGGACCGTGCTAAAGTCGATGTTATTTCTAAGTTGCCTCCACCTTCAACCGTGAAGGGTGTGAGACGTTTCCTCGATCATGCGGGCTTCTACCGTCGTTTCATCAAAGATTTTTCTAAAATCACTCTCCCGATGACCCACCTCTTGGAAAAAGATACTCCTTTTATCTTTTCCACAGAGTGTCTTGAAGCCTTCAACTTGCTTAAGGATAAGCTAACTAAGGCACCCGTCTTGGTTACCCCTAATTGGGAGCTGCCTTTCGAGTTGATGTGCGATGCTAGTGACTTTGCTATTGGAGCGGTTTTGGGCCAAAGAGTGAACAAACACTTCCAACCAATCCATTACGCTAGCAAGACAATGACTGGGGCTCAATTGCATTACACGACAACCGAAAAAGAGCTTTTAGCTGTTGTCTATGCCTTTGAAAAGTTCCGCCCCTATCTTGTCCTTTCCACCACAATCGTTTATACCGATCATTCCGCGTTGAAGTACTTGTTGACCAAGCAGGATTCCAAACCAAGACTTCTTCGCTGGGTTTTGCTACTTCAAGAATTTAAAATCGAAATTCGCGATAAAAAAGGAGCAGAAAACCTAGCCGCGGATCATCTCAGTAGACTTGAGGATCCTTACCAAGGGGATCATCCGAACAAAGAAATCAATGATTCTTTTCCCCTGGAGACCTTAATGTCTATCAACTCGACTTCTGATGAAACCCCGTGGTTTGCGGACATTGCAAACTACTTGGCGGGTGGAATTCTCGTTGACGGGTTAACATCCCAACAAAAGAAGAAGTTCTTCAAAGACATCAAGACTTACTTTTGGGATGACCCGTATCTTTTCAAACAATGTGCTGATTTGATTATACGCCGATGTGTTGATAGACCGACAGCTTTAGAACTCCTTGACGCTTGCCATAAAGGACCCACCTGTGGTCACTTTGGTCCCAACTACACCGCCAAAAAAGTGTTTGACTCGGGATTTTATTGGCCCACCATCTATCGTGACGCTCACGAAATAGTTAAACGTTGTGATGCTTGCCAAAAACAAGGCAAGATCACACATAAAGACGAGATGCCTCAGAATTTCATTCAAGAGTGTGAAATCTTTGATGTTTGGGGTATCGACTTTATGGGGCTATTCCCTTCATCTAAAGGAAACAAATACATCCTTGTAGCCGTTGACTACGTTTCCAAGTGGGTTGAAGCCAAAGCTTTACCCACTAATGACGCAAGGGTGGTTTGTAACTTTTTGAAATCGCTATTCGCTAGATTCGGTGTGCCTCGTGCCATTATTAGTGATCGCGGGACTCATTTTTGCAATGACCAATTCGCAAGAGTCATGGCTAAGTATGGTGTAAATCATCGTCTTTCCACCGCATACCACCCACAAACTAATGGCCAGGCTGAAATTTCTAATCGAGGATTAAAGCGAATTCTTGAAAGAACCGTGGGAGAGCATCGTGCCTCATGGGCTGATAAACTTGATGATGCTTTGTGGGCTTTCCGTACCGCATACAAGACTCCGATTGGTTGTACACCATATCATCTCGTGTACGGGAAAGCATGCCACCTTCCCATTGAGTTGGAGCACAAGGCTTACTGGGCCTTGAAGTAGGCTAATTTCGATATCAACAAAGCCGGTGACCTACGCAAGATCCAACTCAATGAGCTGAATGAACTCCGTAATGAGGCTTATGAAAATTCTTTGATCTATAAGGAAAAGACTAAGCTCATTCATGACTTCAAGATTAAAAACCGAGAGTTCCAAGTTGGAGACAAAGTTTTACTCTTTAACTCTCGGTTGAAAATCTTTTCGGGCAAGCTGAAATCTCGTTGGTCCGGCCCATTCACCATTGCCCAAATTTTTCCATATGGTACTCTCGAGCTCGCTCAACCTAATGGACCGAATTTTAAGGTGAATGGCCAACGAGTGAAGTTATACTTTGGTGAGGACATCTCTCAGGAGATGATTCCATCCCTCACCACGTTCCCCATGAACTAATTTTGGGTCGAGTCAGGCTCGTGACTCGGTTATAAAAAACAAGCGCTCATCGGGAGGTAGCCCGAGTATCTATCCTTTTCCGTTTAACCTCCTAAGTGTAGGGGGAACTCTATAGGTTGCTTGTGTTTGTGTGGTGATGTGATTACAGGGATGCATGCACTTTTGGAACCTTTGAAGAACCGTGCTCCCGTGTTATCCGAAATCTGGTTCTATCTCTCAACTATCGTGATTCAATTTTCTTCATACTCACATTTGAAATTGATCACATTAGTCGTCTCTCCCTTAGCTTGATTTAACCAACGTGCACAATGTCATAAGTGTAGGGGAGACTTTTCCCACGTGCTTAAACATTGAGGACAATGTTTATCTTAAGTGTAGGGGGGACTTCTATCGAAGTTTTAAGTGGACTTTTCCATGAAAATGCCTTCATTTAACCGGAAAATCATCTTTTTCAACATTTTTCAAATTTTTTATTAACTTTGGCCATTTAGTCGTGATTTTTAAATTTTTATCGTTGCTTTCATATGTATATATCCCGCAATAAAGTCAAAAATATTAATAAAGTGGTGTAGCTAGTTTTGAAATCTTTGACATATTAGGCCCGTTGCGATTATTTTGACTCAACCCGAATAGACTTATCCAAGTTTATTCTAGCTAGTATCCTTAACCATGTAGACCTTAATTGGTTTTCTAGGCTAAGCATCCACGAGTCTCATTACTTGAGATTTTAAATTGTGGAGGACGAGAAATGATAGAGTTAATTATAAGTCGGTATTCTTGCACAAGCTCACTTGGTGTGATTATTTACCTATTCTCCCATCACTTGCTAATAATTTATCTGCAATAAGTAAGGTCGTACGATTTGAAAGGTTACTTAGCTTCTAGCCCAAGATCGTTTAAAAGTTGCTCGGTAATGATAAGAGTTCATAGCCAAGGCATAACTTATGAAGCGGGGCGCGAAGATTGGCGAGTCCGAAAAGGCCCTAACAAGGCATGGGGATTCAATCTTATTGCTAAAGATCCAAGGTGATGTGAAAAGCATTATTCCCAAATCAATATGAAGGATCAAGACTCACGACGAAAAGCAATCAAATCCCATAAAGATCATGGAGAAGTCTATCCGAAAAGACCCTAACAAGGTATGAGGATAAATAGATCCAAGTCCGAAAAGGAGGCGGATCGTTGTATCTCAAAATCCCAATTAGAGATTGAAGAAATAATCATGAAGTCGTGGTCAACAAAGTTGGAGTACCCCTCAAAAGTCTCCAAGTGAAGAAACTCTATTACGAAGAGAAGACCATTATCTCAAGCACGTCTCTCAAGATATGAAGTATGAAGTACATGCCAAATATCGGCCCGAGAAAGGTCTCAAATCGTGAACCGAGTTATGCCAAGATATGAACTTTTTGATATCCCGAGAAGAAGTTTTAAGAGATTTTGTCCTTTAGCTAACTATTGATCAAATCGTCCTACTTTGCTTTCAGCCTAAATAAACTATCAAAATAAGTCCAAAAATGCATCTTCATGATCATTCTAAGACAAAAATAAAATATAAGAGATACACCTAGGAATAAGGGAGTTTAAGCACTTAATTAAGCCATGTGTGAAAGTGTTTGATTTGCTAACTTATAATAACAATGATCTCGTTTTTAAGCTTAGTTTGGGGAACGTGAAACTTGAGGATGATAAATCTTCGCAGCACCAAAGCCCTAATGTAAGTCCTTGATCTCTTTGCAAGTTATTTCCATATAGCTATTTTCAAGTGAAAATGGTTTTCTATCCTTTTGTTTGCTTTAAAATTTTAATTTCTCTTAGTACTTTGATTTTTGTTTAGTAGTATTTTAATAAGGCCAAGGTTGATTGATTATGAGAAGAGTGTAAAATTGCTTTATCACTAAGCATTGCATGAGGGCATGACAATGGTTAAGTGTAGGGGATTTGATAGGTGTGAAAACACCCATCCTTTTACCACTTATTTCTTACTAAAACAAGACCAAAACGCGTGTTTAATATCATTTGTTTGGAATTATGCGTGGTTTTTGTGTTTACTGTGTTTTCAGAGTCAACCGGATGAATATTGAAGAAAACATGGGATTGCACGGGTTTTATCGAGGAAAAAGACTCAAGACGAAGTCTATTGTCCAAGAGATGCAAAAGATTGGAAGTCAATGGGCCTATTTGAAGATTTATCGAAGAAAAGGACCAAAGATGGAAGATTTACATATGTCGAAGAAACTCAAGTCTATTAAACGAAGAAATTAAAAGACGAGTTGAATTTAATCGTCGACAAATCCCGAATCAGAATCGAAAACGTAAACTTTTCTAAAAAGACGAGAAGACAAGAAGCAAGGGAGAAAGCCCACTCACCAACCAAATGGAAGACCTATATAAAGGATTCCCTTCACACTTTTCATTTAGTTTTTAGTTTTTTAGTTTTCCTTTTTCTCTCCTTTCGGTTCGTAGGCATCACCAACACCATTAGGGTGTTTGGTGATTTTGATTCTTGTTTTTGTTCACAAATCTTGTAGTTTAATCCATCTTTTTGATTGTTTAAACCTTTATCATCAATATAATCTTTTCATTCATCTTGTTCATCTTTTCTTTTTATTCAAAGTTCTTAAGTTCTTATTTAGTTGATTTTGATCCTCTAAAGTTAATGGGTTTTGTGTTTTTATGATTGGGATTTAATGTTTATGGTTAGTGAATGATTTATGTTTAGTTTGGTTCAAAATCCTTTAGTTAAATTTGGTTCGTTTGGGTTAAATTCGTGTTCCCCTGTTTCTGGCGTTCGCTTACTGTTCTTCAATCCCAACAATATTCCGAATAACCCTTTGTTTTAGTTTATTTCGCATAGAGATTCTCTATCCGGAATATCTATTATTCCGGATAGCCTTCTTTTCCGAATAGTCATCTTTATTCCGCATAGAGTAACTTATTCCGCATAGCTTGATATTCCGAATAGTCATCTTTATTCCGCATAGAGTAACTTATTCCGCATAGCTTGATATTCCGGATAGTCATCTTTATTCCGCATAGAGTAACTTATTCCACATAGCTTCGTTATTCCGAATAGGGGTAATTATTCCGCATAGTCCACTATTCCGAGTAACCCTTTATTCCGCGTAGTCAATTATTCCGAATAGAGCTTATTATTCCGCATAGGGCTTATTATTCCGGGTAGCATTTTATTCAGCATAGCTTTGTTATTCCGAATGGTCCTTATTCCGCATAGAGATTATTTATTCCGCATAGTATGTTTATTCAACATAGTCCCATATTCCGCATAGAGCTTTATTCCGAGTAGTAATTATTCCGAATAGGAATTTATTCCGCATGGTCATTTATTGCGAATAGCACATTTCTTCAGTAAGGTCATTTCACTGCTTTATCATTTAATTGTTTAACTTAACTTCAAATTTTATTTCCTTGCTTCATTCATTTATCTTTTCAATAGAATAGAAAACCAAACCCCCTATTTGTCACCAAGAACAAATCATTCCACTTTTAGTTGTGATCAATTCGAGGAGATACCGAGATTAATTCTGAACCCAATCAAAAAGCTTGTATCAGAGGTCATTCCTCTTCGATATTTGGAGATCAATAGAGATTACGAATCTCGTCATAAATGAGTCTTGAACGTGTAATAGTAGTCTTGTTCCTTCATGATGTGATCTTTGAGCCTTTGTCATTGTCTTTCGACTTTGTCTTTTATCTTGAGATCTTCAAATCATTCTTGACTTGTCTTTGCCATCTTGCGATCTTGTGTCTTCATCCACATGCTAATACTTTGCATTATCTTGAAAACTTGCTATCAATCTCCTTTGAATAGAGGTCATTCCTCTACTTAATTGTGAAGGAAGATTTTGATCACCAGAGTTGTGAAAGTCTTTAGCTTTCTTGATTGTTGAATGTCTTTGGGCATGAGTATGTGGTTTTGAATCTTTGACTTTGCTGAGTACACCATAACGCCACCTTTTTTAGACAAAACATAGACACGGACTGAATGGCTTTGACATTCGTCCTAAATCGGTAGCATTTTACCTCCGGTCGGTGAAGACCGTTAGACAGTATAAAATATCGTACCTATGATTAGGTAGATTCGATTGAGAATATCCTTGACAGGGTTTCGCGACTATACTAGACGTTCTCTTTACTCGACCGTCTCAAAGCAAGACTGCGAGCATAAAGAGTGAATCAATTGGATAAATATCCGCTTGATTAAAGTCGTCAATTCAAATTCCTGGAACAAGTGTGATACATAAAGAATCTTACCATTCTTGCTTTCCAATTGACACAAGCTTGATTCATAAAGAATCTCGCAAGTTACCTACCGTAGCGCTGTTTAATGTTAACGCTAGAAGGATTTCCATTCGTCACTGTGAATATTGGCGAATATCACTCTGAATGTTCTGGCAAGACCATAAAGATATTGCGTAGAAACCTGAAACGAGTTTGAATCAATTTATAGTCAAACCACTGTTGCTTTTCAGTTCTACATATGTTTAATTCATAAAGAATCTTACATATGACCTACAGTAGTGCTGTTTGATGTTAACACTGTAAGGATTTCCACTCATCGTTGTGAATACTAAGTAGTATCACTCTGAGTGTTTTAGCAATATCGCAAAGATATAGCGTAGGACTCTCTTGATCAATCTGTGTGTCCTAACGAGATTTTGATTGATCTTTTGGCTCTAGACTCGATTTTGTGCACTTTTAGTGGTCGGAGGCTGGAGCAGATGCCACCTATTCAATATCAACTATCTCGGAGTGAGAAAGTCAATAGAAGTCGTGTTGATATCCGTGACAATAAAACAAACTTCTTTTGAGAGAAGCCCGAGTCAGCTGTGGAGGGGTTGTGCATTACATCACTGGGTCCATGATGCGTTGTCTTCATGATGTGTTGACCCAGTTTCTACCTAAGTTGTATGGAGGGCTAATTTCTTTATACCCTTTATCCTTACATTTCTTTTTCATTCTTCAACTCCTTCAATGCTTACCAAGACATCATTACTAGCACCTTGTTGTGATTGTTCCAGTGTTAGCATCAGTACTTAGTCGACATTCAGCTACGTTCACTTTCTACTCCATCTTTCCTAAGGACTTCTAATAATCTATTGGATTGTCCCTGGGAAGATCCCTCCGGTTCTGGTTGGGTCATAGGACTTAAACCTAACCACCCTTTTAACACCAATAACGTCGTGAATTAAAGATGTTGTGGGTATTTGATCGTAACCATGAGTGCTTGAGTCTTTAGATCACATTTTCTCCCCTATCTCTAATATATATAAAATCGTTTGATATTAAAGATACCAAATTTGATTAAAATATATTGTGAAAAATAGTCTTGAAAAACTTTCGAGAGAAAAATGTGTCAAACTTAGCATGAATTTGGAACGCCCCCCCCTCAAAAATTGATCCAATTGAATTGTCATTTCGAGGATGTGATCCACATGTCACTTTTTGAGGATAGGAGTTGTTGAACACACAATTTTTGAAAGATTTTGAATAATCATTGAGAAATTCTTGAAAAAGTTATGTTCAACGCTTTTTGTAAAACACTATTTTTTTTGGCGAAAAAGTTTTTCTAAAGCATAAACTTGAGTGCATAGACTTTGAATGTCTTGACAAGTCCAGTCAAGTGTAAGAAGATTTAACTTCTTTTGCTGAGGGTAAACGCACTAAATCGTACACTCCCCCGTGAATATAGATCCGGGTTGCAATCTGAAAGTGATTACAAGCCATTGTGTTGAGCTCAAAACGTTGAATATTTTGGGACACGCTCAACCCAAGATAGATTGCTTTACCCGTTGTTGGAAAAATTGTCCAAAATAGACATTTTCCTTTATTAAAAGTAGAAATGACATGTTTTGAAAAATATTTACAACTTTCATTCGAGCTTTATGTACACACCCGTGTCGATATTGAGAGACATTTCTAGGTACGTCCATATTATCGATACTGTAAGACATGTCGAGAAGAATCTTTTTGGATTTTGAAAAAATTTTAATTTTGTGTTTTGCTTTTATGTGTTTTATATTTTTGTATTTTTCTTTTTCAAAGATATTTACAAGTAGATGTTTGATAGATGAATCAAGCAGGCTTCTTTGCCAGAATCTCTAGTTCTGCTGGAGTCAAACATCTAATACCAATTTTCCTATCCAGATACACAAACCTCTCTTTCGAAAGAGCTTTTGTAAACAAGTCAGCTAATTGGTAATCAGTTCCAACAAAGTATAGTTTAACAATACCCCTTTCAACTTGTTCCTTAATGAAGTGATATCTGACATCAATGTGTTTCATGCGGGAATGTTGTACTGGATTGTAGGAGATGGCTATGGCGGACTTTGAGTCACAGTACATAGGTACTTTATCAAAGTGGAAGCCATAATCTGTGAGTTGTGTTCTCATCCAAAGAACTTGAGCACAACACACATATAGAGACACATACTCCGCTTCGGCTGATGACAATGACGTGAAATCCTGCTTCTTGGAAGACCATCCCACGAGCTTATCTTGACCTAGAATTTGTGCACCACCAGAAGTACTTTTTCGTGTATCAAGATACCCTGCATAATCAGAATCTGAATAGGCCGTTAGAAAGAAACCGGTTTCCCACGGATACCAGAGTCCCAAATGAATGGTATTCTTGAGGTACCGAAAGATCCGTTTAACCTCCTTGAGGTGCTTTTCAGTGAGTCGTGCTTGATATCGTGCACAATAACACGTAGCATGTGATATATCTAGCCGGCTTGCTAATAAGTACATGAGGGAGCTGATCATGGAACGATATCTCGTTTGATCTATGACATCTTCCTCCAAATCAGCATCTAGGGATGTGGTTGATAATGGTGTCCCAACGGGGTCATATGAGGTCATACCATGCTTTTTGATTATCTCTTGACAATACTTAGCTTGGTTTATAAAGATAACACTTGGGGATTGGTGAACTTGAATTCATAGAAAGAATTTTAGTTCGCCCATCATTGACATTTCAAATTTGCTGTGCATTACTTTTTCAAACCATTTTGAAAGTTTTGGGTTTGTAGACCTGAAAATAATGTCATCAACATAAATTTGCAATAGCAAGATGTCATCCCCATATTTATAAGTGAACAGAGTTAGATCAATGTAACCTTTTGAGAAACCTTTGGATACCAGAAATTTCGAGAGCTCATCGTATTACGCCCTTGGAGCTTGCTTGAGTCCATATAGTGCTGTGTGGAGACGATATACCTTGTCAGGATAATGAGGATTGACGAATCCTTCTGGCTGTGTGACATAGACTTCTTCCTTCAAAGGACCGTTAAGAAACGCCGTCTTTACGTCCATTTGATAAACGATGAATCCATTATGTGCAACATAAGCAAGGAAAATCCTAACCGCTTCCATACGAGCTACTAGTGCAAATGATTCTTCAAAATAAATACCCTCTTTCTGGCCATACCCTTTAGCCACAAGCCTAGCTTTGTTCTTGATAATCGTTTTTTCTTCATCCATCTTGTTTTTCCAGACCCATTGATTAGTTAATGGAATTACATCGTATGGTCTATCAACAAGTTCCCAGACTTAAAGTCTTTTAAATCTGGAGAAGTTCATCTTGCATCGATTCAATCCAAGCATGATCAGCCAAGGCTTCTGATAGGTGTGTAAACACCCATCCTATTTACCACTTAACTACAATAATAACCGAGCCAAAACGTGTATTTTATGTCGTAAATGTCGTAATTATGTGTGGTTTGTGTCTTTGTTGTGATTTAGGACAAAAATGTGAAAAGGGGAGAAAACACGGACACTCACGGGCTTTTATCGACGAAAAAGACGAAAGACGAAGTCAAGAAATCAAGAGTGAAAAAAGAACGGAAGTCCAAGACCAATTCTGAAGATTTATCGAAAAGTCAAAAGACGGAAGTTTACTAAAAGCCCGAAGAACTCAAGTCTAATTTATTGAAGAAATTACAAGACAAGAGTAGAAATCCTGAGACAAAGTCATTAAAGTCGAAGAACTAAGAAGATTAAGGACTTAATGATGCAATTAAAGAAAGAAGAAAGAGGGGAGGAAGCTTCTTCTAAGCACCTCGCTAATCCACTATAAATAGATGTCATTTCCTTTCATTTCATTTTGTTGGCTAGAGTGACACTAGTTCTTCCATTTTCATTTCCTTGCACATTTAAATACATGTCATTTACTTAATTGTCAAATTTAAATACTTGTCTTGCACCTTTAATTCATTTAATTTCAAGTATGTTTCCTTTTAATTCTTGTTAATCTTTACTTTTATTGTCAATCTTCTATCTTCCTTTCTTATTTGATCTTTAATCTTTATGCTTTATGTTCATGTTCATGTTCTTGAGTTTTTATTAAACTGATTAAGTGGGTTTTGATTATTTTGATTATTATTGTTAGTTTGTTTATTTTGGATTGTTTGTTTATGATTAGTAGATGTTATTGGATTAGTCTTGTTTAATCTTTTTGTTTATTTTGATTGATTTTATCTAGATTCGTGTTGTTTTTTGTTCCGTGTTCTTCGCTTCTGTTTGTTGCCCAGGTTTATTCCGGATCAAAGCAAGTTGTTCCGAATCAAGGAATTTCTATCTATTATTCCGGATCAAAGCCAGGTATTCCGAATGAAGGTGGTGTTGTGAATATTCCGAACCAAGCAAAGTATTCCGGGTCAGTGTTTATTCCGAATCAAAGTGTTTATTCGGAACATTCCGAATTAAGGACTTTCATTCGGAACATTCCGGATCAACTTGAGTATTCCCGATCAATATCATATTCAGAATCAGAGGATTTTCCGAACCAAAGAACTTCTTCCGAATCAAAGATTGCTCATTCGGAATATTCCGGATCAAGGCTGCTCATTCGGAATATCATATATTCTGAACCAAGAAGATATTCCGAATCAAGGGTCGTTTATTCGGAATAATATATATTCCGGATCAAGGAGTTCATTCGGAATATTCCGAATCAAGGTTTGAGGATTTATTCCGGATCAGCAACAATATTCCGGATCAGCTGTTTGTTCCGAATCAAAGGTGTTTATTCGGAATAGTGAATATTTCGGATAAGTGACATATTCTGGATGAACCATTATTCCGAGTGAAGCAATTATTCCGGATCAAAGGTTTTGGTAATTATTCCGAGTGAAGAAGAATCATTCCGAACGAAGGTGACATTCCGGATGAGTGATTATTCCGAACGAAGGATTATTCCGAATGAGTTGTTTTCAGGTTCTTTTTAGTTTCAGTTTTTAAGTTTAAAATTTTAATTTTCAAGCTTTACTTTTCCCGCCTTTTTCCTTAGTTGCACTTTTCTCTTACTTGCCTTAGATTTACTTTAAGCCTTGCCTTAGTTTAAGTTTTAGTTGCGTTTTAAGTTTGCCTTTAGGATAGATTTTAAGTTTGCGTTGTTTACTTTTAGTGCCTTTTAATTCTCGTCACGCTTTTAATTTCCCGTCATTTATTTTAAATTAGATTTAGATTTTATTTACCTGCCCCTTACTTTAATTGTTTTTCACTTTTTAATTTACTTCAACGACACAACTTTTGTTTCCACCAAAGACAGCTGAGTCGCATAGTTAACCAGTTATCAATTCGATTAGACCACCACAACGAACATATAATTTTTATAATTAAAACCTAGTTATCAAATGGCGCCGCTGTCGGCTCTTTTCGTGAAGATTAACGGTTTTCTGTGAGAGACGCGTTGCTTTTTGGGATCCGTTCACTCGTGAACGTTATTTTTCGTGTCAAAATTTTTCAAAAAATCCCAAAAACATTTGAAAATCATAAAAAGCATTTCTTTTTCAAAGTTTTGCACCAAAAAATATTCCTCTTTATCCTCTATTGTGTTTAATTCTTTTCTTTACCCCTCTTATTTATAATTCTTCATGGATTCGTCTTGCGTACGGTGTGGGAGACCATGACATGGTTTTCAAACATGTTAATGGTGTACTTGTGACCGGTGTGGTTGTAATATCGACGATACATAATTTGGATTTTGTCCATTTTGTAATTCAACAAATTCGTACTTCTCCTCTTACAATACTTTCTCACCCTCTCCCGTCTATGACAATCCTTATCCTCAAGATGCACCGGGTTTTTCTCCATACCCGTGGTGCTATATTTGTGGGGGTCCTCACGATGCTTCTTCTTGTGATCCGGCGAAGGTCTTTGAGAAAATTATGTGCTATCATCCCAGTGTGTATAATTTTGAGCCCTCACGTCACACCGTCAATCATCAACCTTTTGTGCATTTCCTCCTGAGCAAATTGCCACACTTTTTGACAACTTTCAAAAAGTTCAAGAAGCTTGCAACAAGATCATCGAAAAATGTCAAGCGGATCAGCAACAAGAGCAAGTATCTAACCTTAGTGCTTATACTCCTCCTCTGGTGCCTCCATATTATTATGATGATGATGACGATGAGAGTCCTATTTCTTGGAACGATGAGAATTCTATTCCTTCTCCCGACTTGCCGGCTCTGGAGCCTAAGGATTCACCCATCCTAGGGGATGAGGATCTTAGCACAATTCCTACAAAGGAATCCGACGAATTCATAAAGTCTAGTGCTGATAACCTTGTCCCAATTCCAAGTGAATCTGAGTTGACATCCGACAGTGACGATGAGTATGATGCACTTTCTTCTGATGATGTTCCTTCCACCAACACTTTGGGAGAGGATTCTTTGGCTTTCTCTAATCCTCTTTTTGATCAAGATGATGATTCTACTTCTAGTGATGACGGGATTTAATAAGTGTGTAAACACTTATCCTTTTGCCACTAAAATCATGGAAAAACAAGACCTAATCATGTGTTTAATATCGTAAATGTCGGAATTACGCGTGGTTTTGTGTTTTTGTGTTAAGTAGGTACAAATGATCAAAAGAAGAGAAAACACGGGATTTCACGGTCAAATGTTGAAGAAAAGTCCAAGAAAGAGACGAAGACAAAGTCAAAAGACCAAAAGTGTGCCCAAGATCACGAAAACCGACAAAATCGACACAACTTTGAAGAAATAATCAACAAAGCCGAAATCGAGCTCGTTTTTAGCGGATTTAAGCTTTTTGACGATATTTGAGTTTGTGGGTCCCACATTTGGGTAAATGGGCCCAAAAGCCCATTTGGGTAAATGAATCTTTTCACATTGGATCTATTGGGATACAAAGCCCATATGCTTATTATATACGGATGGAAAGTTTGGAAGCCCAAATTGTTTAAAAGCATGGGACGGATAGGAGAATTAAATTGGGCCAAGCCCATTAACTTAAACAATTGAAACGGGGGATTTATTTACTTAAGACTTGGTCAAACTTCAACAATTACTCACACACTACAACAAATGCTCAGTCAACCCTCACACAAGTATTTACTTCTCACACGTTTTTAATAAATTACCCACCTACCATTACCTCTCATTCCTTACAAAGGAGATACAAATCCCACCCACCTTATTTCTCTCTCAACAAAAATGCACAGCCACCACAAACCCTAATTCACCCAATACACAAAAAATTACACCATAATTTTTGGGGTGATACAAATGATTTTTAGTGGGTTCTAGATTCTCTCGATATCCTCTCGAATTGATCTTAGTTCTAAGTGGAATGATTGTTCTTGGTTACTAAAAAGGGAAGTGGTTTTCTATTCTACTAAAGGTTTGAATGCACGAAAATTTAAACTTAAATTTAAAAGCAATTAAATTAATAACAATTAATAAAACTTGAATTAAAATATAAAATAAAAATGAAGAAACAGTAAGAAACAGTAAGTAACACTTAAAAATGCTCAAAGAAAATTGATTCGGAAGTCTACCTTGATTCGGAAGTTCACTCGGAACTTGGTTCGGAACTTTTGATCCGGAACTTCGTTCGGAACTTTACTCGGAAGTTGATCCGGAACTTTCACTCGGAAGTTGATCCGGAACTTTCACTCGGAACTTCACTCGGAAGTTGGTTCGGAAGTTCACTCGGAAGTTGGTTCAGAAGTTCACTCGGAACTTTCGTTCGGAAGTTGATCCGGAATATTTGACTCGGAAGTTTATTCGGAACTTTCAAACTAATTCGGAACTTTTTGAAAAAACATTCATTCGGAACTTTTTAACATAAATTGATTCGGAACTTTTGAAAAACACTTTCATTCGGAACTTTTTTTGTTCATCCGGAACTTTTTGTTCATCCGGAACTTTTAGTTCATCCGGCACTTTTTGTTCATCCGGAACCTGGGAAACTCAAGAACAGTAATATCTCAGAAAAACAGGGGAATACTTTTACCAGCCAAAATCCACCAAGTGATTAATCGAAACTTAAATAAAACTAACCACGAATCAAATACTAACCATAAACAACAAATCCCATCAAGAAAAACTTAAAACCCAATAACTTTTAAAGATCAAACTCAACAAAATAAACTTTAAGACTTGGAATCAAAAAGAGGAAAGATGAACAAGATGAAATGAAAGATGATATTGATTGATTAAGGTTTTAACAAACGAGAGAGAAAGATTAAATTACAAGATTGGAAAACAAGAATCAAAATCACCAAACACCCTAATGGTGTTGGTGAAACCTACGAACAGAAAAAGAGAAAAGAAGGGGAATGAAAAACTAAAAAACTCGATGAAAAGTGTGAAGGGAACCCTTTATATAGGTGTTCCCTTTGGTTGGTGAGTGGGCTTTCTCCCGTTCTTCTTGTCTTCTCGTCTTTTCAGAAAAGTTGACGTTTTCGATTCTGATTCAGGATTTGTCGTCGATTAAATTCAACTCGTCTTTTAATTTCTTCGTTTAATAGACTTGAGTTTCTTAGACTTATGTAAATCTTCCATCTTTGGTCATTTTCTTCGATAAATCTTCAAATAGGCCCAGTGACTTCAAATCTTTTGCATCTCTTGGACAATAGACTTCGTCTTGAGTCTTTTTCTTCGATAAAACCCGTGCAATCCCATGTTTTCTTCAATATTCATCCGGTTGACTCTGAAAACACAATAAACACAAAAACCACGCATAATTCCAAACAAATGATATTAAATACGCGTTTTGGTCTTGTTTTAGCCAGAATTAAGTGGAAAAAGGATGGGTGTTTACACACCTATCAAATCCCCTACACTTAACCATTGCCATGCCCTCATGCAATGCTTAGTGATAAAGCAAATTTACACTTTTCTCATAATCAATCAACCTTGGCATTATTAACATACTACTAAACAAAAATTAAAGTACTAAGAGAGATTAAAACTTTAAAGTAAACAAAAGGATAGAAAACCATTTTTACTTGAAAATAGCTACATGGAAATAACTTGCAAAGAGATCAAGGACTTACATTAGGTCTTTGGTGCTGCGAAGATTTATCACCCTCAAGTTTCCGTTCCCCAAACTAAGCTTAAAAACGAGATCATTGTTATTATAAGTTAGCAAATCAGACACTTACACACATGGCTTAACTATATGCTTAAACTCCCTTATTCCTAGGTGTATCTCTTATATTTTATTTTTGTCTTAGAATGATCATGAAGATGCATTTTTGGACTTATTTCAATAATTTATTTAGGCTGAAAGCATAGTAGGACGATTTGATCAATAGTTAGCTAAAGGACAAAATCTCTTAAAACTGCTTCTCGGGATATCAAAAAGTTCATATCTTGGCATAACTCGGTTCACGATTTGAGACCTTTCTCGGGCCGATATTTGGCATGTACTTCATACTTCATATCTTGAGAGACGTGCTTGAGATAATGGTCTTCTCATCGTTCATAGAGTTTCTTCACTTGGAGACTTTTGAGAGGTACTCCAACTTTGTTGACCATGACTTCATGATTATTTCTTCAATCTCTATTTGGGATTTTGAGATACAACGATCCGCCTCCTTTTCGGACTTGGATCTATTTATTCTCATACCTTGTTAGGGTCTTTTCGGATAGACTTCTCCATCATCTTTATGGGAGTTGATTGCTTTTCGTCGTGAGTCTTGATCCTTCATATTGACTTTGGGAATAATGCTTTTCACATCACTTTGGATCTTTAGCAATAAAATGGAATCCTCATGCCTTGTTAGGGCCTTTTCGGACTCGCCAATCTTCGCGCCCCGCTTCATAAGTTATGCCTTGGCTATGAACTCTTATCATTACCGAGCAACTTTTAAACGATCTTGGGCTAGAAGCTAAGTAACTTTTCAAATCGTACGACCTTACTTATTGCAGATAAATTATTAGCAAGTGATGGGAGAATAGGCAAATAATTACACCAAGTGAGTTTGTGCAAGACTACCGACTTATAATTGACTCTATCATTTCTCGTCCTCCACAATTTAAAATCTCAAGTAATGAGACTCGTGGAAACTTAGCCTAATAAACCAATTAAGGTCTACATGGTTAAGGATACTAGCTAGAATAAACTTGGATAAGTCTATTCGGGTTGAGTCAAAATAATCACAACGGGCCTAATATGTCAAAGACTTCTAAACTAGCTACACCACTTTATTAATATTTTTGACTTTATTGTGGGATATATACATATGAAAGCAACGATAAAAAATTTAAAAATTTCGACAAAATGGCCAAAGTTAACTAAAAATTTGAAAAATGTTGAAAAAGATGATTTTCCGGTTAAATGAAGGCCATTTCATGGAAAAGTCCACTTAAAACTTCGATAGAAGTCCCCCCTACACTTAAGATAAACATTGTCCTCAATGTTTAAGCATGTGGGAAAAGTCTCCCCTACACTTATGACATTGTGCACGTTGGTTAACTCAAGTTAAGGAAGAGACGACTAAAGTGATCAATTTCAAATGTGAGTATGAAGAAAATTGAATCACGATAGTTGAGAGATAGAACCGGATTTCGGATAACACGGGAGCACGGTTCTTCAAAGGTTCCAAGAGTGCACTTATCCCTGTAATCACATCACCACACAAACACCTATACAGGTCCCCCTACACTTAGGAGTTAAAAACATAAAAGGATAGATACTCGGGTTGCCTCCCGAGGAGCGCTTGTTTTTGATAACCGAGTCACGAGCCTGACTCGACCCAAAATTAGTTCATGGGGAATGTGGTGAGGGATGGAATCATCTCCTGAGAGATGTCCTCACCAAAGTACTACTTCAGACGCTGGCCATTCACTTTGAAATTGGGCCCATTTGGCTGAGAAAGCTCAATGGTCCTATATGGAAAGACTTTGGCGACGGTGAATGGACCAGACCAGCGGCTCTTCAACTTGCCAGAGAAGATCTTCAACTGAGAGTTAAAAAGTAAGACTTGATCACCAACGTGGAACTCTCGGTTCTTGATTTTTGCGTCATGAAGGATCTTCGTCTTCTCTTTGTAGATCAGCGAGTTCTCATAAGCTTCATTCCTCAGTTCGTTGAGCTCGTTGAGTTGAATCTTGCGATGATCACCGGCTTTGTTGATGTCGAAGTTAGCCCACTTCAAGGCCCAGTGCGCCTTATGTTCCAGCTCGATGGGAAGGTGGCATGCTTTCCCGTACACAAGACGATAAGGTGTACAACCGATCGGGGTCTTATAAGCAGTACGGAAAGCCCACAGAGCATCATCTAACTTATCGGCCCATGCGGCACGATGCTCTCCCACAGTACGCTCCAAAATTCGCTTTAATCCACGGTTGGATATCTCGGCTTGCCCATTGGTTTGGGGATGATAGGCGGTGGAAAGACGGTGATTGACACCATACTTAGCCATGACTCTTGCAAATTGATCGTTGCAAAAATGAGTCCCGCGGTCACTGATAATAGCACGAGGAACGCCAAATCTAGCGAACAGCGATTTCAAAAAGTTACAAACCACCCTGGCATCATTAGTAGGTAAAGCTTTGGCTTCAACCCACTTTGAAACGTAGTAAACGGCTACAAGGATGTATTTGTTTCCTTTAGATGAAGGGAATGGCCCCATAAAGTCGATACCCCAAACATCAAAGATTTCACATTCTTGAATGAAATTCTGAGGCATCTCGTCTTTATGTGTGATCTTGCCTTGTTTTTGGCAAGCATCACAACGTTTAACCATATTGTGAGCGTCACGATATATGGTGGGCTAATAAAATCCCGAGTCAAACTCTTTTTTGGCGGTGTAGTTGGGACCAAAGTGACCACCGGTGGGTCCTTTGTGGCAAGCGTCAAGGATTTCTAAAGCTGCCGGTCCATCAACACATCGGCGAATGATCAAGTCAGCACATTGTTTGAATAGGTACGGGTCATCCCAAAAGTAAGTCTTAATGTCGGTGAAGAACTTTTTCTTTTGTTGGGATGTTAACCCTTCCTTGAGAATTCCACCCGCTAAGTAGTTTGCAATGTCTGCAAACCACGGGGTTTCATCAGAATTCGAATTGATAGACATTAAGGTCTCCAAGGGAAAAGAATCATTGATTTCTTTGTTTGGATGTTCCCCTTGGTAAGGATCCTCAAGTCTACTAAGATGATCCGCGGCTAGGTTTTCAGCTCCTTTTTTATCGCGAATTTCGATTTTAAATTCTTGGAGAAGCAAAACCCAGCGAAGAAGTCTTGGTTTGGAATCTTGCTTTGTCAACAAGTACTTCAACGCGGAATGATCGGTGTAAACGATTGTGGTGGAAAGGACAAGATAGGGGCGGAACTTTTCAAAGGCATAGACAACAGCTAAAAGCTCTTTTTCGATTGTCGTGTAATGCAATTGAGCCCCAGTCATTGTCTTGCTAGCGTAATGGATTGGTTGGAAGTGTTTGTTCACTCTTTGACCCAAAACCGCACCAATAGCAAAATCACTAGCATCGCACATCAACTCAAAGGGAAGCTCCCAATTAGGGGTAACCAAGACAGGTGCCTTAGTTAGCTTATCCTTAAGCGAGTTGAAGGCTTCAAGACACTCTTTGGAAAAGATAAAAGGAGTATCTTTTTCCAAGAGGTGGGTCATCGGGCGAGCGATTTGAGAAAAATCTTTGATGAATCGACGGTAGAACCGCATGACCCAGAAAACTTCTCACACCCTTCACAGTTGAAGGTGGAGGCAACTTAGCGATAACATCGACTTTAGCACGGTCTACTTCAAGACCGGCTTTGGAGATCTAGTGTCCTTGCACGATGCCCTCTTTTACCATAAAATGGCATTTTTCCCAATTCAGAACAAGGCGAGTGTCTTCGCACCGCTTAAGCATACGTTCCAAATTGGCAAGGCAAGAAGAGAAGGAATCCCCGAAGACCGAGAAATCATCCATGAAGACTTCCATGGTTTGTTCAACCATGTCATGGAAGATAGCTAACATGCACCTTTGGAAAGTTCTGGGGGCATTGCATAAGCCAAAAGGCATTCTTTTGTAAGCAAATGTGCCATAGAGACAAGTGAATGTTGTCTTCTCTTGATCTTGGGGATCGATGGGTATTTGGAAATAACCCGAGAAACCATCAAGAAAGCAGTAATATTCATTACCCGCTAAACGTTCAAGCATTTGGTCCATAAAAGGTAGAGGGAAATGATCCTTTCTCGTGGCATCATTGAGTTTACGGTAGTCTATACAAACTCTCCACCCAGTAACGAGACGGGTAGGAATCAACTCGTTGTTAGCATTGGGCACAACGGTGATGCCGCCTTTCTTAGGCACACAATGGACTGGACTAACCCATGGTGAATCCGAAATAGGGTAAATCATACCCGCATCAAGAAGTTTGATAACCTCTGTTTTGATGACTTCATGGATTTTTGGATTCACCCTTCGTTGGCTTTGAATTGTGGGCTTAAAGTCGTCCTCCATGAGAATTTTGTGTGTGCAGAAGTGAGGATCAATTCCGCGAATATCAGAAATTTTCCAAGCAATTGCCTTCTTATGATCTTTAAGCACGGCGATGAGGCGAGTTTTCTCTTCATCTTTCAAGTCCTTCGCAATGATGACTGGCGACTTATTCTCTTCTTCAAGGAACACATACTCGAGATGGGGTGGCAACTCCTTAAGTTCTAAATCCGGAGGATTTTCGATGGGAGGCGTTTTCAAAGTCGGAGTATCGATAGCAATAACCGTGGGAGATGGTGGAGAAAGATTGTCTTCGTTGAGAAGGTTTTCAAAGAAATGCATGTCTTCATCCCCATTGGTGGGAGAATCATCATTAGCTAAGTTCACATCTCCCATGGTGGCTTCCAGATCTTTCCAAAACAAATCACTTTCTCCAAATAGAGACAGTGATGAATCAATAGAGGAAACGGTTTCAACATTGGGAAGAGAGGTAGGAATATTTTTACAAGCATCATTAAAGTGTTCTTCACAAGCCTCATCCAGAACATCAATACAATTAACACTCTCGTATGAATAAGGTTGTTTAGACAACTTTCCCATGTTGAAGACGATTTTATCGTCACCCACTCTCATGATAAGCTCACCGGCTTCAACATCGATGAGAGTGCGACCGGTCCTCAGGAATGGACGACCCACGATCAAGGGAACACGAGGGTCCATCTCGTATTCGACGATGACGAAATCGGCAGGAAAAGTGAATTTGTCGACTCCTACAAAGACGTCTTCGGCTATCCCTACTGGATAAGCAACCGTACGGTTAGCTAATTCCAAAGTCATTTTGGTGGGGACTAGCTCAGGGAGAGATAATTGCTTCCAAACGCTTAGAGGCATTAGATTAATACTGGCACCTAGATCGGCTAGGGCCATGCAATTCTCTACTCCCGGGAAATTGCAAGGGATTAAGAAACGACCCGGATCACCAATCTTGGTTTGCAATTTCCTTAAGAGCACTGCAGAGCAATTCTCATTAAGTTGGGTGTTGGCAATATCGAGAAGCTTTTCCTTGTCACTCAGAAGATCTTTAAACATTTTCGCGTACTTAGGCATGTGAGCGAGAGCATCAGCGAAGGAGATGTTGAAATTCAATTGTTTGAACATTATAAGAAAGTTCGAAACCTGAATGTCATCCTTGCTTTTGAGCTTCTCTTTCCTCAACCTAGATGGATAAGGTATATTGGAAGAAGAGGAAGGCTTTGGGAGAATAGGATCACTCACATCCTTGGGTGGAGGAGGGGTAGGAGTAAGAGGTGGAGAAATTGGGGATGGAGAAGGATGAGGAATAGGAGCAGGTGACTCATTCTCCTTAGTCACAATCACCGGTGGAGGTATAGGAAGCTCGGGTTCCTTGGTACCTTTGCTACTGCGAGTAGTGATTGCTTTCATCTCCCCTCTTGGATTCGCAACGGTGTTACTCGGAAGAGTACCCGAAGAAGAGGGTTGATTACCTTGGAAGAAACTAGCCATCATGTTCTTTAAGTCATTCGTTTGACTATCCAACGTGTTTCTCATATCAGCTCTTAGATCGTTCCCTTGTTTGACCAGGTCTGCTTTCAAGTTAAGCACTTCCCGCTGAAGATTTCCCACGATCACATCGTTAGTCCTCATGTAGGTTTCCACTTCTTGGTGTAGAGCGGTGGGTTGGTTGGGAGGAGCATTGTATGCGGGTGGTTGATAAGCAGGTTGTTGGTAAACTTGGTTATTTCTTTGAGGTGGTTGTTGCTGTTTGTGAGGTGGTATGTATGGTGTACGAGGTTGTTGTTGTTGTTGAGGATGACGATTGAGGTTTTGTTGTTGGTTTGGGTTGTTAGGAGGAAAACCAGGTGGTGAGAGATAGTTGTTCGAGCGGTAGCTAAGCAAGTTACGGTCACCTTGAGGACGAGCTTGATAAGTGGGTTGAGGATAGGTGCCATAAGCTGCATTCACATTCTTAGAAGGGTAGTCTTGGGTGGCAGTACAAGTGGTGTAAGAGTGAGGACCACCGCATATCTCACATGGTTGGCTAACAGCATTGACTTGAGCGTCTTTAGCGTTTCTAGCGTTGATGCTGTTGGTGTTGCTGGCGGTTTGGGTAGCAAGCGATTCAAGAAGCGCAGTGATTTTGTCAAGTCACTTGTCGCTGTCACTAGTACTAGCACTAGCGACGTTGGTCCGAACACTCTTGGTTTGCACACGAGACTTATTCTCAATGATATCCCAAGCAGCATTGGAAGTCTTAGCCAAAAGATTACCCCCGAGGCACTGTTTAGTGAATCTTGGTCATTCATGTTTAAACCATTATAAAAAGTATTAATTTGATGCACTTTGGTAAAACCATGTTGTTGGCATTTTCTCAAAAGGTCTTTGAAACGGTCCCAAGATTCACTAAACGACTCATCGTACTTTTGTTCAAAATTGATAATGTCATTCCGTAAAGCGGTAGTACGAGAGGGTGGGAAAAAGTAGTTGATAAACTTGGTCTCCAAATCCGTCCACGAAAGAATACTCTGTGGCGGTTCCTTAGCAAGCCAATGTCGGGCTTGTCCCTCTAAATAAAAGGGAAAAAGTTGTAAACGGATTACCGCTTGTGGAACACCATTGAATTTGACCGTATTGGTGAGTTGCAAGAATCTCTTAATGTGGTCATGTGGATCATCAATGGTACGTCCCAAGAATGGTTGAGCAGAGACCATCTGGATAAAGCCGGATTTGAGCTCAAAGTTGTTGGCAGCAATCGCGGGTATAACAATTGGATCAGTGTTGTCATCTACATGAGCTTGCAGAAGTTCAATCATCGGGCGATTATCCGGTAGAGGCTCATTGTTGTTGTTATTATTGTTGTTGAAAGGTGGGTTGTTGTTGTTATTGTTATTGTTTTGAGGTGGGTTATTGTTGTTGTTTTGTACACCGGCCATGTTTACGTTATCGAGAGTCTCGGGCTCGGGATAAAACGTGGAGCGTGTACGCATGCACCTGCAAAAGAACTAACAAAGCAAAACAAAGCAAAAATATTTTTGGTTTTTATGTTTTTTAATTTTTAGGATTTTTGAAAGTTTTACATTTTTTAGGATTTTTTTGAAATTTTTTGTGAAAAAGTAACGTTCACGGGGAACGGATCCCAAAATCCAAGTTCTCACAAAAAACTGTTGATCTTAACGAGAAGAGCCGGCAGCGGCGCCATTTGATACAAATGATTTTCAATGGGTTCTAGATTCTCTCGATATCCTCTCGAATTAATCTTAGTTCTAAGTGGAATGATTTTGGTTACTAAAAAGGGAAGTGGTTTTCTATTCTACTAATGGTTTGAATGCACGAAAATGTAAACTTAAATTTAAAAGCAATTAAATTAATAACAATTAATAAAACTTGAATTAAAATATAAAATAAAAATGAAGAAACAGTAAGTAACACTTAAAAATGCTCAAAGAAAATTGATTCGGAAGTCTACCTTGATTCGGAAGTTCACTTGGAACTTGGTTCGGAACTTTTGATCCGAAACTTCGTTCGGAAATTTACTCGGAAGTTGATCCAGAACTTTCACTCGGAAGTTGATCCGGAACTTTCACTCGGAACTTCACTCGGAAGTTGGTTCGGAAGTTCACTCGGAAGTTGGTTCGGAAGTTCACTCGGAACTTTCGTTCGGAAGTTGATCCGGAAGATTTGACTCAGAAGTTTATTCGGAACTTTCAAACTGATTCAGAACTTTTTGAAAAACCATTCATTCGGAACTTTTTAACATAAATTGATTCGGAACTTTTAAAACTTATTCAGAACTTTTGAAAAACACTTTCATTCGGAACTTTTTATGTTCATCCGGAACTTTTTGTTCATCCGGAACTTTTAGTTCATCCGGAACTTTTTGTTCATCCGGAACCTGGGAAACTCAAGAACAGTAATATCTCAGAAAAACAGGGGAATACTTTTACCAGCCAAAATCCACCAAGTGATTAATCGAAACTTAAATAAAACTAACCACGAATCAAATACTAACCATAAACAACAAATCCCATCAATAAAAACTTAAAACCCAATAACTTTTAAAGATCAAACTCAACAAAATAAACTTTAAGACTTGGAATCAAAAAGAGGAAAGATGAACAAGATGAAATGAAAGATGATATTGATTGATTAAGGTTTTAACAAACGAAAGAGAAAGATTAAATTACAAGATTGGAAAACAAGAATCAAAATCACCAAACACCCTAATGGTGTTGGTGAAACCTACGAACAGAAAAGGAGAAAAGAAGGGGAATGAAAAACTAAAAAACTCGATGAAAAGTGTGAAGGGAACCCTTTATATAGGTGTTCCCTTTGGTTGGTGAGTGGGCTTTCTCCCGTTCTTCTTGTCTTCTCGTCTTTTCAGAAAAGTTGACGTTTTCGATTCTGATTCGGGATTTGTCGTCGATTAAATTCAACTCGTCTTTTAATTTCTTCGTTTAATAGACTTGAGTTTCTTCGACTTATGTAAATCTTCCATCTTTGGTCCTTTTCTTCGATAAATCTTCAAATAGGCCCAGTGAATTCAAATCTTTTGCATCTCTTGGACAATAGACTTCGTCTTGAGTCTTTTTCTTCGATAAAACCTTTGCAATCCCATGTTTTCTTCAATATTCATCCGGTTGCCTCTGAAAACACAATAAACACAAAAACCACGCATAATTCCAAACAAATAATATTAAATACGCGTTTTGGTCTTGTTTTAGCCAGAATTAAGTGGAAAAAGGATGGGTGTTTACACACCTATCATGGGGCTTTTACCTAAATCGGGTGATTCACACGCGCCCAAATAACACCCCCAATATTTTGGATCTCAATAGTGGTGGTCCTCATCCTACATGGCAAATTCCATTCCTTTGATTGGTTAAACCACCACCAATACCAATCCCTCCAATAAGGAGGCTCCACCTCAGCATAGAACAAGCACAACAAACATAAATCACGCCACGAGGGCGATCCGTGTGACCCCTGAGTGGTTTTTAGCCGCTTGATGAAGAATGAAGAAAGAGAAGATGAAAAGAGCGGCCATGATTTATCCCTTGCTCACCAAGATCACAAGAAGGTTTCTAGGGGTTTGCCTATAAAAAACCCCCCATGAAAGATGTAATCAGTGCACTTATTATTATTAATTTTAAATTCTGCAAAATTAGATTAGATTTAATATTGTAATTTTCTTTTTAAAGTATTGTATTTAATTTTCAGTGATTAATAAAATTTACATTCGGTTTAATTTTTGTCTCTTTAATTAATTTAATATAATTGCAATTTAATTTTAATCTGTTTTAAATTAATTATTATTGAAAATAAAAAGTGGTGAATTAAATTTCCCCAACTGGAAGATTATTAAATACTGTTCGAAGGGTTGTTTTTGGTTCGGTTACTGTTCATGGTTCGGGTTAGATTCGAGATGATGAAGGTGGTGTTCGTTTTCAGTTAATAAGACGGCTCAGCGCCGCTCTTCGTCGCAACGGAATCGGCATCAGGTTCACTCTCCTTTAATTTTTAAAGTTTTAGTTTAAGTTTTAGTTTATTTGATTTATCTGCTTGCGTTTGTGTGGATCTGCCTAATATATCTGCTTGTTTATTTATCTGCTTTTATATTATTTGTCTGCTTTGTTTGGTGGTATAATATATCTGCTTATATTGCTGAGTTCAAGTTTAACTGTGTTTTAATCTGCTTTATTTTGTTTGATTTAATTTGATAGTCTTGTTTGGATGTGCTTATTTTCGGATAAGTTTGTAACTGCTTATTTGATTTGAATGGTTAATTAGTTTATCGGTTTTTGTAGTAGCTTATTAGTCCGCTTTAGTTTATTTGGTTCGAGTAGTGTTTTGTTTGGTACCTGTTATTAGCTTATTTGATTCAGCTTATCTAAGTGTGTTTTTTTTTTCTGAGTTGAGTTTGGTTTATTTGATTTTGCTTAGTTCCTGTTTTTATCTATTTAGCTTATCATTTTTTTTAGTTTTTGCTTATTGGATTATTTAGCTTATCTGATTTCGTTTTGTTTTAGATCTGCTTATTTACTTGTTTAGAGATTACCTATTTGCTTATTTGCAATTTGTCTACTTATCTGTTTTAGCTGATTAGGCTTATTTGGTTTTGAGAAATTGTTGATATTACTGCTTATACAACAGATGCTATTGATCTGATTATCCAATTTAATTCCAAAAAAATATTAGCAAATATATGTCTGTTAAGGGTTTCGAACCCTGGACCTCTCGCTTAACAGCCATACGCCATTACCAGTTGCTCTAAGCCTTATTTGTGTTTAATCTCACACAATTTCATTAATATAGATTTATTTTTATAGCTGTCAGATTTTACTTTAATACGTTTTTTACAAGTTTGGTTTAGTTTTAATTTTAATTAAAAGTATTTCTTTATAAATTTTCTTTTAATCAGTTTTTTTTAAAAAAAGATAAAAAAAAATATTTAATTACTTTAATTAATTTTAAATTGTTTTTAAATTTAGTTTTAAAATTAGATTTCAATTAATATAGTTTGTTTAAAAATAGTTTTAAAAAGGTTTCATTAAAAGTTTTTATTTTAATTTAGCTTCAAAATAGTCTTTATATTAGTTTAATTAATTTTGTTTAAGGTTCAAAATAGTTTTTATTTAAATTAGTTTAAAATAGATTTTTAAATTAGATTAATTAGTAGTTAATTAAATAGTTTTTTATTTTAAAAATACCAAAAATACATTTCACCAAGAACAAATAAATCTTACGTTTTAATCGGAAATCAGTTCGAGTGAGTCGAGGAACGATAAAAAGAGATCTAAAAAGAATTGACAAAATTATTATATTAAATTGGCGCCCCGCTTCGCTCGTTACGATTGACGATTTTGTGAGACGTTTGGATTTTAGGATCCGTTCATTTTGAACGTTACTTTTCTTGCTAAAAAAAATCAAAAACACAAAAAAATCAAAAATATAAAAATAAAAAAATGAAATAATCACAAAAGCAAATTCTTTCCTAAGATTTGCACCAAAAAATTAAAAAAAATCCAAAAGTAATACTTTTACCTAAAAGTATTACACCAAAAATATTACGTATTATTGTTATTTTTCTTATTTCGATTTTTTCGCTTTTTATTGTGAATATATATTTTTCTAAAAAAATACAAAAAGATTTTTCTTTTACTATATTATATTAAGTAGAACATTAATTTACCTACTTTTCAAATAAGGCCTTAGTTGGGATTTCATCACCTAACTATTGTATTCGAATCCTAAACGAAATAAAAGGGCAAAATAGATAAATAATAGTAAGACGTTTGAACTCGATATATACAAACTATAAGGTGGGTATAAGGCGACGCGCTATAAAAGGCCGTCTAAGGAAAAAGGTTTTTAAGTGCTTTGTGCCACCTCGTTTCCTCGTTTGCTTGTGCGTATATTGAGAGGGACGACCCATTAACTCAATTAGTATTAAGTATATATTTTTGTAGCTTTTTAATATTGCACCTCGAGAGGGATAATCCTTTTCCTCTCAAATTCGACCGAGGTCACCTACCTCATTCAAAAGTTTAATTGTATGCGCACTCGCACGCGTACATACATACCGATTGGTGTACCAAATTCTTCCAATTCTTCCAAAAAGAAGAAGAAGAAGAAAAACAAAAAGAACGTCATTCAAGCCGATCCCGAGAATCGTGCTTTAGACAATACAATGGCAATGGATAACCAACCTATGATCGAGATTTTACAATCTCACGTTGAGGGAAACGATGACGCTATCGTTCTCCCCGCAATTGGAGCAAATAATTTTGAAATCAAAACGGGTTTTATTTAAATGGTTTCCGCTACACCATTTTTGGGTCGTTCCCAAGATGACCCCCATGATCATATCAAGAGATTTATCCATTTGACTAATACGCTGAAATACAATAGGGTGCCACAAGAGGCTATTCGTTTACAACTCTTTCCTTTTTCCCTCGAGGGACAAGCCCGGATTTGGCTTGATAAGGAACCACCCCAAAGTATTACAACATGGATTGATTTAGAGACCAAGTTCATTAATTACTTTTTCCCACCATCACGGACCACCTCTTTAAGGAATGAAATCATTACCTTTGAACAAAAATATGGGGAAACGTTTAGTGAGTCTTGGGATCGATTTAAAGAGCTTTTAAGAAAATGTCCACAACTCGGTTTCACTAAAGTGCATCAAATTAATACGATTTACAATGGTTTAACTCTAAATGACCAAGACTCACTTAATAGTGCCGCGGGGGGCAATATTCTTGTGAAAACCATGAACGAGGCTTGGGCCATAATTGAAAACAAGGCTAAAGTGCAAACAAAAAGTGTTAGGGCCACTATGGCAAGTTCTAGTTCTAGTGAGAATGATAAGAGAATTGATAAGCTTACGTCGCTTGGTGAACCAATTGCTCTAAAAACCCAAGCCCTCAATGGTCAAGTTAATGCTTTGAAAGAAACTAGTGAAACGTGTGAGACTTGTGGTGGACCACATTCATATTTTAATTGTGACAAGGTTTACAATCAACGACAACAAGTTTGTGCTTTTAATGCTAATGAGAGGGTTCCATTTAAACCAAATTTTGATGTTAACCATTTGTCTTATAAGAGTACTAATTATTTGGCTCCCCGGGTTTTGTTGCTCCACAAAGACCACCCCACCTGCCCAAAATACCCAAAACCAAAATAGGAACCAAGGTCCTCAAATGGGTAATTTTCAAGGCAATGCTAATCAAGGGAATTTTAATGGTCAAAATCAAGGGTTTCAAAATAATAACCAAGGTTTTCATAATAACAACGGTTTTCAACCTCAATATCAAAATCAAGATTTTCCTAATCAAGGTTTTCCTAATCAAGGGTATAATCAAATGAATATGCATAATCCTCAAATGGACTTGGTTCTACAAAATTGACCGACCATGAGCGAATTATGAAACAAATGCAAGAATCTACTAGACAAATGCAAGAATCGACCGATAAGAGATTTTTGACAATGACTCAAGCCCTTAGACACCAAGGAGCCTTACCTTCTAATACCGAGATTAACCCTCGTGCTAATGTGAGTGCTATCACTACTCGAAGTGGATCCACTTTAGTGGTACCTTCCATCTCTTCGCCCATAAAGGAGAGACAAGGCCCAGAGGTCATAATGAGTAATCCTACTTCCCCTCCGGTGATTCCTCCCACTACCTCTCCTAGTACTAGTGCTCCATTGCCTAATGAGCCTAACCCTAAGGTTTTTCAAGAAGCGATTCCTTCTCCTTCTCAACCTTCACCATCTAAACACAATATCCCTTATCCCTCTAGATTAAACAAGGCTAAAGTGCTCACCAAAGATGACGTTCATGTTTCCAACTTTTTGAAAATGATTTCCAACGTCAATGTTAACATTAGCCTTATTGAAGCACTTGCTCAAATGCCAAAATTTGTGAAAATGTTCAAAGATTTGCTTAACAAGAAAGAAAAAATGGTTGATCTCGTGAATACTCGTTTAAATGAGAATTGTTCCGCGATTCTTCTCAAAGAGCTTCCCGAAAAGCTAGGAGATCCCGGACGACTCGTGTTACCTTGCTTGTTTCCTCAAATCGATGATTGTATGGCTTTAGCGGATCTCGTCGCTATCATCAATCTTATGCCACTTTCGGTATGGAAACAATTATCATTGCCCGACCTTGTACCAACTCGTATGACTCTCGAGTTAGCTAATCGAACTCTCGCATACCCCGTTGGTATTGCCGAAGACGTTTTTGTTGGAGTTGGTACATTCACTTTTACCGTGGACTTTGTCGTCGTCGACTATGAGATGGATCCTCGTATTCCGTTAATACTTGGTAGACCATTCTTACGATCCGGAGGAGCCTTAGTTGATGTGGCCAAAGGGGAGTTAATTCTTAGGGTTAGGGATGAACAAAAAGTTTTTAAAATGGGAAAAATCACAACAAAATCAAATGGAAAAGAGTCGGTCAATATGATTGATGTTCTTAATTATGATAATGACGAGATTTTTATTAATCCTTTTGGAATTGAAAAGTCTAATCAAAATGATTTTGTGATAAATTCATCCCTTCCCTTAGAGCCTCAAATTTTTGAAACTCCTATTTATGACACCTATAGTGATGACACTTCTTTAAGTGATCACACTATCTTCGGTTTTGACCCACCCACTTTTGACCCACCCATTTTTGATCAACCAATCTTTGATACCTACGATGATGACACTTCTTTAAGTGATCTCATTAACTTTGATGACCCACCCCATGATATTAATGCACCTTATATCCCTATGAGTGATTCTTCCATGGAGACTCCTTTTAACTTTTATACTCCAATTTTAGAAGTCATGACTTTTGAGGAGGATCCTCCACTCTTAGAGATCATTCCTAATATAGAGGTTATTCCATTTGAGGAGGATTTAGATATCTTTCTAAATACCTATTTTCCTCATGAGGATGAGTTTTCCTATGACTCTGATGATACTTATGTTTTCACATCGAGTTTGGAAGAGGATGACTTTCCCACTTTGGATTTGGATGACATTTTGAGCTTAAATGTCAACACCTCTTTCTATTTTCCCGTTAAGGAACCGGTGTTTGATCCCGGAATAGAGACTTTAGTGCTATCATTTCCAAATCATCTTACCTTTCCTCGTAAGAAAATTTTTCCTAAGGATACCCCATTCTTCTTTGACTTGCGTGATTTTACCACCTCGGGGTTTATTTCCTTTTGTGATGGAAATTATGTGTTTGACCCGGGTGGATTCTCATGGGTATGCCTTATATGACTTTGTTTCACCCCTTTATCATGGAGAGATTTTCCTCCCTTGGAAATCTCAGTTTTTCCATGATTTTTCCCATTTGAATGATGACATTCGGGAAATCGAGTCGAGCTAGAGACTCGTGGTTAATAAATCAAGCATCGTTTAACTAGGTTAGATTTTTACCTTTTCCACCTCTTTTCACCTTCACCCATTTCCACCAATAAGTGTAGGGGGAGCCAAGTAGGTTGTTTGTGTGTTGTGATGTTGTGCAGGGATGTGTGCTTTCATGATCCACTTTTGGTGTTTTTGACGCGACCCGTGAACCCGTATTCCCGTGTACCCGGTTCCTTCGATAATTTTTTGCTATTGTGATTCAATAATGTATATAAATAAAACGAATAAATGTAATCACTTTAGTTTTCTCTTCCTTAGCTCGATTTTAAACAACGTACTCAATGTCCTAAATGTAGGGGAGTTTATTCTCCCACATGTTTAAACATTGAGGAAAATGTTTATATTAAGTTTAGGGGGGGACTTCTATCGAATTTTAGTGGGCTTTTCCATGAATTTGACCCTATTTAACCGGAAAATTTAAAAAAAATTCAATATTTTTCAAATTTTTGATCTATTTTGGCCTAGTAGTATTTTTATTTATATTCTTTCATTTTATCTTCGCATCGTATTTATATTTTCCATTTTAAGAATAAAGTAAAAAAATAAATAAATGAATAAAATGGTTTTAACAAGTTTAGATATCTTTTATATATTAGGCCCGTCGTGAATATTTTGACTCAACCCGAGTTTACTTATCTAAGTTTACTCTAGCTAGTATCCTTAACCATATGGACCTTAACTGGTTTATTAGGCTAAGCATCCACGAGTCTCATTCTTTGAGATTTTAAATTGTGGAGAACGAGAGATGATAGAGTTGATAATAAGTTTAAGAGTTACTTCTTCCTTATATGAGTTTTTGTGGCTCTTTCTTCCCGCTTGTATATTTAAATTGCTTAATAAATGAGGATTTTTGCGGTGTAGATTCTATATCTTAACTCTTAGCCAAATCTTTATTCTCCTTGTAATTAAAGCATGAACACATTGACGGTGCCAGCGTTGTGGACTTCCGACTAAGGTGGCTCATAACCACTAAGTAGGAGGTATTCAGACCATGGGACCGTGGAATTTGGCCTACTATATATATCATAAATAAAGAAAGAATAAGATTAAAACATGACCTCAAGGAGCCTTAGGGTGTGGGGCATGTAGCATGAACCTTGTCATTAGAGCCTTAGGGTGTATGGCATGGTAAGTGTTGAATAAAAATTGATCAAAAATCAATTCCCTTGTTTATCGTTCACGGAGCCTTAGGGTGTGGACAATAGATGAGGAGCATTTTTACATCTTAAAGAGCCTAAGGGTATATGATGTGAACTTGCTAAACTCCACATAAAGTCAATATGACTTTGAAGGAATAATTAATAAGTAGTACTATTGGCCAAATTTTGGGTCCGGGAATTTATTCCCCAAATCGTGTTAAATCATCCTTGATGTGGGCTTACTTTAGTGACAACGTTTTTAAGGACGAGGTTAGGTTTTGAGTGTCGTGTTTGCACCGTTTGACCTTCGTTTTTGGACTAATAATTATCAAATAAGTCAAATGAGCCTACGGGTGAATGACAATCAATAAAATCTAAAGATACAATGTAGGAATTGGAGAAAGAGTATTACACAATTGTCGTATATAAGTGGTTTAACTTGAGGACTTATGGTAAACAATGATCTCGTTTTTAAGCTTGGTATGGGGAACGTGAAACTTGAGGGTGATTAATATTCATGACACCAAAGCCCTAAGTTAAGTCTTAGATTTCTTTACGAGTTTCTTCCATAAAATAATTTCCAAGTTAAATGGTTAAAAATTTTGTCTCCTTTTAAGTTTTTATCTTTATCATAGTATTAGTATATCTTAATAAAGGCCACGATGGATTAATTATGAGAAAAATGTAACTTAATGCTTTAAAACTATGCATTGCATGGGGTCATTGTAATGGTCAAGTGTAGGGGATTTAATAAGTGTGTAAACACTTATCCTTTTGCCACTAAAATCATGGAAAAACAAGACCTAATCATGTGTTTAATATCGTAAATGTCGGAATTACGCGTGGTTTTGTGTTTTTGTGTTAAATAGGTACAAATGATCAAAAGAAGAGAAAACACGGGATTTCACGGTCAAATGTTGAAGAAAAGTCCAAGAAAGAGACGAAGACAAAGTCAAAAGACCAAAAGTGTGCCCAAGATCACGAAAACCGACAAAATCGACACAACTTTGAAGAAATAATCAACAAAGCCGAAATCGAGCTCGTTTTTAGCGGATTTAAGCTTTTTGACGATATTTGAGTTTGTGGGTCCCACATTTGGGTAAATGGGCCCAAAAGCCCATTTGGGTAAATGAATCTTTTCACATTGGATCTATTAGGCTACAAAGCCCATTTGCTTATTATATATGGATGGAAAGTTTGGAAGCCCAAATTGTTTAAAAGCATGGGACGGATAGGAGAATTAAATTGGGCCAAGCCCATTAACTTAAACAATTGAAACGGGGGATTTATTTACTTAAGACTTGGTCAAACTTCAACAATTACTCACACACTACAACAAATGCTCAGTCAACCCTCACACACGTATTTACTTCTCACACGTTTTTAATAAATTACCCACCCACCATTACCCCTCATTCATTACAAAGGAGATAAAAATCCCACCCACCTTATTTCTCTCTCAACAAAAATGCACAGCCACCACAAACCCTAATTCACCCAATACACAAAAAATTACACCATAATTTTTGGGGCTTTTACCTAAATCGGGTGATTCACACGCGCCCAAATAACACCCCCAATATTTTGAATCTCAATAGTGGTGGTTCTCATCCTACATGGAAAATTCCCTTCCTTTGATTGGTTAAACCACCACCAATACCAATCCCTCCAATAAGGAGGCTCCACCTCAGCATAGAACAAGCACAACAAACACAAATCACGCCACGAGGGCGATCCGTGTGACCCCTGAGTGGTTTTTAGCCGCTTGATGAAGAATGAAGAAAGAGAAGATGAAAAGAGCGGCCAGGATTTATCCCTTGCTCACCAAGATCACAAGAAGGTTTCTAGGGGTTTGCCTATAAAAACCCCCCATGAAAGATGTAATCAGTGCACTTTTTATTATTAATTTTAAATTCTGCAAAATTAGATTAGATTTAATATTGTAATTTTCTTTTTAAAGTATTGTATTTAATTTTCAGTGATTAATAAAATTTACATTCGGTTTAATTTTTGTCTCTTTAATTAATTTAATATAATTGCAATTTAATTTTAATCTGTTTTAAATTAATTATTATTGAAAATAAAAAGTGGTGAATTAAATTCCCCCACTGGGAGATTATTAAATACTGTTCGAAGGGTTGTTTTTGGTTCGGTTACTGTTCATGGTTCGGGTTAGATTCGAGATGATGAAGGTGGTGTTCGTTTTCGGTTAATAAGACGGCTCAGCGCCGCTCTTCGTCGCAACGGAATCGGCATCAGGTTCACTCTCCTTTAATTTTTAAAGTTTTAGTTTAAGTTTTAGTTTATTTGATTTATCTGCTTGCGTTTGTGTGGATCTGCCTAATATATCTGCTTGTTTATTTATCTGCTTTTATATTATTTGTCTGCTTTGTTTGGTGGTATAATATATCTGCTTATATTGCTGAGTTCAAGTTTAACTGTGTTTTAATCTGCTTTATTTTGTTTTATTTAATCTGATAGTCTTGTTTGGATGTGCTTATTTTCGGATAAGTTTGTAACTGCTTATTTGATTTGAATGGTTAATTAGTTTATCGGTTTTTGTAGTAGCTTATTAGTCCGCTTTAGTTTATTTGGTTCGAGTAGTGTTTTGTTTGGTACCTGTTATTAGCTTATTTGATTCAGCTTATCTAAGTTTGTTTTAGTTTTCTGAGTTGAGTTTGGTTTATTTGATTTTGCTTAGATCCTGTTTTTATCTATTTAGCTTATCAGTTTTTTTTAGTTTTTGCTTATTGGATTATTTAGCTTATCTGATTTTGTTTTGTTTTAGATCTGCTTATTTACTTGTTTAGAGATTACCTATTTGCTTATTTTCAATTTGTCTACTTATCTGTTTTAGCTGATTAGGCTTATTTTGGTTTTGAGAAATTGTTGATATTACTGCTTATACAACAAATGCTGTTGATCTGATTGTCCAATTTAATTCCAAAAAAATATTAGCAAATATCTGTCTGTTAAGGGTTTCGAACCCTGGACCTCTCTCTTAACAGCCATACGCCATTACCAGTTGCTCTAAGCCTTATTTGTGTTTAATCTCACACAATTTCATTAATATATATTTATTTTTATAGCTGTCAGATTTTACTTTAGTACGTTTTTTACAAGTTTGGTTTAGTTTTAATTTTAATTAAAAGTATTTCTTTATAAATTTTCTCTTAATCAGTTTTTTTAAAAAAAAGATAAAAAAAATATTTAATTACTTTAATTAACTTTAAATTGTTTTTAAATTTAGTTTTAAAATTAGATTTCAATTAATATAGTTTGTTTAAAAATAGTTTTAAAAAGGTTTCATTAAAAGTTTTTATTTTAATTTAGCTTCAAAATAGTCTTTATATTAGTTTAATTAGTTTTGTTTAAGGTTCAAAATAGTTTTTATTTAAATTAGTTTAAAATAGATTTTTAAATTAGATTAATTAGTAGTTAATTAAATAGTTTTTAATTTTAAAAATACCAAAAATACATTTCACCAAGAACAAATAAATCTTATGTTTTAATCGGAAATCAATTCGAGTGAGTCGGGGAATAATAAATAGAGATCTAAAAAGAATTGACAAAATTATTATATTATGGGAACTCCCTTTTTCACTGGTCTTTGTGCAATAGAAGCCCTCTGGATCTGCATATTCTCTACAATCTCTTCTCTCCTTTCAGCTGAGAGAAGCCTCTTAGTATTCTCCTCACAAACTCTTACCCAAATTGGATAATCATGATGTTCCAATTCATCAAAAGAGAGCCTTCACAATCTATCATAAGTCCATCCACCTTGATGACACCTAAGCAACATGAAGTACAACTCCCTTCTATCCTTTTGAGTTCAGAAAGCACCTTGCTAGCTTTGTGCTTCAAAATTACCTCGCAATCTTCCTGAACTCTCAGCAATATCTCCAAACCCCAAATTTGTCCAGTTATAGACATATCTGGGTTCTCTTCAACCTTAGACTCCCATGAAAAATACATTTCTCTAACTTCTGGCATGTCAAAGTCTACTTTCATCTTCAATTCTCTTAGCCTCTCCTTGGCTAAATCATCTTCCCCATATTCTAACCTTTCTGGCTCTTCTAGAATCATCACACTAGAATCTGAGCTTTCATCACCATCACTACCATCTTTATCCTTCTCTGTGGTAGTCCAATCTCGTTCTTGCAATTGAGCAACCAAAGCATGATCAAAGTGTACCTGTGCTGCATTCTTTGGCACCTCAACTTCTTCCAAGATCCCTTTACCCTTATCTTGTGCTGCAATGGATGGTAAAGTAGTTGTTGGCACCTCTGTAGCTACCTCCCTAATGATAAATGGTGGTTGGAATACCCTAGCAATACATGTGGGTGTGTCAGCGCTTGCTTTACTTAACGCTCAAACTCTGAATGTTAGTGGCTGACTTTGTAGCTTGTTCCATAATCTCTACAAATGACAACTTATTTGGAGTGAGTAATGAAACATCAAGAACAGGCTTCTCCTTCAAGCTAGTTAAAGCTTCAGCTATGTCCACATGTTTACTACCAAAAGAACCACCTTCTTCTTCCTGTGATCCCTTGTCACTCAAATTGAATGGCTCTGTTGGTGCATCCTCCTCCCTTTTGTAAGAATCCTCCCCTGATGAAAGGACTCTTGCATGCCTCCTCCTAGAATTGGCATCCTCCAAAACAACTAGCCTCTCTCGCAATTTCTTGAGTTCAAGGCCTTGACTTGTGACAACTTGTACAAGGTCTGCATTTTGCTTTTGCAAGCTAATGCAAACCGCTGTCAATTCCAAAAGTGTATAAGATTCCAATCTGCCCTCCTCTATGATGGGAATTTGACCTCCTAAAAGATATTCATGGGGCATGGATGGGGTCTTAATGATGTTCGGACTTTCTTGACCTGCATCGAAGCCAGAGTCAATAGTCCCACCCCCACCCATGTCACCAACCATACTTGTGGAGGTGGTTCTCTCTACTACATGGCTAGGACCACCAGAGGAGAACACTCCAGCAGTCCTTTGGCGTTTTTCCAACCTATAATTGGATTCTGAAGAAGAGGAAGTAGTTTGAGGGTCTGTTTGGGTGTGAGGGGGTGTTTGGGTGTGTGGTAAAATGGTGTCAGCGTTTGGATTGGATGTTTCAGCGCCCACATTATGAGTGTCAGCGCCTGCTAGTTGAGGGTCAATATCCATATGCTGAGGTGATGGAGGGTGTTATGGTAATGGGTCTGGTTGTGGTTGTGGGTGAGTTTGAGGGTTTGCTACTGCCTCAATGACAGCAAGCATGGCTGGGGTGAGTGGTAGGTCTCTGTTTGGTGGTGTATTCATATTTCCAAAAACCGTTTTCTTTTGAACAGGGATCGTATAAAAATTGTCATGATCCCTATTGCAGTATCCTTGCATGTCAAAAACCATTTGTAAAAACCTAGGATAAGCAAGAGTCATCTTATTACCCTTATTGTGACACATGCCATAAAAAATCATTTTTGAAAAATTATAGTTTTGCCTAGTTGCAATACACACAATGGCACTCCCAATTGAATGGTTGATGTCATTGTGTGAGGAGCATTTGGGACTCAAACATTGTAGGATGACATGTATAAGGAACTTCCAAGCTGGGGGAAATTGTTGTTTGGTATACTTATTTAAATGGCCCACTAGGGGCAAATCATAAACCAAAGCTCGAATTCCTAACTCTAGCTCTGTGAGGGGAAGGGTGGTTATACCATCAGCATCATCAAGATGCAAAGCTTGGCGAACCAAAGCTTCAGTAACCACCCATGGAACCCCATGAATAGTAGTAGTCAATGTAATCACTCCATTAACTGTTGTCGAACTGACTGTGTTCCAAAACTTCTTAATGTGTGTGATAGGGACAAGAGGAGTATGTGAAAGTGCATACCTTAAAGGAGACGCATTCAAATACCCAATCATTTGAGTGTATTGGGGAAACAGAGTATTATCAGCTTCCAACTAAGCCACCATGTTGTGTTGGCTTCTGAACCCCAATTCTAATAGAGCAGGTTTAAACTTTGGTGCCATGAATATTGATGCTAGAAAACTGTGATATAAAAATTATGGAGATATGAAGGTTTGAGAGATTTTAGTTAGACAAGAAATAGTAGTTACCCTGTTTGAAATAAATTAGCCAAATTTATAGGAGAGGTGAAAACATACGATTGGTTAAAATATGAGGCAGTTATATCCAAAAAGTAATCATGAAAATCTTGAAAAATATATAACTTATCTCATACATCAATTAAAAGTTACCAACTCCTAAAATTACGACCCATATTTTCGTCAAAAATAACAACTGGGTAGGACCCAATGTTTGTCAACGGTCAAAAAGTAAACATCAGCGTCTAACGGCTATATTCTTGTCAGCGTTGGAAATTTGCCATGTTAGCGTTCAAATTGGTGTTATCAACGTTTGGAAAGAAAAATGTCAGCGTCCAAAAATAAAAATAATTAAAAATAAAAAGGACCTTAACAAAGTAGTTTACCCTAGTGAAGATAACTCTTAGACTGAAAATGACTATACGGGTGGCAAGCACTGTCCAATCATGCACACTTGCTTAAGCAAGATAGACATAATTGTCCCCAAGTGTCCCTTGCTAACCAAAGTTCTTAACAGTGAAGTTACCTCATATAGACCCTTTGTAACTTCCCAGGTAAGCCAAATTAAAACGTTCCCAAGTCTCCCAACCGACCAAATCCAATTATAGGCCAAAAAGTCTTGGCAGCGTGCACAGTATATATCAACTTTGCATGCTACAGTGTCTTAAGATTTAGAAAACTAACTCGTACTCACCAGTGGACACAATCTAGAATTGTGATAAGAGTATTCTAAGAATACCCAAAAGCCTAAAGGTTTCCTAAACCTCCCCTTAAACCATGATATACAAAGTTGCCAAATAAAAAGTATGTAATAAAAATTTATGTCAAGATAGGAATGTAAACATTCCAACCATCATCCATAGGCTTTAAAACATTCCTAGTAAACTCCAAAGATCCATAAGCAACTCTTTATCCATTTGTACAATTCTCATAATGCCTGCATGATTAGATCAAAAACCACAAAACTAACATATTGTTGTCAGCGTCCATTTGAACACTTGTCAGCGTTCAAATGACCTTTGTCAGCGTTAGAAAAATAAAGTGGAAAACCTAATCTTGTACAAAGACTAATAACAGTACACATCCTGTACAAACTATACAAGGATTTCAAAAACACATTTAGGTGAAACTGATCATTCCAATACTTGTTACAAAGTACTGGAACCTCCCAACATCAAAAGATTTAGTTAAAAGACCAGCCACATTTTCTTCTGTGTCTACCCTATCTGGATGTATTAAACCTTTTACAAAACAATCTCTTATAAAATGATGTCTAATTTCCATGTGTTTTGTTTTACAGTGATGTACAGGATTCTTAATAATGCATAATTTACTATTATTATCTACAAATATCTTGGTATGCATAAAATTATACCCATAATCCAACAGCTAGTTTTGTATCCATAGAACTTGTCCACAACAAGCAGCTGCAGCAACATATTCTGCTTCAGTTGTAGAGTTGGCCACCACTGTCTGTTTCTTGCATTACCAAGATATCAATATGCTCCCAATAAATTGGCATCCACCAGTTGTGGATTTTCTATCAAACTTATCACCTCCATAGTCACTGTCTGAATTGCCAATAAGCTCCAATGGAGAATCCTTTGGATACCATAATCTCAAGGTGGGATAACACATAAGATATCTAAAGATACTTTTGATAGCATGAAGATGACACTCTTTGGGAGTCACCTGATGGCGTACACATGCACACACAGCAAACATGATATCAGGTCTAGAAGTTATAATATACATCAATGACCCAATCATTGATCTATAATGCCTGACATCGACTTCTTTTCCATCTCCAGTCTTTCCCCAAGGGTGTTCCCTATCCATGGGTCTATCCCGTTTTTCATGTGGAGAAAAACCAAACTTCTTCAAGATTTCTGCTACATACTTGTCTTGAGAGATAAAGATACCATCTTCTTTCTGTTGGACTTGTAAACCTAGAAAGAAGTTCATCTCTCCCATTGCACTCATCTTGAATATGTCTGTCATGAGCTTGGAAAAGTCTTCACTCATATTTGGATTTGATGAACCAAAGATAATATCATCCACATAAACCTGAACAAGTAGAAAATCCTTACCATTCTTCTTGGTAAATAAGGTCTGGTCTATAGTGCCCCTCTTAAATCCATTTTCCACAAGATAGGTGGACAATGTACCAAACCCTGCTCTTGGGGCTTGATGAAGTCCATACATTGCTTTCTTGACTCTATACACTTTGTCCGGATGCTCTGGATCATCAAAACCAGGAGGCTGCATTACATACACCTCCTCTTCAATGTTACCATATAAGAAAGCACTATTCACATCCATCTGATAAACTGTGAAACCCATGCAAGAAGCATAGGCTAGGAAAATCCTTATTGCTTCTATCCTTGCAACAGGTGCAAAAACGTCTTCATAGTCTATTCCTTCTTCTTGTGTATAGCTTTGAGCAACTAAACATGCCTTGTTTCTGACCACAATTCCTCTTTCATCCTTTTTGTTTCTAAGAACCCAACGTGTGTCCCAATAGGTCTAACATACCCTTGACAATCCACTAGCTCCCATACATCTTGAATGGCAAACCGGTGAAGCTCATCCTGCATTGCTTCCACCTAGCTTGGTTCTTTAAGAGGGGTATCTTCCTTCTTATGGATATTGGCAATGAAACCACCTTGAGTCTGATGAGACCTTCTTGTTTGAACAGGAGACAGAACATCACCAATGATTAGGGAAAGAGGATGATTTTTTACCATAGTTGTAAGTATTCCTCCCCCAAGTATTGTGTTGTCTTCTATATCAGTTTCCATGTTGCCAATATCATCTTCATTTCCACTCCCATCCTCACTTGAGTGAACCTCTTGATTAAGTATGGAAGGTTCACCATGTTCAAAAGTATTGGAAGAGAATAAATGGCCAAATAGGTTGTTAGCGCTGGAACTGTCAGTGTCTGAATTTAACCTGTCAACGTCTGATTTGTCTTTGTCAGCGCTTGAAGATGCATGCATGTTTTTATCAACTGGCCTTTCTTGTGGCCCTTCTACCTCCTTTTCAGCAGCAGCAGAAGCTTGTGCAAACCCATCAGTCCATATAGGAATGGTAACATACTCAAGTATGGGGTCTGACTTGATTGCATTTGATCCTTATTCCTTAATAACCTGTTTACCTGCAATGTCAACTATTGGTTCTTCCACAACATTTGAATCCCTTTTCACAATGTTTGGATTAGTAACATTGGCTTTCACGGCTTTTATCGAAAATATGAAAAGGGAAGAAAACACTGGCTTTCATGGGCTTTTATCAAAGAAAAAGACAAAAGATGAAGTCAAAAGATCAAGAGTGCAAAAAGAACGGAAGTCAAAGGCCTATTATGAAGATTTATCGAAGAAAAAGTCTAAAGACGAAAGTTTAACGAAGTCGAAGAACCAAGTCTAATAAAAGAAGAAAATTATAAGACGAGTTCATTTCATATCGACAAATCCCGAGACAACGTCGAGAAAGACGAAGAATTTAAAAGACGAAGAATTTAAAAGACGAAAATACGAGAAAGAAAGAAGGAAGCAACACACTCCTTCCATTTTCTCCTATAAATACCTTCCTTATGTCATTAGGAAGGGTGTTAGCTAATTTCACCAATTAGTTCTCCACTTTATTTTATGCACTTTTCATATTGTCATTTACATACTTGTCTTTATTTTCAAGTTATTTCATGTAAGTCTTTTAATCTTGTCTTGAATCTTTAAGTTTAATTTCAAGCTTTTCATAATCTTTCTTATTCTAACTTTCTTGTTTTTGATTTTGATTTTGATTCGGATCAAGTTTGTATCTTGTTTCATCTTGATGCTTATTTGATTAAAAAGTTCATCTTTTTATTCGTATTAAATCCATACGTTTGATATTCTCAAGTTTTTGGTGCTTTTAGCTTATTTTGTGTTTAGCTTATTTTAATTTAAGTGTTTTCAAAAGTTTAATCTTTTTCTTTTAGTTTATTTTATAAATTTTGCTTATTTTGTGTCTTGAAAGTTTTTAAATTTGTGCTTATTTAGTTCTTCTTATTATTGTTTTAGTTAAGTTTTGGGTAATTCGTTATTATTAAAGTGCTTATTTGGTTATTGCTTATTTCATTTTTTTGCATTCCATCGTAATGTACAAGGGTTTTAATGGTTCCGATCGGGTATTGTGATCGCATAAGCCTTAGGGTTTCTACTTCCGATCCAATACTGCGATCACTACTCACGATCTAGACCAAGATCGAAGACTACGATCTAGACCAAGATCGAAGACTAAGATCTAGACCAAGATGGAAGACTAAGATCTAGGCCAAGATCGAAGACTACGATCTAGACCAAGATCGAAGACTAAGATCTAGACCAAGATCGTAGACTAAGATCTAGGCCAAGATCGAAGACTAAGATCTAGTCCAAGATCGAAGACTAAGATCTAGACCAAGATTGAAGACTAAGATCTAGACCAAGATCGAAGACTAAGATCTAGACCAAGATCAAAGACTAAAATCTAAGTCACGATCCTGGTCACGATCTAGGTCATGATCCAGGTCACGATCTTGGTCACGATCCAAGTCACGATCCAGGTCACGATCCAGGTCACGATCCAGGTCACGATCCAGGTCACGATCCTGGTCACGATCCAGACTGCGATCGAGACTACCATCCAAGTTACGATCGGAACGCATTTTTCAGTTTTTATTTCCTGTTTTTATTTTTAAATTCGAATTTAACTTTTCCCGCCATTTTTACTCAGAATTATTTTAAACTTGTTTTGTCCTAGATTTATTTTTAAGTTTGCAAATTTTAATTTTTGTCGAGTTTTAAGTTTTTGTCATTTACTTTTATAAGATTTAAATTTCAATCATTTACTTAATTTCTTCTAAAGTCTTCTTTTTAGTTTAATCTTTTCAACCTTTTATCTTTATTCCTATTTAAGTCTTTAATTTAAGTTGTTTTAATTTTGTCATTTACGTTAAAGCTTTTATTTTTATCTTTAATTAGTTATAAACAACGACACCCTTTTATTTTATTCACCAAAGACGACTGAGTCGCACTTCAAACTGTAATCTGTTCGATTAGACGGCGTGAACAACGAACTTTTAACCTAGCAAAATCCCACTTTCAAATGGCGCCGCTGCTGGCTCTTTTCGTGAAGATTAACGGTTTTTTGTGAGAGACCCGTTGGATTTTAGGATCCGTTCACTTTTGAACTTTATTTTCTTGCCAAAAATTTTGAAAAATCATAAAAAAATTAAAAAACATTTTTTGAAAAATCATAAAAAGCATTTCTGTTCACAAGTTTTTCACCACAAAAATATTCCTCTTAATCCTCTATTGTGTTTAATTGTTTTTCTCAACCCTTCTTATTTTTAATTCTTCATGGATTCGTATGTCTATTGCATAGGGTGTGGGAGACCATTGTATGGTTTTCAAACATGTCAATGGTGTACATGTGAGCGGTGCGAACATGATATCGACAATACACAATTTGGATTGTGTCCCTCGTGCAATTCGATTAACTCATCCTTTGCTTCTAATGCACTTACTCCCCCCTCTTGCATATATTGTGGAAGCGATTCTCATTGGCATGTTTCGTGTCCGATTCGATACCCGTCTCATGAAGAGCAAGAACCGGGTTACAATTATGACAATGGTAATAGCTATCCACAAGACACACCGGGTTTTTCTCAATACTTGTGTTGTAATAGTTGTGGGGGCCCTCACGATACTTCTTATTGTCAACCGATGAATTATTATGAACCAACTCCGTACTATAATTCCAGTTTTCAAAATTGTGAGCCTCGACAATACTCCGTCGTTCATCAACCTTCTTTTGGAATAAGTGAGGAACTACTCACTAGTTTGGCTGGAATTATAGAACAATTAAATCGCCTCCCAGCTATCTTGGAGAAGGCAAGCCGACAAGAGCAAATATCAAATATCGAGGCTTATACTCCTCCTCCTGTGCATCCTTCTATTATGATGATGATGACGATGAGAATTCTATTTCTTGGAATGATCTTATTGCTCAACGTCCTAGTGCAATTGTAATTCCTTCTCTCTATCTCCCAAATGCGTCTAAGGATTGTGATACATCGAGTGAGATAAGTGAATATGGTCTCGACAACTTATTTGAGGAGGTTTGTGATGTACCGATTTCTGCGGAGCTTACTGATGAGGTCGCTCTTAATGATGATTTTTCTCCATGCTATGAGAATTTCGCTTTTGAAATTTCTCATCTTTCCCCATCTCCTCCGGGAGATGAGGACGATGTTGATTTATTCTCTCCGACTTACGAGAAGTTAACCGCTGAACTTGGTCTTTTAGATGAGGTGGAAGACGTTATTCTCCGCGAAAAATTATTGAAAGTTCATCTTCTTATTGCTAAAATTGAGGCGTTGAATTCTACTCCTATTATTGAGTCTTTACCACCATCTATTACTCCCGTTGAGAATAATGACACATTTATGGAGGAAATCGACATTTTCTCAATACCTCCGGGTATTGATGATGATGACACGGAGGATGAAATTCTTTTTGATAATTTTCTACATGAAGATATTGTACCAAGTCCCATTCCCGAGCACCTTTCTTCCCAACCTTTAGAAACCATTACCGAGGATGAGTGCTTTGACCCAGGAGGTGACATTGACCATTATATGATTGACACCTTTACGGCTTTTCCGCTCAGTGATAATCATATGTCTTTTGGGGATGACATTTTGATTCCTTTACCTACCCCACCTCCCGTGGATCATGATTTCACATACTTTTCGTCTATTGAAAGGACTTTTCTGCCGTTCAAGACTTATCCTCCGGCCTCTCCTGTTTTATTTTCCTCCGGGAATGAGGACAAGGTCTTTGATCCTGGTATTACATTCGAGGCTTCCTCATGGACCATGTAATTCGGGGACGAGTCAGGCTCACGACTCGGTGAACAAAAACAAGCGCTTCTCGAGAGGCAACCCGAGTATCTATCCTTTTTATCCGTTTTATAATAAGTGTAGGGGGAGACACTAGTATGTGTTTGTTGTTTTCTTTCTTATCATGTGCAGGGATTCGAGCTTTCAAAGATCCATTCTTGATGACTTTTGACGACCCGTGATTCCGTGTACCCATCTTCCCGGTTCTATCCTAAACTCTTTTGATTGACTATTTTATATTCTTCAATATTAAAATAGGAATCACTTTAGTTGTCTCCTCCTTAGCATGATTTAAACAACGTGCACAATGTCCTAAGTGTAGGGGAGTTTACTTCCACATGCTTAAACATTGAGGACAATGTTTATCTCAAGTGTAGGTGTGACAATCTAACATTTTCAGGTAGTAAATTATTTTCTCGTATAATATTTTGAAACTTATTTTTGTGTTGGTTGATGAACTCACAATTTACGGATTTAAATTTGGGCTTACGTGCATAACTTAACGTCCTTTACGACTAAACCGGAAACCTTAGGATTACGTATTTACGTTTTTGAACTCTGTTTTTTATGAGACAATTTTTATTAGATTTTGTGCCATTGATTCATAATTTATAAAAACGTTTTTCGTAAAACAACCCGAGGGCACGCAAATCGAGGAAACTAGAATCGAGGAATACCCGTAAATTAGTGGGACGACACAAGTATACACTTATCCCACCCCACTATATGGGACGCCTACACAAGGACACCACATCATAAGATGTGGCAAACTTGTAACCAACAAGTTTACACTTGTTCATTCAAGCTTAACAAGTAAGCTAACACACAACAAAACCACTAAACATTAAACCATTTCTCATTTCAACACATGCAAACTACTCTCAAAATCCTCTCACCCTCTCTTCCTTGTCTTTCCATATCAAGAACAAACACCCCCATTTGATCAATTTTAGCCATAAACTTTGTGTTATCTACACATATAATGAAGAACCCTTGAAGCCTTGTTGATTGGTGATCATTATAACATCAAAGGAGGTGATTTGCTTGTGTCCTAGGGCTGATTTCTCAACAAATATTCTTGGTGGTTGATGATCTTGAAGATAAATTTGGTGTATCTCAAGGTGTTGTCATCCAAAAACAAGTTATAGTCTTGGTTGGTAAACAAGATCATCCTTTCCATTTTCTTTGTTATTTTTGTAAAGATCAAATGTATTTTCTTTCTTATTTTATATGTATATGATGATATATGATGATAAAAATGTTGTGTGGGGATCAAGTGTTGATAAACATGGTTAAAAAGATGGAAACCCATATGTAAAAAGGTTAAAATCTTGCTTAATAAGTTGGCTATATAAAAACAGTAACTAACCAAATGATAAAGTGATAAAATGGCATAGTGGAATCAATATACAGTTAGTATTAGGTCTTATACACATGTGAGAGTTGGCCATGTCATAGAATCATTATAATGTGTGAGATATGATCAAAACAAAATTAGTGTATCAATCTGAATAGTCTGTTTTGTGAGGACTGTTAGGGATACTTAGACTTGGATTGAGCAGTAGATAAAACTAAATTATTTGTAACACATAATATGAAGTTTATGTCATCCAAAAATGTATCTCCTTTTAGATCTCAAGATATGATAAAAATGATGAAAGTAAAACTAAAAATCAGATTTTGTGAAATTAAAGTTTAATAGTATTATAATAGCACTCAAATAAATATAGTATAAAATGTAAATAAAAACCCACTAACTTATATATTACATTTATATAAATATGTACAACGATAAAATAAATGGACATTTTATAAAAATGGTAGTTTGATAAGTTTTATAAGTTATAAAACTATAAACATGATTTTTACGTCTTTTTGGCTAATACCGTAAAATTAACGTTTTCGTAAATTAAAACTTAGATGGTCGGACCCGTCTAATGTAAACTTTTATAACTCATATACTGATATATAAGTACCTATTACAAGTAAAAACCGATAAAACCCGAGCTTTATAGCATTTGGACATTAACGGGCTAAGTTAGCCTTATTGGACTATTAATCCAACTAATTTGGCTAAACAATTATAAATTTACTTATTGGGCTTAACCCACTTGGGTCCAACATGTAAAGTATAATACTAATATTAAAAGTGTAAAATAGACTAATATAAGGTATTGGGCTTATAATGGGCTTAATGGGCCTTGACAAGTAAATAAGATGAACTAGTGAAACTAGTATAAAAGTTACCTACACATAACACTAAAATGAGTAAATGAGAATGTACAATCCCACTTGATCATCATCATATTTATAAAGTCATCAGATGTATACATAATTGTTATTTTGATAAAGTCATTGGACAAAAGTCTAAGACTGATTATTATTTATATAGGTTTCCGTGACCGAAGCATGCCCGTAGCCGATAAACCGCCTTTCATTATCAACGTGAGTTCATAGCCTCACACTCTTTTAAATGTACTATAAAATGATTTGTAAACCCGCGAGGGAGATAACATGCTAGTTTTTGATAAAAATAGAACACAAGTAGTCCCGATGGTATGCTTAATGATATGGACCCGAATGATGCTATGACCCAATAAATGAGATGAAATGCATTATTAGTAGTTAGGTTATGTCACTTAAAGTCCCATAGCATGAATTGTGAACTACCGGGATTTGGTAGACTGATGTATTGATTTGTATACCTTTTTAGGAAAAGAGGCAACAAAATAGGGTAAGCGAGCACGACGATTTAGGAAAACCGTGTGTAAATGACCCAATGAAGTGAGTTCGTTCTCGAGGAGGCACGTGTGTTGTGTAATGAGTTGATTTTGATTTGATGATTTTATTAAGAAGAAAAGGAAAGAAAATAGAAAGGAAAGAAAAGACGGTTACGAAGACGGATCGAGCTAAGACGAAAACGCGTAAACGTATAACCGTAAAAACTACAAAAAATTATAATTTTAACCTAAAAATTCCTAAAAATTACTAAAAATCCACAATAAAATTCTAAGAGTTTACAATAAATCCAAACTTGCTAAAACCTTTTAATTAATTAAATAATGACTTTTTAATGCTAATTAAAGCCCTAAAAATTACAATTAATTATTAAAAATCCCTAAACAAGATCTAATAGTTTGTAAACATAAAAAATAACCTAATTAAGCTAAAAACTATTTTTTAAAATTTTAAAACCTAATAAAACTATTTTTAAACACTTAAAAACTATTAAAATCTATTAAAACTTAAATTAATTCTAAAAATTAAATGAAAAGCCTAAAAAATATTTGGGAAGTGATAAAATTCCTAAATATGTGTCTACAATCTAGGAAAAATTAAAAAAGTAGAAAAAACAAACTTTCTATTTTTAGTAATAAAATAATATTAAAATAATCAAAAAAGTAAAAAGTTTATAAATAAATTCTAAAAAATTACCAAAAATTCTAAATAATGTAACTAAGATAAAAATGAAATTAAAAGTTCCTAAAACCTTTTTAATAATTTTATATTTAATTTCAAAGTTGGATAAAAACCCTAAAATCAAATAAAATTAAAAATTAGACTTTTTGAAAACTTTTTGGAATGTAAACCTCAAATTACTTAAATAAAACCTAAAAACTATTTTTCTAACAATTAAAACCTATTTTAACTATTTTTGAATTAATTAATAAAACACGGCTAAAGAAAAATTAATAGAAAATAAATAAATAAAGAGAAAATTACAAAACCTAGCTAGAAAAATCCCCAAGTACAACACAGTCCTAAGAAAAATGAAATGGAGCAAAATGGCTTAACCAATAAGCCACAAATGGCTTATAAGGCCACGACTTTAATTAAATAAGCTCACTCAATATTTCCTTAAGTATATTTCAAAAGCACCCTTGGTCAGTAAAAGACCCAAGGGCGCAGTGGTGAGTGTGTTGTGTTGTGAGAGGAGTGGCGCAGGTTCGAGTCCTGGCCACGTCCTTTTTGGTTTTTATTTTTTTTTTCTTTTTAAACTTTTAAAAACTCAAACAGTAACACTTTTAAGCACAAAAACACAAACACAATTCCAATATAACAAAGATTAAACCAAAATGAAACCAAAACGTGCTCAGTTATGTTTTAATGAACACAAGCAAAAACAGATATCTTCACTTGTGCAATAATCAAGAGGAGCTTGATTCCTTGATCTTTGTGGATGTTTTGATTGGACAAACGGCACCCTTATACTCCTTTGAGTATAAGGAGTCAAGACAAACAGAAAACAAGCAAATTACACACAAGTATCAAGCACAAAAATCCACAACAAGTTCCTGTTATAGCATACACAAGTCTGGGGGTATTTTGCTGATCTTCTAGGCTCAATGGTGAGATTTAAGGTCTCAAATCTTGCATACAAACTCCCTAGATGACTTATAAGCTACATACAATCCTAAAACAACCCTATTTCTAACAACCACCAAGATTTTAAAGCACAAATTCCAACAAAATCCTACACAATAAGCAGTTTTCTGATTTTTGATATGTGTTCAATTTTTGGTCATGCACAAATGTTCAAAACTCATCCAAATTGAAATCCAACATAGCATACAACCCATTTAATACCTAATGAGTGAGTATAACAGGTTTAAGCTCAAAATCAATCAAGGAAATTCAAATAATGTGCAAATCCAAACACCCCTTAATAATTCTGATATGCAATTTTCCAAACAAAATCAAAGCAAAACACAACCAAACTGACTACAAAGCTTCTAACATGCATCAATCACCTAACATGAGCAATATCTAACAGCTTTTAACAACTCTTAACACCTTTCATGCAAATCATGCAATATCACATAAAACTGAAAATATTGAAAAGGGAAAAGGGTGCTACCTTAAGGGTCCTACATCCAGGACCCTTAGTGGTTGAAAAACCACCTCCCTATAGGCTGGGGCCTATGCTGATCCTTGGACAGCAAACAATCTCCAATAAACCTGCAAATCAAACAAGAACAAACACAAGCAATATTCTTTCTGATTTTCTGAAAACTTTTTGAAACCTTTTCCAAACAACTTTGAAACCTTTTTAACCAAATGATACGTTTTAAAACTAAAGTATAGAACTCAAAAAATCCAAGTCCAAATCCACTTTCACTTTTTTAGACCTATGATTTCTGAAATTCAAAACTTGTTTCAAAACCTCCAAAAACACAAAGTGTTTTGATAAATTAAAATGGAACTCAGTTCTTAGCTTTCAAACACACTCACACAACTTTTAACACTTATAAAAAGGAATTACACTTGTTTCAAACACAAATACCAAACTTTTATAACATTAAAAAGGAATTACAATGGTGAAAGCTAAAAACTGGAACAAAGTATATGAGTGACAGGCCACTCATATTTATACTAGTCTATAGAAGAACCTAGAACACTAAAACCCTAATAAGAAAAGCCCTAAAATGCCCTTTGAATTTTTGACTGAGAATTGGTCAAATTCGTGCCATGTGATTGCTTTGTTAGATGCCAGCTCTTGTCTTGTGATCTTGGACGTCCATTTGAACTTGGGGGCCAAGAAGTATGTTTAAACGTTGATTTGGTCGGGTTATAGGTTTGGGGGAAAGAGACGTGTGCAGGGGAGGGTCCCACAAGACACATGGGTGTGTCTTGTGGCGTTTTGGGATGTGGGATATGGTGAGGTTATGGGTAATCAACATTCTGGAAACAATTGGGTAAAAACCCCTTGATTTAGGATTAATTACGTCTGGGTAGGATTAGGGTTTATCTTGTGATTAAGAGGGGTTTTAATCTTTTTTGGGTAAAGAGAGATTTAAAAAGGGTGTTTGGAGGGAATAAGTGGAGGGTTGACTAGGGAGTATTTAATTAAGCCGGGTTTGTTTTGGGTGGGTATTGGGTTGGTTAGTGGGTAGGGTCGGGTAAATGGGTAAATAGGTGGGTTTTGTGACGTGGCAAAGTGTGAGTGGTGGTAAGAGTTTGTCAGTTTGGCAGTTTTGACCCCCAAGTTTCATACTTTGTTTATATTGTGAAAAACATCCAACAACGTCCCATTATACTTGTGTCAACTTTGCACAAGTTGTCATTTTTGGCACAACTTGTTTTCCAACTTTTAACAAGGACTTCAAATGTAATTCTTGGATTCTTCAAGGACTGGACTTGTAATATCTTCAAACTTTAGGGACCCTATTCATAATTTTGAATATTTGAGGGGTATAAAGTGTAAATCTTCAAAAGTTGAGGGACCAAACTTGTCAATCTTCAATTCTTCCAGGGCATTTTTGTAAAATCCAAACTTGGGCATGGTTCATTGTGCGGCTTCGTTTCCCGTGTTCGTTTTTGATTGATTCTTGTGATCTTTTTCCATTTCCTCAATATCCGTTCCTAAAAATACACAAGTAACAAACACGAGCATATATTTGGTATAATTAATGATATTTAATGTAGTTTAAGCCCGATTTGGACGATGAGACTTTAACACCCCCAAATTTACACGCAGCAGAATAATCTTTGGGTGCTAAATAATGATACAACAACACATAATTTATAAAGAACGACTCGAAAAGAGACGTTTTAGATTTATCGTTCCCAATACATTTATCAGAGTAGCGTAGTCCCAAGTAATCGTTACCAAAAGATAAGTTAAAACAACATATTGGTTTGTTTTAAAAATGGAACGATAAATAAATCAAAGAGTTTGAACAACAAAAGCAGTGCACAACTTCATTCCCCGTGACCTCCAAGCTTCCACTTCTTGATTACCTGAAATACATGTGAGTAAAACAATCAGCAAAAATGCTGAGTGAATCTATAGGTTTATGTAATCAATTTGAACACAAGCAAAGATTATAAGTTTGTGGCATGCTTATAAGCATCAAATAATAATTTGCATCAACAATGATAATTGTATATAGCATAAATTGCAATAAGCTCATGGAACCGAGCCCTTAGACACTCCCATATCAGTCTAATAAGACGAGAGATTTATTAATTGTCGATTACCTCCAGATTATTGGTACATTGCCGTATACCTGACTTCTTAATACAATATGCTCAAACAGTGTGGAGGTCGGGCCTAAGGTTCTATGACAAGTCCACAAAAACTGAACCGGGGCGGCTTCCCCCATAGATCTATTAATTGTACTAGCGGTTAACCCATCATAGGTTAATTAACGGTCCATAATTGAGGTTTTAACAAAGGCAATCACTTAATGCAATTTAAAGGCAACCACGGGTCCATTCATAGAGGGACAAAGCATACCATAAAAATCTTGTGTTCTAAGTTTATAAAACATGTATTCCCCCTCGCGGGTTTAAAAAACATTTAATAACTAGTATAAAGCGAGGCTATAGACTCACCTTAGCCAATAGTGGTAATGAGACGATCGCCGACGATAGATGATGCCTTTCAAACACGAGAACCACAACCTATCAAATGAGGTGCGTTCATTAATAATAGACTCGAGAAATAACCCATACATAAGAATATAAAACTCGACTCATAAAATCACGACAAAATCGAGAAAAAACGATACAAGTGATACTATTACACTCTCCTATATATTCATTTTATTATTCTACGCCTTTAATAAAAATCTGCCGGAACATACCGAATGTCCAAGCCGTTTTCCCATACTTAGACATATCAACTTTTTATGATACTACTCAGAGAACTCACTTACTATATGTATAAAGTCCTCTCAAGAGCCCATCAAAAGATTTTACTTCTAAAGTTCCCTGCCCGACTCATCTTTGAATCACAAAATCCGGACAGTTTAGCGACCTTGACTTACGAAACCATTTTGACCATTCTAAACAACTCCGTTTGTAAAACCGCCACTTGATTCTAAAAATAGACTCAAAATTCTAAACTTGGAGCCTGAGAACAGCCCTTGAATCATTTTGAAACTCATTTTATAGTCCCCGAGATTCGATCCAAATATCGACAACAATTTTCGGATTGTGTCGACACTCGTCTCCCGGTACACGAAAATCAAACTAGTGTAACTTCCACCTCGTTTGGAGTTGGAAGGCCTACTTTATATCAAATCGAAGCTAACGAAATTCTCTACAACATAATCCCATCATATCATCCTATATTCAGACTTAAGACCCTCGAAAATGGCCTCAAACCTACTGCCCAAAATCACCTTTCAAAATCTCCCACAAAATCATGTTTTTGATCAAAACCAATCATTTTTATCATCAACCTAACATCCTAATATCACCATAAAACAATCCTAACACTTGTATCATCATCAAAATCAAAAACCAAAAAATTAAAAATCAACTTTTTAACAAAAACATTGCAATAACATCATTTGATCATCACTAGTAACATATGCATGATCAAAATCTCCACCTAACAATAAAAAAAAAAAAACTTGATGCATGTAAGTAAAAATGGTATCATTAGAATCACCTTTCAAAAATAGGAATGGGACTTGTTTTGTTTTTGGATGGATCAAAGTTGATCAACAAAAAAATTTGATGATTTGTGTTGTTTGTGGTGTATGGCCAAAGAAGAAAAGGAAGGAGAGATGATGGTTTTTGTTAAAATGAATTTTTTAAATGAAAAGAGATAGTGGAAAACATTTATTTAGTGTAAGGTTAGGGTAGTTTTTGCCAATTTGTGATAGTTTTGGTCCAAAATGTAAATATTAGTTAAAAAGCGGGAAATGACTAAAAGTAAATTTTACAAATATTTACGGGACTCGAATTTCGTAAAAATACTTTTTTTTTTTAAGTTTAAACGCACACGAAAAATAATAATATAACGACTCGATACGTAATTAAAACGATATCGTCGAAAGTATTAAATATCGAAACGATCGATAATAAAATATAAAATTTTAGGCATCCGTTGGTATCGCGATCACTAGTAGTCCTCGTTACTCGTCAAAATATTAAAATATAATATTTAATATCGGTTTCAATTTAAACCGTTAAACATAATAATATTTAACGTTATAAAATACTTCAAAATAATTGAAAAATAGAATTAAATTATGACCTTATTTTTAAGGGTTTTACATCCTCACCACCTTAAGGGAGCGACGTCCCGGCGCTCAACTCTTCTCATACTCAAGTTGTTCACTACCCGGAAGGATGAGGGCATTCTTTATAAAGAAGTCCTTACGTTCCCACGTGAGCTCGATCCACGATCTCCACTGGTTCTTTTACAAAATGCAACTTGTCGTCAAGTTGTATATCACCAAAAAGGAATAAATAAGTCCTTATCCACAAGTCACCCGTCAAGCTCGACACATGAAAATTTTATGAATCACACGAAGCTAATTTGACGACAAGAATAGATGACAGGATTTTCGGGTAAGTCCAGTTAAAAGGAAGGTTGCAATTTAAAGGATAGCCACTGGCCGGATAGCCATGGACACACATAAAAAAGAATTAACAAGAAAAACATTTTCGTCATCGGAGGGTGCTCACACGCGGGTCCCTACTCAAAAGATAATACAGATACACCATCTCACTTTCGCCAACGCGCATTAAAGTCTCAATAAACATCGTCGTTGAAAGTCAAAAAGATATTACATAATATGTGCTCCATATGATCGGACGTCATCGGATGATGTTGTCTCAAGTTCTCACAACTTACGATCATTTGACTAGATCACACACCATATAAGTACATAAAAGAAAAGGTAGAACATAAACATCGAGTATATATCTTTACCGTTAATCATCGAGAAAACCTTGAACGAACCCTTGATAATAACTACTTGATCTCAAGAGTCTTTCCACTTGCGGTGTCGGCTTCAACATACTCCTCGAGGTTGTAACGAATTTATTAACTCCATTCATTAAGAGATTCGGTCCTCAATCATTCCACTAGTACACGCGTAAATCCTGGTGACACTTATCGTTTCTTCTTATACACGGCTTCCCAATATTCATTTTAAACTCAGAATAAAATAGTGATCTTCAGTACGAGGAACAGAACGAGATAAAAATGAATTTAATAAACGCATAAACGGACAAGATGTGGTAAAATGATTTAAGGTTGACGATCGACGAGGGATCTCGAATCACGTAACCGTAAAACAAAATAATTCACAATACTAGAAAAATGAGAGCGAAGAATGAATTAAATATTAACATTAAAATAGCGTTTGTCACAATTATCCATCCCGGATTTGGTATTACCTTAAAATTCAATTGAGGTACTTTCTTGATAAAGATGATATATCAAAAATAGGAGTTAAATAGTTTCATAATTTATTTTGGTTGTCTTAAGAAACTTTGAAAGAATGACATGAATTTTATAAATTAAACTCATATTGTTGGTTACAATTAGAAGATATAATTTCCAAATTAAATCATTATTAGGTATATAAATTAAACCGGTAATTTCATTACATTAAAAGTAAAGTATGATAAGTCAATTAGTTCAAAAGGTAGAACATAATTTTGTTTTAAACATTAGTTTTAGTTATACAAAATATGATGTATAAATTTGACCTTTTACTTGTGATGGTTATTTTGATAATTGAAAATCATTGGAAAATGTATAAAAGTAACATAAAAATTTTATAATACTTTGTAGAAATACATAAAGGTGTTTATTATTTCAAAATAACATGTGATATATTCGGGTTTCGAAATGTGACAAGATAACAAGCGAATACGAATGAAAATGATAGTCAACAATTAATACGAAATCAATGGTACAAAAGAGAACGAAGCAAATGTCGTATGAATTCTTAAAGAGAATAATAAGATAAAGACGTTGATGGTATGACGATAAGAAATAATAGATTAAACAAGTTGTCAAATTTTGTTAGTGCGGTCGATGGTTCACCAATATCAGCTCGTTAACTTCGCGGTGGTCGTTACACGATCAGAAATAAAATCCATACAAAAATTTTAATAAAATAAAATTCCTAATAATCACTTGTAATTAAAACAAATCAAATGAACGATGTTAGTGTTTAAAGAGAGAAGTCAAAGCACGGTTCACAAGAGTGGGTTTCGAGACAAACGAGAGTGACGGACGTCATCCCGGATATACAGAAATCACTCTAGTGATAATTCATTATTCACGTGCGGAGACATTCCAAAGATTTACCCAGTCGCATAAAGAAGATTGGACGAGAAGGAAGGATAAAAAATCGAGACTTTCAAGTCATTTATCAACAGTCAGTAATTAAACGAACGGTCAAAATAAATCAGTTATAAGACAAAATGAAGTAACAAGTGAAAAAGCGATCGTCGAGTAAAAACGTATTCGTAAGCGCGTAATTCGTTCAAGAAAAGGTAAGAAAACGTATGCGGATGCATAGAAATTGCGCTTCTTGCGTAAAATATAAAGGTTTTCAAAACTTCTTTTCACTTTATTTCATTTTATTTATCTTTATCATAAATACAAGTAAAAAGTTGATTATTATCAAGATTTTTAAGTTGACTACTATTCAGCCTAGCATGGCTCTTTCTAAATTAGACATAGGTGATCAGGCCATGTATAATTTAGGGCTAGCAATGCAGTGCTCCGTTTCGTCGAAAAGTATTACGTTTCTTATCTTTATATAAACCATGCCATTTGTAAAATGGAATTTAAAAATAGTTTATAAATTTATAGGATACAAGTAATTTGTGAGATACTTAATAAGCAACTTTTAATCTTACGAAAAGTATTTTATAAGACCAAGGTAAAAATAATTGGTGAAAATAATCGTAAAACGATATCAGATTTATTTATAATATGACATTATGACAACGTATAAAGTAGTTAAAGTTTTGCAAAAAGTGGCAAATAGTAGCTCATAAAACAACCAATGAAATGGTTACAAGTTGTTAAGGTTTCAAAAGGTTATAAGGTCTAGACGAAAACGCCATGAGACACGTGATGAGAATATCGACGAAGAATGTGAAGGCAAAACTTCAAAACTCAACTCAAATCAGTTGAAGGTTAGAAGAAAACGAAAATAAAATAACATCGAATGACAAATGAGTCATATATATGAAAAGAATAAAACAATCCACATGTGTATTCTTTGTAAGATACTCGACACAACATGCTTTTAAGAAAGTATGTTATTCGTGTTTAAATTACACCATTAATCCGATAATTACTAATCCTGTATTGTTTCTATTTTTAAATATTTTCACATGCAACTAGTATTCGTTAGTTGTAAAATAATATTTGTTAAAATTTTACGATCTCAAATGAAATCAAAACAGCTTAGAAACATTTAAAACTCATGTTCTGAATGTTTTTTTTTTTTTTTCAGATTTAACTTTTTAATATAAGCCGATTAATTGATCCGATAAACGACATCTCCAAGACTCAGAGTCTAAAGCATTTTGATACAAAACGACGTTACAAACGACTTTCTAGTTTTACCCGAGACCTGAAACCCAATGTAAAATGACCAAAATACCCCTGCAAGTTCTGTGCAGGTTTGACTATTTTATTTTAAAAACGCAGGTTTTACTTTTAAGTTTTGACCTGTTTGTACTGCCCCTACAGTTTCTCCATTAAATATATTTTTCGACACTTCCTAACGGCTCAATATATATATATATATATACACACATGTCTTGTGGATTTTACAACAACGAAAAATAAATCTCGTAATGAGCATCAAATAAAAAATATAGCATAATGAATGACATAATATGCTTCAAGGTATTCAACACGAAATTTAGGAAGCAAAACGGTGAATGACGTTCGTAATTTAAGTTTCAAGGTGCAATGTAGGCAATTCTCCTTGATGCCACGATTGTCCAAAAACACAAAACATAACAAGAAAAGAATGGAACATTCATAGGTTGCGTTCCGAGAGCAAGAAGGTTAAAGAAAAACAAATGATACAATTTTATAAAAGTAAAATCGTATTCCAATCTAGCGCCATAATCTAGACGATGATTTATAAAATAACGATGACGTTACCGAGATATAAGTGAACAATACACTTCGGAGTCGATACATATAAATGTCAACGAATTAAATCTTCGCATGTCGTGTAAAACGATAATAAAAATCAACAAAATATTATGAAAAACCATGATATTATTCAACACGATTAAAAGAAATGTTTCAAAATGTATGACTCACACGATAGCGGTTAGTCTATTCCAAGGACACATTGAGCTACACAATGGTCTACAGATTACGTTAAAAGACGTCCAAGCACAAACAGCCGAAAGACGATTTGGATATCTATATAGATATCACAAAGGGTTAAACAATGAAAGTAACGCGCGTAGATGAAGGTATGTAAGGTCATAATATAAAATTTCCAATAAAAGCAATTTAAATACTTCAAAATTAAATACAGAAAGATCTTGAAAATTCAATATATTTATTTAAGTTAATCATTAATAAATGATAAACTTTTATCGAAAAGTTTAACGACATAAATATATATCGATAAAAGGGATCATAGATATAAATATATATCCGTAAATGGATCATAGTATTTATTTATAATTACTTGGCAATAAGGTATACGTAATAACGTATACTAAAATTGTAATCTCAGAAGTAGCTTGAACCTGAAGTCACGCGAAATCATGTGCACCGAATCTTTGAAAAATAAAACCGACAGTTATAGTTTAGGTTTTTAGAAAAAGACCTAGTTCTCTATAACTCATGGCTCTGGTACCAATCTTTAACACCCCCAAATTTACACGCAGCGGAATACATCTTTGGGTGCTAAACAATGATACAACAACACATAATTTATAAAGAACGACTCGAAAAGAGACGTTTTAGATTTATCGTTCCCAAAACATTTATCAGATTAGCGTAGTCCCAAGTAATCGTTACCAAAAGATAAGTTAAAACAACATATTGGTTTGTTTTAAAAATGGAAGGATAAATAAATCAAAGAGTTTGAACAACAAAAGCAGTGCACAACTTCATTCCCCGTGACCTCCAAGCTTCCACTTCTTGATTACCTGAAATACATGTGAGTAAAACAATCAGCAAAAATGCTGAGTGAATCTATAGGTTTATGTAATCAATTTGAACACAAGCAAAGATTATAAGTTTGTGGCATGCTTATAAGCATCAAATAATAATTTGCATCAACAATGATAATTGTATATAGCATAAATTGCAATAAGCTCATGGAACCGAGCCCTTAGACACTCCCATATCAGTCTAATAAGACGAGAGATTTATTAATTGTCGGTTACCTCCAGATTATTGGTACATTGCCGTATACCTGACTTCTTAATACAATATGCTCAAACAGTGTGGAGGTCGGGCCTAAGCTTCTATGACAAGTCCACAAAAACTGAACCGGGGCGGCTTCCCCCATAGATCTATTAATTGTACTAGCGGTTAACCCATCATAGGTTAATTAACGGTCCATAATTGAGGTTTTAACAAAGGCAATCACTTAATGCAATTTAAAGGCAACCACGGGTCCATTCATAGAGGGACAAAGCATACCATAAAAATCTTGTGTTCTAAGTTTATAAAACATGTATTCCCCCTCGTGGGTTTAAAAAACATTTAATAACTAGTATAAAGCGAGGCTATAGACTCACCTTAGCCAATAGTGGTAATGAGACGATCGCCGACGATAGATGATGCCTTTCAAACACGAGAACCACAACCTATCAAATGAGGTGCGTTCATTAATAATAGACTCGAGAAATAACCCATACATAAGAATATAAAACTCGACTCATAAAATCACGACAAAATCGAGAGAAAACGATACAAGTGATACTATTACACTCTCCTATATATTCATTTTATTATTCTACGCCTTTAATAAAAATCTGCCGGAACATACCGAATGTCCAAGCCGTTTTCCCATACTTAGACATATCAACTTTTTATGATACTACTCAGAGAACTCACTTACTATATGTATAAAGTCCTCTCAAGAGCCCATCAAAAGATTTTACTTCTAAAGTTCCCTGCCCGACTCATCTTTGAATCACAAAATCCGGACAGTTTAGCGACCTTGACTTACGAAACCATTATGACCATTCTAAACAACTCCGTTTGTAAAACCGCCACTTGATTCTAAAAATAGACTCAAAATTCTAAACTTGGAGCCTGAGAACAACCCTTGAATAATTTTGAAACTCATTTTATAGTCCCCGAGATTCGATCCAAATATCGACAACAATTTTCGGATTGTGTCGACACTCGTCTCCCGGTACACGAAAATCAAACTAGTGTAACTTCCACCTCGTTTGGAGTTGGAAGGCCTACTTTATATCAAATCGAAGCTAACGAAATTCTCTACAACATAATCCCATCATATCATCCTATATTCAGACTTAAGACCCTCGAAAATGGCCTCAAACCTACTGCCCAAAATCACCTTTCAAAATCTCCCACAAAATCATGTTTTTGATCAAAACCAATCATTTTTATCATCAACCTAACATCCTAATATCACCATAAAACAATCCTAACACTTGTATCATCATCAAAATCAAAAACCCAAAAATTAAAAATCAACTTTTTAACAAAAACATTGCAATAACATCATTTGATCATCACTAGTAACATATGCATGATCAAAATCTCCACCTAACAATAATAAAAAAAAAACTTGATGCATGTAAGTAAAAATGGTATCATTAGAATCACCTTTCAAAAATAGGAATGGGACTTGTTTTGTTTTTGGATGGATCAAAGTTGATCATCAAAAAAATTTGATGATTTGTGTTGTTTGTGGTGTATGGCCAAAGAAGAAAAGGAAGGAGAGATGATGGTTTTTGTTAAAATGAATTTTTTAAATGAAAAGAGATAGTGGAAAACATTTATTTAGTGTAAGGTTAGGGTAGTTTTTGCCAATTTGTGATAGTTTTGGTCCAAAATGTAAATATTAGTTAAAAAGCGGGAAATGACTAAAAGTAAATTTTACAAATATTTACGGACTCGAATTTCGTAAAAATACTTTTTTTTTTAAAGTTTAAACGCACACGAAAAATAATAATATAACGACTCGATACGTAATTAAAACGATATCGTCGAAAGTATTAAATATCGAAACGATCGATAATAAAATATAAAATTTTAGGCATCCGTCAGTATCGCGATCACTAGTAGTCCTCGTTACTCGTCAAAATATTAAAATATAATATTTAATATCGGTTTCAATTTAAACCGTTAAACATAATAATATTTAACGTTATAAAATACTTCAAAATAATTGAAAAATAGAATTAAATTATGACCTTATTTTTAAGGGTTTTACAGAGACCATGTATAAAAGCAGTCTCATCACTCCCCCATACTAAACCATTGCCGTGCCCTTACGCAATGCTAGAATAAAGTATCATAGCATCTCCAAAATTCATTTTTATTCACTTTATTAAAATGATAAACTAGCTACACTACTTCTATTGCTACTACTTGTGTTTTAGACATAATGTATGATTTTCATCGCAAAATGGGACGTTTAGGTTCATAGAATAAGAACACGTGAATGCTTCGTTAGAAATAATTTCATCGTCCTCGATTTTTACCTTAATTCCATGCCAAGCGTGCAACGAGATCATTGTCATTATAAGTTAGTAATGCTAACACTACTCATATGCCCTAATCACGTACTTATTCTCCCATTATTCCTAAGTTGTATCTCTTATATTTTATTATGTCTTAATGATCACGAGGATACATTTTTGACTTATGCGATAATAGAGATTTAGGTCTAAAAATAGAGTCCTAACGGTGTAACCAAGACCATCAAATCAATAACCCCTCCTAATAGACAACGATGTTAAAAAATTAAGTTGACAAGAAGAATCGATAAACACGGTTTTATAACGGTTTTGAACATGAGACTTATTACCAAGACTTTTATACGTCCCCTAACGGAAGGGCCTTATTATCTTTGGTTTACCTCCACCTTTTATTCAACTTCGCCATGAAGCTTTTATTATGACTTCGGTCTTGCCTTGCCTTTTATTATCCGCCATCATCGGTGGTTTTATTAGCCAAAGACGTATATCCTCACGCAAAAGCGAATTTTAGATCTTTAAAGCTTCGAAGATTAAGGCTTGATTCACTTTCAATTTTTGCATAGATTTTAGGCCTTGTGGGGCTTCAAATTGTTTGCCAGATTTAGGTGAGCACTTGAAATCTTATTATTGGGTGAAGCTTTCGATTATTCGGGTTGCCAATACTTCAAAACCGTGACGCTGGCGATACCTTAATGTCTTCCCAATTTAATTACACGGAAGCTACTAGAAAAGACTAGAAACCCAACAATCCTAACTAAACCGCTAAGTCAATATTTATTAAGCAAAAATATTTACATGTGAAGGGAGAATAAGCAAACAACGAGAACACATGAGTTTTTGAAAGAATACGAGTACTCTACGTTTAGCATAGTAACTTATAATTAACTCTATCATTTCTCGTCCTCATTTAAGAGACTTAGCCTAATGTAAGTTAAGGAATCAAAGCTAAGTGCTCAACACGCACGGTCGAGTCAAAAATTACTCTTATTCTCGCCATCGGAAAATCTACATTCGTGTCTTCAAACACTTATAAAACATGAGAAAAATTAAAATTTGGCCATTTTTAGCCTTATTTTGCAACAAAAACGATAAACAAAACGATAAACTTTGGAAAGCATGAAGGTTTGGCAAGGCAAGTTTCTATTCACCCCCCATACTAAAGTTAAACATTGTCCTCAATGTTTCGAGTCTAGGGGTGCAAACACCCCCATACTAGAGACGTAGTCGAATGCCTAATCTAGCATGGAAAGGGTGTAACCAATAAATTAATAGCCGTTTATGAAGTGTGCTAAAAACCTAAGGTTAGAACATAAAAGGATATATCATTTGGATATTGAGAAACGTCTCCAAAGCAAACGATCGAGTGCTCCCATAAAACGAACACGAGAGGCTCCAATCGTAAAGATCATGATCTAAAAACCACAATGCACAAACAACCACGAAACAAAGGTTGGAAGGGCACAACTCCCCTCACATTAAACTACATTAGAAAGGAATAATATGTACATGGATAAGCATGGGTCTCCCCCACGAGGCACCTTGTTTTTGATAACCGAGTCAAAAGCTCGACTCGAATCCCCATAAATGTGATCATTTAGGGATATCATGGTGTGGTCAATTTTTGGTGGGGCTTACATGATAAACAAGGCCCAAAAACAAACGGTATTAAGGACTAAGTCCTTTGATGGTGCAAAATACCGGGATCGAAGATGGCGTTCTCGTTTTCATTTGAAAAACAAATCAACGCCACTTCATGAATAGTCAACAAAAACTCAAAGAGTTTCAAGAAAATAGGAGAGAAGAAATAGAAGAGTGGGACAATGGGTAAGTCTCTAAAAACATGAGCTACTCGAGGTAGACTCACACCAATCAAATGAAAAGATTTTCCATTTATTGCATCGGTGGAAGACCGAGATTTCCCTTTACAAGCAATTCCAGGATCAAATATCTCGTCCTCGGTGGAGAAAGGGGAGGGAACATAAGGGGATTCCCCCACACTAAGTCCACACAAAGCATCGTCAAAAGGAGAAGACGAGCTCGTAGTACTCAAGACACGTGGTGATGACGGAGTTAGAATTGTAGAAAAATCTTTTAAATTCAATTCAAAATCTTTTCCTTTTTCATCTTTTACACTCTCCTTGTGAAAACCCGATTTGATTATGTCAAAAATATTTGGTGTATCTAAAGCAATGTTAGTCACACTAAAAATTCTCACATTTTGAAATCTTTTTGGTTTAGGTGGTGGTAAGTTTTCAAATCTTTTGTCAACAAAGAAAACCTCCCCATCGGGATCAACATATTCATCATCCGAAGAATCACTCGAGATTGGAATCGTAGGCTTAACACTCTTAACCTCCACCGGCGGAGGGGACGGAACTTCATTTTTCTCAACAACTCCTAAAACTCTATTGGAAATCTTTTTGCAAATGCTTTTGATGGGATTGACATTGTACAAAGATGTGATAGAATACACATGAGAAAGAGTGGAGTTTTGGGTTGCATTAATGACGAGTTCTTCCTCATTGAAACGAAGAGTGATTTTTCTTGCATGCACATCGATAAGTGCTCTCGAGGTATCCAAAAAAGATCGACCTAAAATTAACGGAACTTTAGGATCGATGGGAATGTCAACAACAATAAAGTCTACAGGATAGTAGAACTTTCCAACTTTCACAAAGACGTCCTCGGCAACTCCACAAGCTAGAATCATAGAATGATCGGCCATTTCGATTGACATTCTTGAAGGAGTGAGATTTGGAAGACTGAGCGATTTAAAAATCTCAAGAGGCATCAAATTAATACTAGCACCAAGATCGGCCAAGGCGTAGCATTCTTCCATGTCTTGTATAGCACATGGGATTAAAAACTTTCCAGGATCACCGACTTTTTGAGGTATGCGGCTTAGAAAAACCGATGAACAACTAGACGATTTTTGCAATTTTTCTTTGTTATTCAACATACTTTTGAAGTTCGCGGCAAATCGAGGCATCATGACTAAGGCGTCGGCAAAACTTATATTGAAATGCAAGTCACGAAACATTTTCATAAAGAGTTCAAATTGATAATTATTTCGTTCTTGTGCCTTTTCCTTGTCTCGTCTCGAAGGGTAGGGTAAAGGTGGTGTGGGTTGAGGCAAAGTAGGCATAGGCATCGGCCTTGGAATCTCGGGTTCCATGATTGGTATTGGTTCAACCGTAGGTGTGGTTTGAGCGGTACTTCGTGGGCTTGTAATGTGCTCCTTTTCAACCACACCCTCGGGTTCTTTCTCTTTTTCCTTCTCCATAGAAGTACTTGGACGAGAAATGGGTTCTTTGAAAGTTTTACCACTACGAGTAGTAATAACCTTCAATTCTCCTTTCGGGTTCACGATGGTATCACTAGGAAGACCACCCGAAGAAGAGGGCTTACACATGATAGCTTCAAACATTTTAGCCATACGGTCTTCAAACTTAGATTGCCTAGCATCCGCTTTTAATAACTCTTGCTTAATCTCATGTTGTCCTTGCTCCATTTTTTGTTGATTTTGTTGGAGACGTGTGACATTTCCTTCCATTTTGTTAGCATGAGTTTTAAGTTCATTAGCAAGTTCGTTTTTAAGCTCGTTTTTCAACTCGGACCTTAAGCTAACCATTTCACGTTGCATATTATCAAATTTAGCATCATTAGCCTTAGCATAATTCAAAAATTCTCCTTGAAGATTTTTGGTGTGATCATTTTGAAAACCTTGAGTAGAAGTTTGAAAATCACGGTTTTGGTTTTGATTAGAAATTTGCCCATTACCACTTTGATAATTACCCTTGTTATAATTCCTTTGATTTCCTTGGTAATTTCCACCTTGGTTGTTGTTTCGATAGTTATTAGCATTTTGATTTGGTGGAGCTTGATTTTGGCGGGAACCTTGACCGTTTTGGTTATAAGTTCTCGTGGCTACATAAGCACTCGAAGTGTTACCATCCGCGGTAATGCACTCGGAAAGATCATGAGCTCCACCACACGACAAACAACTTTTAGAAACCGCTTTAACCGAAGCGGAATTCGAAGCTTCTTGAGCTTTCCAATGGGACATAAGAGTCGAAAACCTATCGAAAAACCGATTTTCCTCATTAGCTTCATCTTGCAAGGCATTGATACTACGAGACGATGATGAGCCCATTTTGGCAACACTCGGTGTGTTACGAGGGCTATAAACCTTAGAACTATTCTCAATTATGAACAAAGCTTCTTCAACCGTTTTACACAAAAAATTACCACCCGCGGCGGCATTCAAATAATCTCTTTCATGATCATTAAGTCCATTGTAAAACGTGTCGATTTGATGTAAGTCGGAAAAACCGTGATGAGGACATTCATGTAACATCTCCTTAAACCTATTCCAAGCCGTAGAAAAACTTTCATTTGATTCTTGTGAAAATTTAGAAATCTCATTTTTCAAATGCGTAGTCTTAGAGGGCGGAAAAAATTGGTTCACGAATTTTGAAACGAGATCCTTCCACGTCAATATAGAATTGGGTGGCTCTTTCTCTAACCAAATTTTAGCGGGCCCCGCTAAGGAATACGGAAAAAGCATCATCTTAATCGAGTCATTCGAGACATCCTTGAATTTGCAGGTGGCGGTAAGACGATTGAATTGGCGGATATGGTTGTGAGGATTGTCCTTCTCATCACCACGGAATTTGTTGTTTTGGATCATCGACAACAAACCCGTTTTAACCTCAAAATTCTCCGCAAGGATTGCGGGAATCACAATAGCTTCTCCATAACCCTCGGTGGGTGCTTGAAGTAAATCCATCATAGTTCGATTCGCCATGGTAGGTGCTTCTCGTACAATGGGTTCGTCAATAGGAGACTCCTCACTAGAATGAGTTGGAGTGGGAGTTTTGTTCTTTCGTCTACGTGCACGTTTTGCTTGATTACGAGTGAGCATAAACGTCACGTACAACGAGGAGACGAGCAAAGAAGATTCTTTTTGGTATTTTGTGTTTTTTTAATTTTTTTGTGGTTTTTGATGGTATTAACTTTTTTGGAAATTGGTGAAATGTATTAAGTAGACAAAAATCTACAAATCTCCTCCTTAATCAAATCTCTCGATTAAAGAAGCCTCAAGGAATGAAAACGATCACGTGAAGTGAACGCCTTCGATGACTTTAGAACGATGGTGGAACACCAAATCGTTCAAGAGGGTTTAATCAATAGAAACCAAGAAAATATATATGATATGTAATAATACTTTGGGCGGCAAAACCCTCGATTCACTCTCAAAATCAAATACGCACAAGCAAGCGGAGGAAACGAGGCGGAGCGAAGCACTTAAGAGCCTTTTTCCTTTAGGTCGTGAAATACAACCGCCTTATACCCACCTTATAGTTTGTATTATCAAGATTAAGCTTCACGAAAGTATTTATCTATTTTTGCCTTTTTTTCTTTGGTTTGAGATTCGAATACAATGATTGGGTAATGACCTCCCAAGTCAAGGTTGTGATTTCTCACGTATTTGGAGTACTTGTGAATTTATTGTTCTACGTATACAATATATTAATAATATTCACACAAAAACCAAAAAACGATAATACGTATTAGTAGAGTGCTACTAATACAAATACTATTTATGGCTAATATAAAAAAACAACAATTGTTCAATCAAAACACAACACGCCTCCCCGGCAGCGGCGCCAAAAAATGATGTAGTGATTTGTATACCTTTTTAGGAAAAGAGGCAACAAAATAGGGTAAGCGAGCACGACGATTTAGGAAAACCGTGTGTAAATGACCCAATGAAGTGAGTTCGTTCTCTAGGAGGCACGTGTGTTGTGTAATGAGTTGATTTTGATTTGATGATTTTATTAAGAAGAAAAGGAAAGAAAATATAAAGGAAAGAAAAGACGGTTACGAAGACGGATCGAGCTAAGACGAAAACGCGTAAACGTAAAACCGTAAAAACTACAAAAAATTAAAATTTTAACCTAAAAATTCCTAAAAATTACTAAAAATCCACAATAAAATTCTAAGAGTTTACAAACAATCCAAACTTGCTAAAACCTTTTAATTAATTAAATAATGACTTTTTAATGCTAATTAAAGCCCTAAAAATCACAATTAATTATTAAAAAGCCCTAAACAAGATCTAATAGTTTGTAAACCTCAAAAATGACCTAATTAAGCTAAAAACTATTTTTTAAAATTTTAAAACCTAATAAAACTATTTTTAAACACTTAAAAACTATTAAAATCTATTAAAACTTAAATTAATTCTAAAAATTAAATGAAAAGCCTAAAAAATATTTGGGAAGTGAAAAAATTCCTAAATATGTGTCTACAATCTAGGAAAAATGAAAAAAGTAGAAAAAACAAACTCTCTATTTTTAGTAATAAAATAATATTAAAATAATCAAAAAAAAAAAAGTTTATAAATAAATTCTAAAAAATTACCAAAAATTCTAAATAATGTAACTAAGATAAAAATGAAATTAAAAGTTCCTAAAACCTTTTTAATAATTTTATATTTAATTTCAAAGTTGGATAAAAACCCTAAAATCAAATAAAATTAAAAATTAGACTTTTTGAAAACTTTTTGGAATGTAAACCTCAAATTACTTAAATAAAACCTAAAAACTATTTTTCTAACAAGTAAAACCTATTTTAACTATTTTTGAATTAATTAATAAAACACGGCTAAAGAAAAGTTAATAGAAAATAAATAAATAAAGAGAAAATTACAAAACCTAGCTAGAAAAATCCCCAAGTACAACACAGTCCTAAGAAAAATGAAATGGAGCAAAATGGCTTAACCAATAAGCCACAAATGGCTTATAAGGCCACGACTTTAATTAAATAAGCTTACTCAATATTTCCTTAAGTATATTTCAAAAGCACCCTTGGTCAGTAAAAGACCCAAGGGCGCAGTGGTGAGTGTGTTGTGTTGTGAGAGGAGTGGCGCAGGTTCGAGTCCTGGCCACGTCCTTTTTGGTTTTTATTTTTTTTTTCTTTTTAAACTTTTAAAAACTCAAACAGTAACACTTTTAAGCACAAAAACACAAACACAATTCCAATATAACAAAGATTAAACCAAAATGAAACCAAAACGTGCTCAGTTATGTTTTAATGAACACAAGCAAAAACAGATATCTTCACTTGTGTAATAATCAAGAGGAGCTTGATTCCTTGATCTTTGTGGATGTTTTGCTTGGATAAACGGCACCCTTATACTCCTTTGAGTATAAGGAGTCAAGACAAACAGAAAACAAGCAAATTACACACAAGTATCAAGCACAAAAATCCACAACAAGTTCCTGTTATAGCATACACAAGTCTGGGGGTATTTTGCTGATCTTCTAGGCTCAATGGTGAGATTTAAGGTCTCAAATCTTGCATACAAACTCCCTAGATGACTTATAAGCTACATACAATACTAAAACAACCCTATTTCTAACAACCACCAAGATTTTAAAGCACAAATTCCAACAAAATCCTACACAATAAGCAGTTTTCTGATTTTTGATATGTGTTCAATTTTTGGTCATGCACAAATGTTCAAAACTCATCCAAATTGAAATCCAACCTAGCATACAACCTATTTAATACCTAATGAGTGAGTATAACAGGTTTAAGCTCAAAATCAATCAAGGAAATTCAAATAATGTGCAAATCCAAACACCCCTTAATAATTCTGATATGCAATTTTCCAAACAAAATCAAAGCAAAACACAACCAAACTGACTACAAAGCTTCTAACATGCATCAATCACCTAACATGAGCAATATCTAACAGCTTTTAACAACTCTTAACACCTTTCATGCAAATCATGCAATATCACATAAAACTGAAAATATTGAAAAGGGAAAAGGGTGCTACCTTAAGGGTCCTACATCCAGGACCCTTAGTGGTTGAAAAACCACCTCCCTATAGGCTGGGGCCTATGCTGATCCTTGGACAGCAAACAATCTCCAATAAACCTGCAAATCAAACAAGAGCAAACACAAGCAATATTCTTTCTGATTTTCTGAAAACTTTTTGAAACCTTTTCCAAACAACTTTGAAACCTTTTTAACCAAATGATACGTTTTAAAACTAAAGTATAGAACTCAAAAAATCCAAGTCCAAATCCACTTTCACTTTTTTAGACCTATGATTTCTGAAATTCAAAACTTGTTTCAAAACCTCCAAAAACACAAAGTGTTTTGATAAATTAAAATGGAACTCAGTTCTTAGCTTTCAAACACACTCACACAACTTTTAACACTTATAAAAAAGGAATTACACTTGTTTCAAACACAAATACCAAACTTTTATAACATTAAAAAGGAATTACAATGGTGAAAGCTAAAAACTGGAACAAAGTATATGAGTGACAGGCCACTCATATTTATACTAGTCTATAGAAGAACCTAGAACACTAAAACCCTAATAAGAAAAGCCCTAAAATGCCCTTTGAATTTTTAACTGAGAATTGGTCAAATTCGTGCCATGTGATTGCTTTGTTGGATGCCAGCTCTTGTCTTGTGATCTTGGACGTCCATTTGAACTTGAGGGCCAAGAAGTATGTTTTAAACGTTGATTTGGTCAGGTTATAGGGTTTAGGGGAAAGAGACGTGTGCAGGGGAGGGTCCCACAAGACACATGGGTGTGTCTTGTGGCGTTTTGGGATGTGGGATATGGTGAGGTTATGGGTAATCAACATTCTGGAAACAATTGGGTAAAAACCCCTTGATTTGGGATTAATTGCGTCTGGGTAGGATTAGGGTTTATCTTGTGATTAAGAGGGGTTTTAATCTTTTTTGGGTAAAGAGAGATTTAAAAAGGGTGTTTGGAGGGAATAAGTGGAGGGCTGACTGGGGAGTATTTAATTAAGCCGGGTTTGTTTTGGGTGGGTATTGGGTTGGTTAGTGGGTAGGGTCGGGTAAATAGGTAAATAGGTGGGTTTTGTGACGTGGCAAAGTGTGAGTGGTGGTAAGAGTTTGTCTGTTTGGCAATTTTGACCCCCAAGTTTCATACTTTGTTTATATTGTGAAAAACATCCAACAACGTCCCATTATACTTGTGTCAACTTTGCACAAGTTGTCATTTTTGGCACAACTTGTTTTCCAACTTTTAACAAGGACTTCAAATGTAATTCTTGGATTCTTCAAGGACTGGACTTGTAATATCTTCAAACTTTAGGGACCCTATTCATAATTTTGAATATTTGAGGGGTATAAAGTGTAAATCTTCAAAAGTTGAGGGACCAAACTTGTCAATCTTCAATTCTTTAAGGGCATTTTTGTAAAATCCAAACTTGGGCCCGGTTCATTGTGCGGCTTTGTTTCCCGTGTTCGTTTTTGATTGATTCTTGTGATCTTTTACCATTTCCTCAATATCCGTTCCTAAAAATACACAAGTAACAAACATGAGCATATATTTGGTATAATTAATGATATTTAATGCAGTTTAAGCCCAATTTGGACGATGAGACCATGTATAAAAGCAGTCTCATCATAGACGCTTATGCATATGATAGTACTATTTGGGCACGATCACCTTAGTTCGCGCCTTGACGGTTGATCCCCGTCGTACCACATTGATTGGTAAGCGAATTTATGTATGAGAAGATTTACATAGCGTGATTTTTGTGATGACACGCTAACTTAGATGGACAAATTGTTTGTCGGGTACACGGCCCGTTGTTTGTGATAGTAAGGTAACAATGTCATGCGGCTAATAATAATCCAACACAATCCAGTAATGATGCAAATAACGATAATAATGTTACCTATAATGGTAATATTGAGACTATGGTCTCATGGATGGTTTAAGATGTATGCTTTGATATATATTGCCTGACTAGCAATACGAGGACTTACTTATGATATTATACTTTTGTTCTGATTCAATAATTGTTTTATATAACGGTTTTATAAAACTCTATGAATTCACTCGGCATTCGCTGATATGATTTTTGCATGTTTTTATCTCAGGTGCTTGAAGGTAATTCGGATGGAGATCGACTCTGATGGCCAACAAAATAATAAAACTGTTCATTCAATCTATGTTTTATAAACTTAATGACCTGTATAATTTGGGACCTGTTGTACACTTGAAACCTTTATTTCGAATGAATGTATGTTAAACCTTGTAAACCATTTTTATGTGTTGTCTATGATTGGAGTTATTGTGCTATCCCGTAACACTCTAAAGACTCTTCCGCTGTACGGATATGAAATTTGAGAGTGTTACAGTTTGGTACGAGAGCTCTCGTTATAGAGAACGAAAGATTTTAAAAACCAAGGTTTTGAACAAAACTTTTCAAAATCTTTTAACTATAAACATTTCGGAAAATATTTGAAAAATCTTTTGACTATAACGGTACCAAAGATCTCCGACGTTACCAACAAGCCTTATTGAGAAGATATATATTTTGATATATATAATTTAATTTATATATATGCATATATCGTGGTTTCAGTATGTAACTGTTTAATAAGTATGTTATGCTAATACGAGATATATATAAATGCAGATTGTCATGGCTGACCCTAATATTCCTGTAGAGAACCATGCTATTCTCGAACCTAATGTAGATGATAACCCTTATTTAGACTTAGTGGATTATGATATGGATGATGATGAGGAGGAACCATTTGAGGATCTCGAGCCCGAGATAGGACTAGGAGATCAGATTGCCCCTCAGGTTGATATGGTAGAGAATGAGAATGATAATGTTGGTATTGAGAATGATGATGAGATTGGGATAGATAATGTAGATAATGAGGATGACGACGAGGATGTCGAAGAGGAGATAGGTATAGACGATGAGGTTGATGATGATGATGAGGCTGAGCTTATTTATGTAGAATATTGATAATCAATGAATCTATGAAGGGGTTTGTTAATTTCTAGAGAGAGAAAGTTAGAGAGAGAAAGTGAGAGAAACTATGTGAATTTTATTAATATGGAATCAAAGAAATGATAACAACCAACCCCTTTCCTTAGTGGAAAGGGGTATTTATAGTCCAAGCTAAACATTGGGCTTGGGCCGGTCCATGACAAGCCCATGGACCGGTTCTTACTTAAGTTAATAAGCAAATAATAACTAATTACTAACTACGAGCTATTACAACATAAATCATATTGTGGAGTGACCGATACTTCTAATATACGTTAAAACGTATTTCTAACAATCTCCCCCTAAGGGAGGTCACTCCACGTTACAAAGTTCTAAACCTAGCATACTATACTAAGTCTTCGTTCTTTAGCTCGTAGTCCTTTCTTCTTTTTCTTTCTTTTGTTGTGAATATGTTGGTTTGATCTTTTTGGCTTTGACTTGAGAGCATTGTTCTTTGGCCTTTCACGTGCGATCTTTGCCTTTCTTGTGAACTTTGCCTCCTCGTGACTTCATGTTCCACACACTTACGTCTTTTTGTTGGATTCTTGAAAGCTTCAGAGTTTGGTACAGCGGAAGACTTCATCTTGTACTTTCTTGAATTTTTGTTGCAAAAGACATAAGCATGTGGGAACGACTTTTCCAGGTACACCGCAACACCACCGTCTTTACTGGTACTCAGCAACGCCACCGTCTTCAACAGGTACACAGCAACGCCACCGTCTTTAGCAGGTACACAGCAACGACACGAATAAAATGGCTTTGAACATTTTATTCTAATTCGGTAGCATTTTACCTCCAGTCGGTGAAGACCGTTGGACGATATTAGATATCGTACCCGTGACGGATAGTTTCAATTAAGTAACTTCCTGACAGGATTTCGTGGGTAAACCCGTTCTCTTTATTCGACCGTCCAAAGCTGACTGCGAACATAAAGAGTGAATCACTTGGATAAATTATCCTTGTGATTAAAAGCCGTCAATTCATGAAACCTGGAACAAGTGAATTTCAATTAAGATTTTCACCATCGTTGCTTTCCAGTTGTCACGAGCTCGATTCATAAAGAATCTTGCACGTTACCTACCAAGTGCTGTTTGATGTTGACACTAGAAGGATTTCCACTCGTCACTGTGGTCAATAAAGAGTCACTCTGAGTGTTCTGGCAAGATCATATGATAATGCGAAGAGGCCTGGAACGAGTTTAAGTTCAATTAAGAATTAAACCACTGTTACCTTCCAGTTTTTCACAAGATTGGTTCTAAAAGAACCGCACGTGTAACCTACCATGAGCTTGTTTGATGTTGGCTCAAGCAGGATTTCCATCTTCATTGTAATACTTGCGTATTACTCGGATGTTCTGGCAATATTACAGGAATACTGCGTAGGACTCATGAAAATCTCTTACTTTTCACAGTGTGTGAGAAAGCAAGGAATAAATGAAAAGTGTCCTAATGAGACTTTTGATGATCTCTTGGCTCTAGACTCGATTGTGCGTTTTGATTTAGTGAGCGATGGCTGGAGAGGAGTGCCACCTTTTCAATACCAGTTTATTCGGAGTGAATAAACCAATAGATAACGTGTTGATCTCCGTGTGATTAAAACAAATACCTTTTGAGAGATATTTGAGTTAGCTGGGGAAGGGTTGTGCATTGCATCACTGGGTCCATGATGTCTTTCTTCAATACCGAGAATCATTAGCAAAAATGACCTCAATAGCATATGTATTGACCCGGTTTCTGCCTAAAGTTGTAAGGAGGGCTTCTTTCTTTACACCCTTTATCTTTACATTTCTTTTTCATTCTTCAACCCCTTCAATGCTTACCAATACGTCATCACTAGCACCTTGTTGTGATTGTTCCAGTGCTAGCTTAAGTACTTGGTCGGCATTCAGCTACGTTCACATTCTTTCTCCATCTTTCCTAGGACTTCTAATTCTATCTAGGGAATTGTCCTTGGGAAGATTCCATCGGCTCTGATGAATCATTGGACTAAACCTATTCCTACCACCCTTTTGTCACCACATCCGTCGTGAATTAAGCGTGTTTTGGGAAGGAATTGCCACCATGAAAAATCATTGAAAATCACCTAAAGTACTTGTGATATTGAAATCAAAAGTTTTGTACCTTAGGTGTTTTGTTCATCAAAAACGCTCCCCCTTAACACGTGCTTTACACATATTAAGTTGGATAATCTTTAAGTCTTTTTCATCTTTTAGCCAAGTATCACTTACGTCTCCTTAATCCCATTTTCTCCCCTTATCCAAAATGTTAACCATTAATATTTGGGATATTGAATGGATTAACCGGTCTTTGGGTAAAAATGAAATCGATGTTTTGGCCATAGAACAAGTTATTGTTCCCCCTTAAGTTAATAAGGGATAGTTGTAGTGCTTTGGTATGACATATTTTGAAAGATTTAGAATCTCGTGAGAAATTCTTGAAAAATTATCATACCTGAACACTACACCAAGCCATTCAAGCACATTATTCACAAATTTACATATTCACAATTGAAAACCAATATAAAGTGACCTGAGATGTACGACCCATCAGATGGATCGTTGCAGTAGCTTGTGGTGCACTAAATACGGTCTTCCACCCACGAATCTTTCCAAGCTCCTCATCAATCTACGTTCACGGAGCTTTTGATCGATCTTTTTGATCACATACTTTGCCATCTGCCGGTAACCCGGATGCCAATCCTCCGTCATCTCTGGCAAAGTCCCACCCGAGTTCAGATGCTCCAACTTATCTCTGACTTGTATAAGAGTTCCATCACTATACTTGTGAAGCTCACCCACCCTCATAAACTTCATCAAACCTCGACTGTTCAAGTAGAAAATGCCGGAATTCGGGACAGAAATGCCGGTATAAGGACATCTTTCTACGTGTTGAGGTAGCACTTGATTCACAGGACGGGTTAAATTGAGCCTCCTCTGATAGCTTTCGACTCCCAACTGAAGATCCTCAACTCGTGACTTGATGACAACGCTTCGTGTGAACATACGAAGTGCTGTATTCAAAGCAATCAGGTCTTCACGAGGAATGTGAGTAAGTTGATCTCGGGTCATCAGAAGCAGCATATCTTCAATATCCTCAAGGTGAATGATGGAAAAATCTCCTTGCTGGATTTTGTATTCCCTGTCATCCTCCCTTTTCAAGCGAATCTCCGTCACATGATAGTAGCCGTTCTTGGCTTCAGTTTTCATTCCTAAGATGCTGGAGATACGGATGTCGGATCTAACATTGCTTCCAGACTTGACCAAGCAGCAACCCCTGTACGCCCTTCGGACTCGTTCGTCCCAATGAGATGCACCTATGACAGCATACATATCATAATTACGATTCATTTTTGGGACCCAGAGTCAATTTACCTTTTCCTCGATGAAGGGTATTGTCCCCCAGTTGGCAGTTTTCAGCAAAGTCAGGGATGTTGCATACTTTGATGATCCCTTCAGTAGATACTCAAGATCGTTGGTGACGAAGAAGTCAAGAGCAATCTTATTATCTTGAGCAGGATCCATTGGAGGTGGAGCTCTTTCTGATTCATGAAGTCCTGGCCTTTGAACGGTTTTCAAAGCCTTTATGATCTCATCGGCATAATACTCGAACTCCATTCGGAGTAATCGGGTTTTGGCACGCAGTCTCTTATCTTTCATCGCTTTCTTGACCAAGGATGGAGTAACCGAAGTCTTATACTCATGAGCAAGAAATGCACATAAGTCAATCGGACTTCGGATACGCAGATACAGCACATCTTTGTCAGCATCTGTGATCGGATCATATTGAGCTGCTGCCGTGATCCAAGCTTGTGGTGGTGCAGACTCGTCTATCTCCAACGTGTCTTCCCAGGCACGAATGCTTGGTTCAGGAACCGTAGATTGTTGAACCTGTTGTTGAGGAGTGGAAGTGCGAACATCTACTGGTTCAGTTTCAGGCATTTCAGCAGTGTCTTGAACTGGAGAGTGTTGTGCAGCTTCGGGTTCCGTCACTGATTCTGCAATCACAGGAGGAACAACAGCAGAACTAATGGGGTTAGTGGTAATAGGTAAAGATACAGCGACAGAGATACCAGGAACCGATGACGCTGTAGTGGCATTCACATCGTGGCGCCACTTAGTTCGTCTTGATTCTGAGGATGTCGACTTGTCCTTCTGTCCTGCATCTTTTGTGGACTTGGTTCTAGTAGCAGTCTTCTTGGAGCTGGTAACCTTGTCTCCCTCTTTCGGCTGTTCACCCCCATCATCATCCTGATTGTCATCCCCGTTATTATCCCTAACACTCTCCTGATTCTCATCACCACCATCATCGCCATCATCATCATCCTCATCCTCGTCATCATCCTCATCATCCTCATCATCATCACCACCTTCGTCATCGTCTTTCTCCTTTTCACCTTCTTCTTCTTCTTCTTCCTCTTCTTCACCCGTACCCTCTGCTTCACTCTCTTCCCTTTCTTCCTCAGGTAAGATGTGATATGGTACCACACTTCCAAACATTTTGAATAATCTATCATCCTCCATGATAGCATCATTCAGGGATTTATATAGAGCCCGTTGAATCCTCGACTTGTTATACGACCCAAGTTCCACCATTCGAGCCTTAAGGATCTTCTTCAATTCAAAATCCGTCAGGTCATAAGCAATCTTATAGGCGGCTTCTGAAGGGTTGGAGGATTTGACCATCAAGTTGTCAGCAGCAAGTGTCTTCAACTCGTCACGAAGCTTATGCATTAAGGATTCAACGGATTCTTGCACTCTTTCTTTCACAGATGCTTCAAGTGCTTCTTTTTGTTCCTTATATTTATCCCTCATTGCTTGAAGTCTGGTAATGCGTGCAGCATGCTTATCAGCCTCAGCCTGCTTAACTCGAGCAAGTTCCTCTGCATGAGCTTTACGTGTAGCTTCCATGTCTGCAGAGAACTTGGCAATCAACTCTTCTTGAGCTTTCTGAGATACTTCTTCCCTTTGAGCTCGTCTTTGCAACTCTTGGCGAAGTTCATCCATTTCGCGTTTGTGATTGTCAAGCATTTCGGCCATCACTAATGCAGCCATTGCAGATGTTGCAGAGCTGCTCTGGGTTGACTGAATAGGCTCGGTTGTTACTGCTGTACTAAGGATGGGGATTGTGGGTGGTGGAAGAAATGGTGTGGAAGCCGGTCGGGTTGGTCGGGTTGTTAAGGGTTGGATTGGTGGTGGTAGAGTTGCCAAAGGTTGAGTTGTCACCATGATCATAGGAGCAACAGGTTCCTTTTCCACACTTGTTGAAATAGGGATTGATGGCTCCTTCGAAGTGGAATAGTTTTCAGGTGACCCAAACTCATCAACATCATGCGGTTCCTCGTACTCATCCTCGATATCTACCCTCGCACCTGAACCACTACCGCCTGTATCTTTCCTACTCCTTTTAATAGCAATCTTCATCATTTGTTGCTCGGATTTGTCAAGAGTAGGATCAACAATATTTTCTTCATCACGTAGACGCATCAAATCCTTACCCTTTCCTTTCTTACCCTCTGACTTCTTCTTCTTTGGTTCGGGTTCAGGTAACGCAGCTGGTTGTTTGCGTTTGCCTTTACTCTTAACCGTTGTCGATGAGTCTTCTCCAGTTTGAAGGTTTGCTTTTAGCCTTTGGATTTCTAGCTGCAGTAGCTTGTAATCAGCAGAACCTTTGATTTTGTCTGACAGAAGGTAATCAGGAACAGGACCCGGAATCACACCAGTAGACGGTCCTTCATGCCTCAGATCTACAGTATCATCAGCTTCTTCAGTGTGATAGCGACCTCCTGCACGCCTATCAATAGTAGTATCAAGCTTCATAAAATAATTTATGATGAGCTTAATAAACCGAGGATAAGGAAAGAAGTTTGTCTTCAGCTTCTTGTTGTGGAAGAGTTGAAAGGTGAATTCTTCCCATATCAACAAAGCATAATCTGAATTCGCAGCTTTGTACATGCCATAGAAGAGGTTCATTATCGGACTGCGCAAAGCATCATGGCCACTCGTCTTTGGTGTAAGACATTTACTGAGAATACCCATCAACGCTCTCCAAGGTTGTCCCACCTTAGCAGTTGTAAACTCAGATGCAACTCGTATTTCCGGACATCCAAGTGCATCAAATAACTCCGCGAGTTCATCTTTAGTAGGATCCCTTGAGAAAGACATGCCCTTGGGTGTATCCCGTATACCAAGCATCTTACGGAAGTCTGAAACGGTGAGTGTCTGCTGCTTGTTGTCGATGGTGAAGGTGATCTTGTTCGAAGTGAAATCCTTGGTTGCCCAAAATTCAAACATATACTCATAAGGCACCGAGGCTGTACTCCTAAGGGCGTTCTTGAAATGGGAGTTATCAAGAATGGCTATGGCGACCTTAAAACCATGGTGAGTGGATTTAGAAACTTGCTTTAGCCTGTAGTTGTTGGGTATAAACTTAAGGGTTCGAGCTTTAGCAATATCGGCTTCCCTAGATTCTTGGATAGCTTGTACTGTTGGATTAGTCATTTTATCTGCTTAAGATAAGACATGAAAGGTTGATGCACAAAACCAGATAGATATATATCATTCTTACTTCTAAGCATAACACATTTCATAAGATAAAACAACAAGTACATAGATAGCATGCAAACAATAACAATCAAACAACTCATCCGGAACTTTTCCTCATTCGGAACATTTTCATTCGGAACATTCTTCATTCGGAACTTTTCCTCATTCGGAACTTCTCCTCATTCGGAACTTCTTCATCCGGAAGTTCTTCATTCGGAACTTCCTTCATCCGGAAGTTCTTCATTCGGAACTTCCTTCATTCGGAAGTCCTAAGCCACGTTCATCCGGAACTTTTACAAACTAAACTCAGATGATTAATCTAGCGCGTTTGTGAGTTTCTAAGGCAAACTAAGGCATTTAAACATCATAGCATACAAATCCGCATAAAACCCACCACAAATCCTTAGTTAATAAACCCTAATTTAATCATACGCCCTAAATGGATTAATCTGATTAAATGAGCATGTTTAACCAAATTATATGATAAGAAATGTAGATTAGAAGTTAGCATATTGATGAATTTACCTTAATTTAGCAGATGAACAGGATCAAGATGGATTTAAGCAAGAGATTTGATTGTTTGGATCGTGTGTGTGTGTTTATGCAACAATGGCGGCAAAAGATCAAATAAACAGTGAAAGGAAATAAGTGAGGGGCGGGGTGTTTGATTTTTGACTTAGGTCAATTTTGACTAGTTTCAATAAATCACACTTTTAGTCCCTACATTTTCTAAACTTTTCCTTTTTGTTTCTAATTTTTCCATTTCACCTAACCCTTGTTTCACTTACACTTAACTTAACAAACACAATCTATTAGCATATCCTCAAAATCTAAAAGCCATGCCTATCACTTAGAACGAACACAAGTCGTTTTCTAAAGCAAAACCACTCAATTACCATGAAGCCCTTAATTTTCACAATCACTTTTGAAGATCAATTTTAATGACGAAGATGATTTTACTATTTTCTCCCCCTTAAACGATGACCCGTTTTCTATTTAAAGAGCTGTAGTCATTGTTTAAAGAGTCAAATAGTGATGAAAGCATTTCCAATTTATCTCTTGAAAAATTTTGATTCGTGGTTTTAATAAGATTTCTCTTATTTTGACAAATTAATGCACTGAGACGTACACAAATTCGTGTCAGACCAAGTTATAAAGTAAACTTGATCCCTTTGCATGATTTGGCTTGTAAATCACGCCCGAGAAAATTAATTCCCGTTCTGAGCCAACGTTTTCCAAGGAAATACGTGACTTTAATATGAAAACCGGGTTGCAGTCTGAAATAACTACAAGCCATGATGGGCATGTTTTAAAAATGTACAACTTTTATACGGACTCTATTTATGGCACCGTGTCAATTTTAATCGACATTTCTAAGGCCGTAAATATTACCGTACTAAAAGACATGCCCGATTTAAAACGAAAAATATTTTTGGTTTTTCTTGATTTTATACTTTTTATGGTTTTTCTAGGTTTTATATTTTTGTATTTTCTTTTTGTGGTTTATATATTTACGATAATATACATGATCACAACCAAAGGATACTCTGAATAGTTTACCACGACTATTCAGCTGATTCTTCTGCCAACTCTTTGAGAGTCGCTGGGGTGAATGATTTCATGCCAAGCTTGTCGATCAAAAACTCGATTCGTCCTCGATCTAAGGCTTTGGTGAACATATCCGCCAGCTGGTACTCAGTAGTGACAAAATACAGCTCGATTACTCCGTTCTCCACCTGCTCCTTGATGAAATGGTAGCGAATGTCTATGTGCTTGGCCCGGGAGTGTTGAACATAGTTGCAGCAAAGGGCAATGGCGCTCTTGTTGTCACAATACATCGGGATTTTGTTAAATCCAAGACCGTAGTCAGTTAATTGTGATCTCATCCAAAGGACTTGAGCACAACAACCGGACATGGCGATGTATTCAGCCTCCGTGCTTGATATTGCAGCGCTTTTCTGCCTTTTTGAAGACCAACTGATCAATCTATCTCCTAGGAGTTGCACAGATCCAGAAGTGCTACGCCTCGTATCTTGACATCCAGCATGATCGGCATCTGCGTATGATATTAAAGCAATCGAGGAATCTTTCGGATACCATAGACCACGATGAAGTGTTCCTTTTAGATACCGAAAGATCCTTTTAACAACATGTAAGTGCTTTTCGGTAGGCCGAGCCTGATACCAGGCACACATGCATACAGCAGATTGCAAATCAGGCCTGCTAGCAGTCAGATAGAGAAGGGTGCCAATCATTCCACGGTAAAGTTTCGGATCGACAATAATCCCATCCCTATCTTCATCTAACTTGGATTTCTCCACCATTGGAGTGTCTACGGGGTCACAATTCTCAAAGTTATATTTCTTAAGAGATTCTAGAGCATATTTGGATTGATTAATAAAGATGCCTCTGGGATTCTGAGAAATCTGTAATCCTAAGAAAAATGATATTTTTCCCATCATCGACATCTGAAAGCGTGTGGACATTATCTTCTCAAATTGTTTAGACAATTCTATGTTAGTGGCAGCAAAAATTATATCATCAACATAAATTTGTACCAGAAGCATGTCGTTGCCGTCTTTGAGAGTGAATAGTGTGGGGTCCACTTTGCCTTTGGAGAAGCCTTCCGACATGAGATATGTTGACAGGAGATCATACCACGCGCGTGGAGCTTGTTTCAACCCATAGAGAGCCTTCTTAAGCTTGTACACATGGTTAGGAGACTCCGTACTCACGAACCCATCCGGTTGGCTAACATAAACCTCTTCCCTTAGTTCACCGTTCAAAAATGCCGTCTTCACATCCATTTGATAGACGATCATGTTCATATGAGCAGCAAACGCAAGGAATAGTCTAATCGCCTCCAATCTAGCCACAGGAGCAAAAGATTCCTCAAAGTCTATACCCAAGGCTTGTTTATATCCTCTAGCGACCAATCTTGCTTTATTCTTCAATACCGAACCCATCTCATCAAGTTTAACCTTATAAACCCATAACAAAGTAAGGATGTTAACCTTGTCAGGGCGAGGAACCAATTCCCATACTTCTAGTCGTTTGAATTCATTGAGTTCCTCCTGCATAGCTTCAATCCAAGATGATTGGGTCATAGCCTGCTGCCAATTTTTGGGTTCAACTTCAGAGAGAAATGCATCAAAGTAAAAATATAGTGCACTCTCTTGTAGTTGATGGCGTGTAGAGACTGGTCGATCTAGATCTCCAATAACATTCCTAATTGGGTGATCTTTTGTCCATTTAGTGCTATGGTTTTCAATCCTAGGTGGTCTGGAGTGAACAATAGATGGAGCTTCTTCTGAGGTAGACGCGGCTGAAGGGTTTTCAGGTATCGCTACACCAAAGAAAGGAAGCTCTTCCAAGTGAGCATATTCCAAGTCGTGATCAGTAGTATCCTCTTCTACATCATTAGGCACAAGTAGGGGTGATGATTCAGGTGTGGTTTGTGAATCACTTGGTGAAGGTGCATCAGGTTCAACTTGAATTGTAGATGCATTAGATAAAGGTTCATTAACTTGAGCAACCACTTCAGGTATTGGAGCAATTACTACAGGTACTGGAACTTCATCAGTCGGGGGATCGAAGAATTCATCAAACAACGGTTGAAACAGTTTATCCCACTCGGGCCTTGATGGTGGTAAAAATGATGTAGAAGTAGGATTGTTGGGAACTAATCCGGAACTTATAGCACCGGGTCCCATCTCATGAAGCGCGGGTTCAGAGCTGTGTTGCTCAGAAGCCATCGCTGTCAGCTCGTCGAAATCAGCGTCCATAGTTTCTACAATCTTGCCAAGACGACGGTTATAGATTCGGTATGCTCTTTTGGACGGTGAGTAACCAATGAAAATACCTATGTCGGCTTTTGGTTGAAGCTTACCCAAGTTCTCACTATTGATGTTTGGATAACACAGAGCACCAAACACATGGAAAAATGAAACATCGGGTTTGCGGTCATGTAGAAGCTCATAAGGTGTTTTTCCATGGCGTTTCCGAATGATAGAACGGTTTTGGGTAAAACATGTAGTAGAAATAGCCTCTGCCCACAAGAATAATGGAGCGTTCGCATAAATAAGCATGGTCCTAGCAGCTTCCATAAGTGTGCGATTTCGTCTTTCAACGACACCGTTTTGTTGTGGAGTGCGTGCAGCGGATGTTTCATGTGATATACCAACTCCTTCATAATAATCACGAAGAGTCTGGTTGACGAACTCTGTACCATTGTCTGTACGAATACGGCGGACAGTGGTATTCAAACGTACCTGAATGAACTTCAGAAAAGTGATGATAGCCTTCGGTGCTTCATCCTTTGTACGTAAAAATCTAACCCATGTAAACCTGGAAAAATCATCCACAATGACGAGAATGAATTTCTTACCGCTCACACTTTCAGTTCTCATCGGTCCACAAAGATCCATATGCAAAAGATGAAGTTTTTCTTGATTAGTGTCTTCAGCTTTGGGTTTGTAAGATTTCTTGGTGCTTTTCCCCCTTGAACACGCGGAACATAAATGATCCTTGTGAAATTTAAGCTTGGGAAGACCACGAACTAACTCGTTTTTAGCCAGATGATTAATAGCATCAAAATTAAGATGAGATAATCTGCGATGCCATAACCATGACTTGGTCTTAGAAGCTTTAGAGAGAAGACATACTGGAGAAGCGGCCATCATGTCTTGTAGGGACAAGGTATATAGATTTGCACCACGAGATCCCTTCAACAAATCTTTTCCTTCCAAGTTGCGGATGAAACAAGTGTGTTGTCGAAAAGCAACCTCAAGGTTGGAATCACAAAATTGCCCTACTGAAAATAAGTTATGACCAAGACCTTCAACATAGTATACCCTAGAAATCGTCACGTTTCCAATCTGATATTCACCATATCCCATAATCTTTGCTATATGATCATTCCCAAATTTAACCGTACCAAGAAACTTGCTGACGAAATTTCGGAGCATCGAGCGATTTCCGGTCATATGTTTTGAACAACCGGAGTCCAAATACCACAGGATGATTTGGACCACCTGAAAATATCACCACACAAAGACAATGTAGAGGTATCAGAATCTGAGTGTTCCTTGTTATTAGCAGGTACAGATTTAATAATCTTAGATTTGCTAACTCTAGGTTTCTTAGATTTCCTAGCCTTTTTCTTCTCAATTGGTGGTGTAGATTCTAATTGGCTCAAATCCTGAGGTATTTCTACACTGATAGGCACTATAGTGGGGGCTGACCTAATTAAAGGGCGCTGTTTCCTTACTTGAGTGCAAGTGTTCCTAACTAAAGGACGCTCAGACCTAACCTCAATGGATGCATTCCTAGTTAAAGGGCACATTTTACCATCGAGAGTAAAGGTCCTACCAATGGGACGCCATTGCCAGCCAACTTGGGCACGAGTTCTACCCGTTGGCTTCCATTCAAGACCATTCTTAATAGCATTCATTTCATTAACGTGATCAATCAGACACAAATCATGACGCTGTGAAAACATACATTCATTACAATTCCAGCAATTTAAATCAGAATTCACGAATGGTTTAGGCTGCTGCACAGGCGCAGAGCTTTTAGTCTTAACATGATTCGTTTTATTTAAAACTGAACTAGCATTCCTATTGTGGACTTCTACTTTCTTCTTTGTGGCACTACTAGTGGCGGGCTTGATCTTATCTTTCTTGAGTGGCGATCCTTTAGCCTTAGTAGTTGCTTTTAATCCTGTAGAAGGCAAATTGGGAATATTAGCAGCAGATTTTAAAGATGTCTTACTTGATTGTGCCAATGACGGTTTCGCTCCTGGAGTCTTATTAAATGGAGTGACAGCAATGGGCCTATTATTAAGTAGTGCAGAACCTGGTGTACCTATGTATTGCAAATAAGCCAAGCAATATTGAACTCGCTTAACATATTCATGAGCCGAATAATAGTCGCTACTTGAGGGATCTAAGGCATAAAGATCGTCTAAAATATCCCTAAGAAGATCGACATGCTTAATGGCATTCCTCATATAATCATCGTATACAACCGGGTTTCTCTTATGAAGCGGATTCTTATAAAGCACTACTTTCTTGGTTGTTGGAGCACTAGTGGATGGTGCAGAGTCGGTAGCTAAGTTATCAACTACTTCTTGTCGGGTGAGAAGAAGTGTCTCCTTTAACTCAGCCAAAACCATATTTTTGTCTATGAGCAGGATGTTCAAGTCAGAGATTTCTTCGCACTTTTGGTTCAGTTGTTCAACATAATATTGTTGTTGTGCCGCATTAAAAGCGAAGCGTTCTTCTATTGAACCATAAAGAGCGGATAGTCCCTGCCGTGTCCGATCCATCTCCCCTAGAACAGTTGATAGTCTAAATTCTAAGACCTGGTTTTTAGACTCTGCGGCCTCTAGTTCCATTCTTAATGTTTCCTTTGATGATATCTCTCTCTTCAATCTCATGATTTCTTCCTCTAATGTCTTAACAATTGCAATCATCTTGTCACTTGTCTCAACACCGTTTTCACAAACATTTGATATCAAAAGATTTTCATTTTGAGCTTGTTGTTTTAATTCTAAAGATATACAATGTTGTTCTAGTTGATTAAAGCGTTGAGAAAGTAAATTATAAGAATCTTGTAGCTTTAAAAACTCAGCGTTAGATTCGTGACAAGAATGATTATCTACCTCATTTACAGTTTCAGCAACATTTACAGAAATATCACAAACAGCATCACAAATATCCTCACAAATATTCACAGCATCACAATTCATCATAGCGGATGTAAGCTCATTCGAATATTTAACATTTACAATAGTAAGCACATCACACGAGATTACTTCGGACAAGAATCGGTCATATTCGGTTGAAATCTTTTCCTTTTCAATTAGTTGCAGTTCGTAAGCTGTGTCCATTTCATAAAACACTTTTTGAACTTCACCAATTTCAAACTGAAGATTTTCCTTAAGAGATGCAAAACTTCTTTTTAGACTTTCGACAAACGGATTGATCTCAGTTTTAAACACCTCGTTCATGTGTTCGAAAGCCCATTCTCCGGCATTTAAGCCATTTGAAGTCGTACATTCCAAGATGACCTTGTCAAAGTTAGTAAAGTATCGGTTAATCTCTTGCAAGTTTAACCATACAGTGCTAACAGGTGGAAGATTCTTTGGAATTTCCTTAGGACCTTCCATGTTGACAAGTGTAGGAAATGTACTAGGGCTTTCTTCCTCTATCATGTAGGTTGGTGCTGTAATGAGATCCTTATCCATATGGAAGCGAACTCTAAAATCAGTTTTAGCAAGCTCCTTATTCATTTTAAAATAATCACAATCGGGATATTTTGCTGAATTGTATGACCGATCCTCATCAACTAGATCCTTACTTGTTCGATCATTGGGAAAAACAATCGGGTTTAAAGCCAATCCTAATTGAGTTGCATTATAAAGTCTAGGACTATGTCTTAAAGCTTGTTTTGCATATCGTGGATTAGGGGGAAGGCCTTTTAGACGTGATAAGTTAAACTATTTAAACGAAGCATCAAATAAGTGAACTAGTTGTGAAGCAGCGTATTGTCTTAACAGCAAGTAGTCTAGACTTCTAATCTTATTAGTAGCATTAATCTCCATTTCAGTCTTCTTAGATTCGAGTAATTCAAAATCAGTTTGAAGTTTTTGAAAATTAGTGACCACTACCTCCTTTTCTCTAAGTTCACTAGACAAATTTGCTCTTAAGTTTTCGATTTCTTGCAAGTGACCCATTTGTTTGTTTCTAAAGTGATCATATTCGAGATTTGTGAGAACACTAGACGAAGGCACTAATTCCAAAGTTTGTACTTTCTCATTGCTTAAGGCAAGCTCATCAGACAAATTCTTATTCTTAGCTAAGGTTTCTAAGAGTGCAGCATTCATTTGGCTAAGTAGTGTAGCAGGAACCATGACCAAATCTTGTTGAGCAGGAGTAGGCGTATGCGAACTGGGTCCCGGTTGTGATTCACTCAAAGTCTGGGAACTCACATTGATATTGCTATCATTGTTTGTCTCCTCATTTGAAAGACTCACCACCGAAGATTCATTCGAATCAGTACTCTCTTGCCCAACTTGATGTGGTTGAATACTAGCATCAGTGGCATTATCAGTGTTATTAATAAGTACCTCAGATTTCTTATCTGGCCCTAAGCTGGAAAAAGTTGCCATAAAAGCAGCCTTTGCAGTTTGAAAGTCATCACAGTCGGAATCATACGCATCAAGATCATCGGCTTGGTAAGCTGCATTCTGCGTAGTGACAACGTCTTGTTCAGCAATCCCTGGGTCAGCAAGAAATGCAAGCTCCTCTTCATCAAGTTCCCTTCCTTGCGCCTGAGCATTTACCAGATAGATCTTTTCTGCAAACCACTGTCCATCCCTTCTCCTCTTGGGTTTCTTACAATCCCTGGACATATGACCCTCTTCCTTGCAGTTGTAGCATGTAATCATTCTCAACTTGCCTGTATTAGCCCGTGGAGGGTTGTTGACCATTAGAGCAGGAGCAGGATTGGCGGTGCGAACATTGGTTGATGTGGAAGTTCTCCCCTGATATGGCTGAATTGGCTGAACCATTACTCTGCCATTCTCAATTGTAGCTTGTTGGCGAGAATTGGATGAATTCCTCAACTGATTGTTGGTAGGAGCTGATCCTCTGAATCCTCGTTTGCTTAAAGTTCTTGTGAGGTAAGCAGACATAGTAGTTAGCACTTCAACTGGGTCAGCTCCTTGTTGGAATACAGGAACTGGGACTTCCTCATCATCACAATATAGTGCTTGATCTGGATGAGCTGCATAATCAGTATAAGGAAGACTCATTTGATCAGGGTAGCTTGTTGGATATGCTGCATTCTCTTGATAAGAAGAATATGATGGCTGAGCATAATGTGCAACATTTGCTGGATGAGGTTGTGAAGCATACTGTGGTGAGGGTGCATTGAACCGATATTGTTGCTGATGTGAGGTGGGTGGTTGTGGTAGAATCGAGTATTGGGGAAAGGCTGGTGTCATGTAAGGTGATTGATGATAAGCTTGATGTCCCAAGATATAAGGTGTGTTGTTGTGAGACAAGCTTGGTTGATTCGCCATCAATGCTAAAGAATCTGGGTGCATACCACGAGGAGAACGGTGCATAATCACATGCTTCTCATGCTGCTGAAGGAAGGCATAGATTTGATCTAAGTTGCACTTATGCAAATCCCGGGTTAACTTCACATCGGTAATATACTCACCCCATTCAGCTTGAGGTAGAGTATTCAAGAATTTGGTGTTAACCTGGAATGGTGCGATCACAAGATTGTATACATTCAGATCATTCATGAGTGTGGTGAATCTGAAGTAATAATCGTGAAGTGTTTCCCCTGGGTTGTAGGTGAATCTATCAAACAAATCATACAGCTGACACTCCCTTTCTTGTTTGGTGAGAGACGTGCCTTGTAGCAACACCTTAAGACGTTCCCATAGATCCTTTGCCACCGTATACTGACTCACCATCCTATAGATGTCATGGGGAAGAGCTTGGAGAATTGTTTGAAGAGCTTTTTCATCTGCATCTGCAACAAGTTGTTGAGCTGGAGTAAGTTCTTCAAATTCTCGTGGTCTAGTCACGTTATCAACCGTAATGGTACCGTAGTCGAGTGGACCATTCAAAATCGATTTGACCATAAGCCTTCCGTATGTCGGTTTCCCCTTTAGATATTGCATCATTCGACCTTGCCATGCCTCAAACACCTCTTTAATAAGCATCGGTGGACGGCTATCAGTTCCCGTTATGATTGATATATCCGTAAGAGATGTCATCTGAGGCATTACTGAATTTGGATTCATTTTGTTTTTCTTCAAAGAAACAGAGATTATCGGTTGATCGAGCAGTGAAGTAAAGCTTGTGAATTGTGTTGTGTTTTTGTTGTAAGAAAACAAGATTAAATCCTCTAAAAAATCGTCGAAAAAACAAGCAAAATAACCCTTGATTCGGAACTTTTTGTTGATTCGGAAGTTTGATTCGGAAGATTACCTTGATTCGGAACTTTGTGTTGATTCGGAAGATTACCTTGATTCGGAACTTTTTGGGTTGATCCGGAACTTCTTGGTTCGGAACTTTGGCTTGATCCGGAACTTCTTGACTCGGAAGTTCTTGGTTCGGAACTTTGGCTTGATCCGGAACTTCTTGACTCGGAAGTTCTTGGTTCGGAACTTTGGCTTGATCCGGAACTTCTTGACTCGGAAGTTCTTGGTTCGGAAGTTTGTTGATCCGGAACTTCTTGACTCGGAAGTTCTTGGTTCGGAAGTTTCTTGACTCGGAACTTCTTGGTTCGGAAGTTTCTTGATTCGGAACTTCTTGACTCGGAACTCCTTGATCCGGAACTTCTTGATCCGGAACTCCTTGATCCAGAAGTTTTGCTGAATGAACAGAAACTTTGTCCGATGAACAGTAGAACAGTAAAACTTACGATTAAGCCCAGATTTTGACCAAATAACCCAAAAAGTTTTGTGCTTTCGACTAAAATAAGTAACAACTAATACTTATCCACTAATCCCAATCACAAAAACATCAAAAACACCAAGAATCAAGATGATTTTTCTTAAAGAACACTAATACAATCAAAAACTAAAAAACCACACAAATCACCACCTTAAATCACCCCATAGCTCTGATACCAAATGTAGAATATTGATAATCAATGAATCTATGAAGGGGTTTGTTAATTTCTAGAGAGAGAAAGTTAGAGAGAGAAAGTGAGAGAAACTATGTGAATTTTATTAATATGGAATCAAAGAAATGATAACAACCAACCCCTTTCCTTAGTGGAAAGGGGTATTTATAGTCCAAGCTAAACATTGGGCTTGGGCCGGTCCATGACAAGCCCATGGACCGGTTCTTACTTAAGTTAATAAGCAAATAATAACTAATTACTAACTACGAGCTATTACAACATAAATCATATTGTGGAGTGACCGATACTTCTAATATACGTTAAAACGTATTTCTAACAATTTACCCTTATGATGTTCCGGAGGGCGAGCCCTTACCCCCTCCAGTTATTAGTCTGGTTCTAAGATTGAGCTACTTAGAGATGAATTGTCTGAATCGTCTGAATCTGATTCTGAATCAGAGGATGATGAGGATGATGATGCACCTGATGGTACTGATGGTATTTCTACTCATAGACATGTGATAGGAGAGTCGTTTAGTGTTCGAGAGGCTACTCATATTGATGGTCTTGCACCTTGGGCCTTGAGACCTGATTTAGATGCTTCCCGTGCTCAGGGTAGTGTGACAGAGGTTGGATTAGGTGTTGTTCAGACTCGCGTTGCTTATTTTGAGTCAAAGACTAAGATTGGTGAGAAAGAGCGGGAATTGCTTAATTTGGATTTGACTGATGTAGAGCGTGGTTTGAATGAGGCTTTTAGGAGGTTATCTGTGTTAGAAAGTGGTGAGTTTGCTGCAATGAAGAAAAAGGTGAATACTATGGAGATTCAGTTGAGTGTAGCTCGTGCGATGCGTGAGAAAGCTGAGAAAGAGTTGAACATATCTGTTGGTTGGAACAGTAGATTTTATGCTTAGCTGGTTGAAAGAGGAGTGATTCGTAAGCGCCCAGCTGAATATGTGTATTGTGATCGTCCGACGAAGATATAGAAGACGATGGATGATGGACCATCTGGTGGTTCTCAGTAGACCAGTCTATATTTAGTAGTGACCTTTGTATCTTTTGTACTTTGACTAAACCGACTTATTAGTTAGTAGATCTGGCACGAATTTTGAGTATGTATAGTGCTAGAAACTTTGGTATGGAATGTAATTAAGACAATGCTTTTGTTTCAAATCCAATGAAATATGTATCTTGTCTTGAATTCCATATTGTGCCTTATTTTTATCTTGATTATGAATTCAATCCATATTATATGAATCCCTTGTTGGGTGAATGCTTAATACTTTGAAACTGTGAAATTATAGAACTATGTCGCCCAAGAAAGCTGTGACTGAGGACGATGTACGTAGGATTATTATGGAGCAAGTTACCGCATCTATGACTGAATTTATGCCAAATGCTAGAAATGGAGCTGGCAGTAGTGGAGCTGGCGGTAGTGGAGCTGGCGGTAGTGGAATTGGTGGTACTAATGTGAATGTGAATGCTAATAATGTAAATGCTTGCTAGAGGAAATGTAGGAGGACTTGGAACTAATGCACCTAAAGTTGGCGGCTGTACTTATGTGACGTTCATGAAGTGTGAACCTCTACCTTTTAATGGAACTGATGGTGCTATAGGATTAAGCCAGTGGATTGAGAAGATTGAGTCGGTGTTTCGGATTAGTAAGTGTAAGGAGGAAGCTAAGGTGACTTTTGCTATGGCTACTCTTAAAGTTCGTGCGTTGACTTGGTGGAACGGGAGAATTGCTTTCATGGGTATTGATGCTGCTAATGCTACTCCTTGGGCTGAAATTAAGAAGTGGATGACTTTGGAGTTCTGTCCCCGTAGTGTGATCATTAGGTTAGAACAAGAGTTGATTCATCTGAGAATGAAAGTTGTGGACATTGATAGCTACACAAACCGATTCCATGAGTTGGCCTTGCCGTGTCCTCTATTGGTGGAACCCGAAGAGATCCGAATTGAACAATATATTAAAGGGTTGACCAAGAACATCCGGGGGGACGTGACATCATCAAAACCACTGACCATTGATGATGTTGTTCGAATGGCTTACCAACTCATTGGGCAGATAATTCAGGATAGGGAAGATGAAGCACGTACTGGTGAGAAAAGAAAGGGTGATGGCGATCGTGTAGATAGAGGTGATAGTAGGAAGAATTTCAATCGCCGTCAGAACCAGAGAAAGGGGAATGCAAATGCTCTTACCAACAACACACCGTGCAATGATGAAAAATGTCCTAAGTGTGGCAACAAGAGGCATGCTGGCGACTGCTGGAAGTGCCGAAATTGCTGAAAGCTTGGACACAAAGTTAAAAGGTGTAAGAAGGGAATCATTTGCTTCAACTGTAACGAAGAGGGTCATAAGAAATCGGATTGCCCTAAGTTAAAAGCGATTATACCTGGAAGAAACCCCCAGGGTGGTGCTTATCAACTTGGAACAGTCGAGGTGAAGAAAGAGGATCCAAATGTCATTACTGGTACATTTTTACTCAAAAATCATTATGTTGTTGCTTTATTTGACTCGGGTGCTGATAGGAGATTTTTATCCACTAAATTTAGTGCCCTTATTGACATTGAACCTGTTGAGATATATACCAGTTACGAGGTGGAATTGGTTGATGGTAAATTAATGAAAATTGATAAGCTATTAGAAGGATGCTCTCTAAATCTCTTAAACGATTCCTTTTCGATTGATTTGATGTTGATAGAATTAGGTAGTTTTGATATTATTATTGGTATGGATTGGTTGTCGTTGAATAATTCTACTATTTTATGTGGAGAAAAGAAGGTTAATATTCCTCTTAGTAATAGGACGTTAGTAATTGATGGTAATCGAGGTGAATCCCGTTTGAAAATCGTTTCATGTATTAAAGTCCAAAAGTACATCAGGAACGGTTGCGAGTTATTCTTAGCTCAAGTGACCGGGAATGAGCCTAAGGAGAAACGATTGGAAGATGTACCTATTATCTGTGAATTTCCTGAGGTATTTCCTAAAGATTTACCCGGACTTCCACCGATAAGGCAAGTTGATTTTCGAATCGATTTAATTCCTGGTGCTGCACCTGTGGCACGTGCGCCATACCGATTAGCACCTTCTGAATTAAAGGAGTTATCTAAACAACTTAAGGAGTTGTCTGATAAAGGTTTTATTCGACCGAGCTCGTCGCCTTGGGGAGCTCCAGTCTTGTTCGTTAAGAAGAAGGATGGATCTTTCCGTATGTGCATTGATTATAGGGAACTAAATAAGTTGACGATTAAAAATCGATATCCCTTACCAAGGATTGATGATTTGTTTGATCAACTACAAGGATCTAGTGTGTATTCAAAGATAGATTTGCGGTCTGGATATCATCAACTTCGCGTCCGTGAAGAAGATATTCCTATAACTGCATTTAGAACTCGTTATGGACACTATGAATTACAAGTAATGCCATTTGGGTTAACTAACGCGCTTGCGGTCTTCATGGATCTAATGAACCGAGTGTGCAAACCCTACTTGGAAAAATTTGTGATTGTGTTTATTGACGATATTCTAATCTATTCTAAGAATAAAGATGAACATGGAGAACATTTAAGGATTATCTTGAGTTTGTTAAAGGATGAAAGGTTGTATGCTAAGTTTTCGAAATGTGATTTTTGGTTAGATTCCGTGCAATTTCTTGGTCATGTGATTAACAAGGATGGAATTCATGTTAATCCCGCAAAGATTAAAGCCATTAAGAATTGGTCTGCACCGACAACGCCAAAGGAAGTGCGTCAGTTCTTAGGATTGGTCGGCTATTATAGACGATTCATTAAAGAGTTTTCTTTAATAGCTAAACCCTTGACTAAGCTTACCTAGAAGAATAAACCTTTTGTTTGGGGAAGTGATGAAGATGGAGTATTTCAGATATTGAAGAAAAAATTATGTAGTGCATCAATTCTCTCATTACCCGACGGAAGTGAAGATTTTGTAGTATATTGTGATGCATCTCTTAGAGGCTATGGAGCTGTTTTGATGCAGCGAGAAAAGGTGATAGCTTATGCTTCTAGGCAATTAAGAAAGAATGAGGAGAATTACACTACTCATGATCTTGAGTTAGGAGTTGTAGTCTTTGCTCTTAGGTTGTCGAGATATTATCTGTATGGCACCAAGTGTACGGTATTCGCCGATCACAAAAGCCTACAGTATATTCTCGATCAAAAGGAATTGAACATGAGGCAACGAAGATGGATAGAGTTGTTAAGTGATTATGATTGTGATATAAAATATCACCCAGGAAAAGCCAATGTTGTTGCCGATGCATTAAGCAGAAAAGATAGAGAGCCTATCAGGGTATGTTCTCTACTCTTGACCGTGCACAATAATTTGCCTGAGCAAATTAGAAATGCGCAAATAGAAGCTTGTAAGAAAGAAATTTTTTTAATGAAGGGTTCCGAGGAAAAGGAGATCCTTTAGAGGTTAGAGCTGATGGAGTGAAATGCTTAAGAGGTCGTATGTGGATACCTAAGTTTGGAGGCTTAAGAGATTTGATTATGTTAGAATCCCATAAATCTAAATATTCCATTCATCCTGGATCTGATAAAATGTACCATGATTTAAAGAAGTTGTACTAATGGCCGAATATGAAAGCTGATATTGCTATGTATGTTCTTCAATGCTTGACTTGTGCTAAAGTCAAAGCTGAACATTAAAAGCCATCAGGACTACTTCAACAATCAAAGATTCCTGAATGGAAGTGGGAACGAATTACGATGGACTTTATCACTAAGCTTCCTAGAACATCATCTGGAAATAACTCGATTTGGGTCATTGTCGACAGACTGACCAAATCAGCACACTTCATTCCGGTTAAAGAGCAGTTTTCACTGGAGAAGTTGACTCGTATTTATCTTGAGAATGTTGTATGCAAACATGGAGTGCCTGTATCGATCATTTCAGATCGAGATCCTAGATTCGCATCGAATTTTTGGAAATCTCTCCAAAGATCTTTGGGAACGAATCTCGACATGAGCACTACTTATCACCTCCAGAGTGATGGGCAGAGTGAAAGAACGATACAAACACTGGAAGATATGTTGACAGCTTGTGTGATAGATTTTGGTAAGAATTGGGATAAACATTTGCCTTTAGCAGAGTTTTCATATAACAATAGTTACCATGCTAGTATTAAGGCTGCACCGTTTGAAGCTTTGTATGGTAGGAAGTGTAGATCTCCTGTATGCTGGAGTGAAGTTAGGGATACCCAGCTCACGGGACCGGAATTGATCCGGGAGACTACGGAGATGATAGTTCAGATTAAGAATAGGCTGTTGACTGCACGTAGTAGACAGAAAAGTTACGCGGATGTGCGGCGAAAACCGATGGAGTTTGAAGGGGGTGACCGAGTAATGTTGAAAGTATCGCCATGGAAAGGCGTTATAATATTTCGAAAGCGAGGAAAATCGAATCCCCGCTATATTGGACCCTTTAAGATTTTATCTAGAGTAGGTCCGGTGGCTTACAAACTAGAGTTATCCCCATAACTTCTTGGTGTTCACAACACATTCCATGTATCTAATTTGAAGAAATGTTTAGCAGTGAGTGATGAGAAAATTTCGTTGGATAAGGTTCGAATAGATGAGAAGTTGCATTTTATCGAAGAACCCGTAGAGGTTATGGATCGTGAGGTAAAGCAACTGAAACAAAGTCGGATACCTATTGTCAAGATCCGATGGAATTCAAAGCATGGACCGGAATTTACTTGGGAACGAGAGGATGAAATATGGAATAAATATCCGCACCTCTTTGATTTCAATAAGAAACGGACATCAAAATGAAATTGATCACGAGGACGTTGATCCATTTTAGGAGGAAAAGCTGTGACAATCTAACATTTTCAGGTAGTAAATTATTTTCTCGTATAATATTTTGAAACTTATTTTTGTGTTGGTTGATGAACTCACAATTTACGGATTTAAATTTGGGCTTACGTGCATAATTTAACTTCCTTTACGACTAAACCGGAAACCTTAAGATTACGTATTTACGTTTTTGAACTCCATTTTGATGAGACAATTTTAATTAGATTCGTTTTGTGTCGTTGATTCATAATTTATAAAAACGTTTTTCGTAAAACGACCCGAGGGCACGCAAATAGAGGAAACTAGAATCGAGGAATACCCGTAAATTAGTGGGACGAGACAAGTATATACTTGTCCCACCCCACTATATGGGACGCCTACACAAGGACACCACATCATAAGATGTGGCAAACTTGTAACCAACAAGTTTACACTTGTTCATTCAAGCTTAACAAGTAAGCTAACACACCACAAAACCACTAAACATTAAACCATTTCTTATTTCAACACATGCAAATTACTCTCAAAATCCTCTCACCCTCTCTTCCTTTCCGTCCCATATCAAGAACAAACACCCCCATTTGATCAATTTTAGCCATAAACTTTGTGTTATCTACACATATAATGAAGAACCCTTGAAGCCTTGTTGATTGGTGATCATTATAAAATCAAAGGAGGTGATTTGCTTGTGTCCTAGGGCTGATTTCTCAACAAATATTCTTGGTGGTTGATGATCTTGAAGATAAATTTGGTGTACCTCAAGGTGTTGTCATCCAAAAACAAGTTATAGTCTTGGTTAGTAAACAAGATCATCCTTTCCATTTTCTTTGTTATTTTTGTAAAGATAAAATGTATTTTCTTTCTTATTGTATATGTATATGATGATATATGATGATAAAAATATTGTGTGGGGATCAAGTGTTGATAAACATGGTTAAAAAGATGGAAAACCATATGTAAAAAGGTTAAAATCTTGTTTAATAAGTTGGCTGTATAAAAACAGTAACTAACCAAATGATAAACTGATAAAATGGCATAGTGGAACCCATATACAGTAAGTATTAGGTCTTATACACATGTGAGAGTTGTCCATGCAATGGAATCATTATAACGAGTGAGATATGATCAAAACAAAATTAGTGAATCAATCTGAATAGTCTGTTTTGTGAGGACTTGTAGGGATACTTAGACTTGGATTGAGCAGTAGCTAAAACTAAGTTATTTGTATCACATAATATGAAGTTTATGTCATCCAAAAATGAACTTCTATCTCCTTGTAGAACTCAAGATATGATAAAAATGGTGAAAGTGAAACTAAAAATCAGATTTTGTGAAATTAAAGTTTAATAGTATTATAATAACACTCAAATAAATATAGTATAAAATGTAAATAAAAACCCAATAACTTATATATTACATTTATATAAATATGTACAATGATAAAATAAATGGACATTTTATACAAATGGTAGTTTGATAAGTTTTATAAGTTATAAAACTATAAACATGATTTTTACGTCTTTACGGCTAATACCGTAAAATTAACATTTTCGTCAATTAAAACTTAGATGGTCGGACCCGTCTAATGTAAAATTTTATAACTCATATACTGATATATAAGTACCTATTACAAGTAAAAACCGATAAAACCCGAGCTTTATAGCATTTGGACATTAACGGGCTAAGTTAGCCTTATTGGACTATTAATCCAACTAATTTGGCTAAACACTTATAAATTTACTTATTGGGCTTAACCCACTTGGGCCCAACATGTAAAGTATAATACTGATATTAAAGGTGTAAAATGGACTAATATAAGGTATTGGGCTTATAATGGGCTTAATAGGCCTTGACAAGTAAATAAGATGAACTAGTGAAACTAGTATAAAAGTTACCTACACATAACTCTAAAATGAGTAAGTGAGAATGTACAATCCCACTTGATCATCATCGTATTTATAAAGTCATCATATGTATACATAATTGTTATTTTGATAATGTCATTGGACAAAAGTCTAAGATCGATTATTATTTATACAGGTTTCCGTGACCGAAGCACGCCTGTAGCCGATAAACCGCCTTTCATTATCAACGTCAGTTCATAGCCTCGCACTCTTTTAAATGTTTTATAAAATGATTTGTAAACCCGCGAGGGAGATAACATGCCAGTTTTTGATAAAAATAAAACACAAGTAGTCCCGATGGTATGCTTAATGATATGGACCCGAATGATGCTATGACCCAATAAATGAGATCAAATGGTGTATTAGTAGTTAGGTTATGTCACTTAAAGTCCCATTAGCATGAATTGTGAACTACCGGGATTTGGTAGACGCTTATGCATATGATAGTAATATTTGGGGACGATCACCCCAGTTCGCGCCTTGACGGTTGATCCCCGTCGTACCACATTGATTGGTAAGCGAATTTATGTATTAGAAGATTTACATAGCGTGATTTTTGTGACGACACGCTAACTTAGATGGGCAAATTGTTTGTCGGGTTCGCGACCCGTTGTTTGTGATAGTAAGGTAACAATGTCAGGCGGCTAATAATAATCCAACACAATCTAGTAATGATGCAAATAACGATAATAATGTTACCTATAATGGTAATATTGAGTCTATGGTCTCATGGACGGTTTAAGATGTATGCTTTGATATATATTGCCTGACTAGCAATACGAGGACTTACTTCCGATATTATACTTGTGTTCTGATTTCAATGATTGGTTGATATAACGGTTTTATTAAACTCTATGAATTCACTCGACATTCGTTGATATGATTTTTGCATGTTTTTATCTCAGGTGCTTGAAGGTAATTCAGATGGAGATCGACTCTGATGGCCCACATAATAATAAAACTGTTCATTCGATGTATGTTTTATAAACTTAATGACCTGTATAATTTGGGACATGTTGTACACTTGAAACTTTTATTTCGAATGAATGTATGTTAAACCTTGTACAACCATTTTTATGTGTTGTCTATGATTGGAGTTATTGTGCTATCCCGTAACACTCTAAAGACTCTTCGCTATACCGATATGAAATTTGAGAGTGTTAAAGTAGGGGGGACTTCTATCGAAGTTAAGTGGGCTTTTCCTTGTATATGTCCTCATTTTAACCGGAAAATTGATTTTTCGACTTTTTCAAAATTTTTGATCTATTTTGGCCTATTAGTATTTTCCTTTGTTATCATTATTTTCTTTCATTGCTAGAATAAAATTTTAATTAAATGGTTTTAATGGGTTTAGATGTCTTTGATATATTAGGCATGTCATGAATCTTTTGACTCAACCCGAGTTTACTTATCCAAGTTTACTCTAGCTAGTATCCTTAACGTGTTTAAATCAAGTTTTGCTAGGCTTTTATATAGGGAACTTTAAAACGCGAAAGTCTTAACTCTTACGGGTTAAGAACAAAACTTTTCACAAGTTCCTATAATTGATCCTAGAAAGTCGTTTATCAAGGGAACTTTAAAATGCGAATTCTAAACTTGGAAAAGTCTAAGAAGTTGCAAGATCCTATAGATGACTTGAAAACCCAAAACTTTGATTTAATTGGCTAAGCATCCACGAGTCTCATTCCTTGAGATTTTAAATTGTGGAGAACGAGAGATGATAGAGTCAATTATAAGTTTGGTATTATTTCATGAATTTATGTGAGTTAATTATGAGCTTTTTCTCCCATCGCTTGTTAATAAATTTAATTGCAATAAGTAAGGTTGTACGATTTGAAAAGGCATAACTTATTGAAGCGGGATGCGAAGATTGGCGAGTCCGAAAAGGCCCTAACAAGGCATGAGGGCTACAATTTGTTGCTAAAGATACAAAGTGATGTGAAGAATCATTTATCAAAAATCAATATAAAGGATCGAGACACACGACGAAAAGCAAATACTCCCCTAAAGATCATGGAGAAGTCTATTCGAAAAGACCCTAGTAACGTATGAGGATATATAGATCCAAGTCCTAAAAGGAAGAGGATCGTTGTATATCAAAATCCCAAATAAAGATTGGAGAAAAATGAAGAAGTCGTGGTCCAAATTTGAAGAATCTCTCAAAAACTTCAAGTGAAGAAATTCCTATTATTAAGAGAAGACCATTATTTCAAGAACGTCTCTCAAGATTCGAAGTTATGAAGTCACTGCCAAATATCGGTCCGAGAAAGGCCTGAAATCGTGAAGCGAGTTATGCCAAGATATGGACTTTATGAGGTCCCGAGAAGCAGTTTTAAAAGATTTTGTCCTTTAGCTAACTATTGATTAAATCATCCTACTTTATTTTCAGCCTAAATAAACTATCGAAACAAGTCAACAATGCATCCTCGTGATCATTCAAGACAACAATAAAATATAAGAGATACACCTAGGAATAAGGGAGTCTAAGTAAATAACTGAGCCACATGAGTTTGTGTTAGTTTGTTAACTTATAATAACAATGATCTCGTTTTTAAGCTTGGTTTGGGGAACGTGAAACTTGAGGGTGATAAACATTCATGACAACCAAAGCCCAAATGTAAGTCTTCGATCTCTTTACTTGTTTTCTTCCTTCAAATATTTTGTAATTTTCTATCTCTTTAAGTTTCCTTAATGTTTTGTGTTTAGTAAAGGCCAAGGTGGGTTAATTATGATGGAAAATGTAAATCTTGCTTTTTAACTAATGCATTGCATGAGGGCATTGCAATGGTCAAGTGTAGAGGATTTAATAAGTGTGAAAACACTAATCCTTTTACCACGTAATTATAATAAAAACAAGACCAAAATGTGTATTTAATGTCGTAAAATTCGGAATTATGCGTGGTTTGTGTTTTTGTTGTGATTTAGGACAAAAATGTGAAACGGGAAGAAAACACTGGCTTTCACGGGCTTTTATCGAAGAAAAAGACAAAAGACGAAGTCAAAAGATCAAGAGTGCAAAAAGAACGGAAGTCAAAGGCCTATTCTGAAGATTTATCGAAGAAAAAGTCTAAAGACGAAAGTTTAACGAAGTCGAAGAACCAAGTCTAATAAAAGAAGAAAATTATAAGACGAGTTCATTTCATATTGACAAATCCCGAGACAAAGTCGAGAAAGACGAAGAATTTAAAAGACGAAAAGACGAGAAAGAAAGAAGGAAGCAACACACTCCTTCCATTTCCTCCTATAAATATGTTCCTTATGTCATTAGGAAGGGTGTTAGCTAATTTCACCAATTAGTTCTCCACTTTATTTTATGCACTTTTCATATTGTCATTTACATACTTGTCTTTATTTTCAAGTTATTTCATGTAAGTCTTTTAATCTTGTCTTGAATCTTTTAGTTTAATTTCAAGCTTTTCATAATCTTTCTTATTCTACCTTTCTTGTTTTTTATTTTGATTTTGATTCGGATCAAGTTTGTATCTTGTTTAATCTGGATGCTTATTTGATTAAAAAGTTCATCTTGTTATTCTTATTAAATCCATACGTTTGATATTCTCAACTTTTTGGTGCTTTTAGCTTATTTTGTGTTCTTATTTTAATTTAAGTGTTTTCAAAAGTTTAATCTTTTTCTTTTAGTTTATTTTATAAATTTTTCTTATTTGTTTCTTGAAAGTTTTTAAATTTGTGCTTATTTAGTTCTTCTTATTATTGTTTTAGTTAAGTTTTTGGTAATTGCTTATTATTAAAGTGCTTATTTGGTTATTGCTTATTTCATTTTTTTGCATTCCATCGTAATGTACAAGGGTTTTAATGGTTCCGATCGGGTATTGTGATCGCATAAGCCTTAGGGTTTCTACTTGCGATCCAATACTGCGATCACTACTCACGATCTAGACCAAGATCGAAGACTACGATCTAGACCAAGATCGAAGACTAAGATCTACACCAAGATCGAAGACTAAGATCTAAGCCAAGATCGAAGACTACGATCTAGACCAAGATCGAAGACTAAGATCTAGACCAAGATTGAAGACTAAGATCTAGGCCAAGATCGAAGACTAAGATCTAGGCCAAGATCGAAGACTAAGATCTAGACCAAGATCGAAGACTAAGATCTAGACCAAGATCGAAGATTAAGATCTATACCAAGATCGAAGACTAAGATCTAGACCAATATCGAAGACTAAAATCTAAGTCACGATCCTGGTTACGATCCAGGTCACGATCCAGGTCACGATCCAGGTCACGATCCAGACAGCGATCGAGACTGCAATCCAAGTTACGATCAGAACGCATTTTTCAGTTTTTATTTCATGTTTTCTTTAAAATTCAAATTTAACTTTTCCCACCATTTTTACTTAGAATTATTTTAAACTTGTTTTGTCCTAGTTTTATTTTTAAGTTTGCAAATTTTAATTTGTGTCGAGTTTTAAGTTTTCGTCATTTATTTTTTAAAAGATTTAAATTTCAGTCATTTACTTAATTTCTTTTAAAGTCTTCTTTTTAGTTTAATCTTTTCAAGCTTTTATCTTTATTCCTATTTATGTCTTTAATTTAAGTTGTTTTAATTTTGTCATTTACGTTAAAGATTTTATTTTTATCTTTAATTAGTTATAAACAAAGACACCCTTTTATTTTATTCACCAAAGACGACTGAGTCGCACTTCAAACTGTAATCAATTCTATTAGACGCCGTGAACAACGAACTTTTAACCTAGCAAAATCCCACTTTCAGGCATATAATTCAATGTTCTAGATAATGATTCTAGATCAAAGAACCAGTCTGGTCCACTATCAGGATCTCTAGGTTTTCTTTCTAAAAACTTAACATGTACTTTTTCAAGAATGCGTTTTTCTTTCTTGTTGTAAACCCTATACCCTCTGGTCTGCATAGAATAACCCATAAAGTAGCCTTCATCACCTTTTGCACTAAACTTTCCTAAGGCATCACTAGTATCTAGGATCACTACATGACATCCAAAGGGTTTAAGAAAACCTATGATGGGTTTCCTAATCAAAAATAGCTCATAAGGTGTCTTATTAAGGATTTTGTCGACCAAAGCTCTATCCTAAACATAGCAGGTTGTGTTAACAGTCTCAACCCAAAAAGTAATGGGAAACTTAGCATCAGCCAACATTGTCCTATATGCTTCTATTAGGGTTCTATTCTTTCTTTCAGTCACACCATTCTGCTGTGGAGTTCTAGCTATGCTAAACTCTCTAGTAATCCCTTTATCAACACAGAAGGCATCTAACAATTTATTTCTAAACTCACCACCATTTTCACTTCTAAGTATTTTAACCTCATTCCCCTGTTTTCTTTTCAATTTGGATAATAAAGTTAATCAAAATTGTGGCAGTATCACTTTTTAAGGCAAAAAAGAAAGTCCAAGTAAATCTAGAAAAATCATCAGTTATAAGAAAACAGTAAGATTTACCATTCAAACTTTCTATATTAGTTGGTCCAAATAAGTCCATATGTAGCAAGTGAAGTGGTTTAGAACTGGAATGCACAAGTTTATACATAAATGATACTTTGTGTTGTTTGCCTTTAAGACATGCAACACAAGAGTGATTATTGTGGAAAGCTTTTGATGGCAAACCATCAACTAAATCATGTCTCACAAGTCTATTAATATTCTTAAAATTGATATGCCCTAACCTTCTATGCCATAGATTACTTTCATCCACTGAAGCTTTAGCATAAAGAAATGACAAATTTTTGTTCATCCTAATCCCATTAAGATTAACATTATAAATGTCCTTATACCTAGGTGTTCTATAATCAATAAACTTCTCATCAGGCATCTTAAAATATTTACTCAACACCAAGCATTCAGTATCAGTGAAAAGAACCTTATTTTTGTTATCACAAACTTGTGACACACTAAACAAGTTATAGTCAAGTTCTTTTACCAGAAAAACATTTTCAAAACGTTAATTGTTGGTGATAAGAGTGCCTTTGCCAGAAATTGTACCATATCCTCCTCTAAAGTACACTTTGTCACCATCTTTAATGGGGGGTAAAATTTGACAAATAATCTTCCTTCCCCGTCATGTGCCTAGAACATCCACTGTCCCAATATCCATGATCATTGACCTGCCTTTGAATGCCCTACACACAAAGAAAACAAATTAGTGTTCTTTGGGAACCCAAGCTTGAGCTAACTTGGATTCATGTGGTTATTCAACAAGAACAGATTTAGTCCTTATAACAACCTATTATGCATCCCTTTGTGGCCTGAACACCCAGTTTACCCCAATTGGTTTAGTAATGACCTTAGAAAGATAATGAAATCTATTACAGGTCATAGAAATCCCATTAGAATTAGGGTTTTGGTCTTGTTTAGGTCTCCAAGTCAAACTAGATGAAGCTTTAGACCCCTTTCCCTTAGGCTGTAAGTACCTATTATTACTTGGTCTAACACATGATCCAACACCAGCTTGTTGTGGCATTCTCACACCATACCTAGAGCTGTCAGGGTTAGAATTGTTCCTGGTAGCGTTGAATTTGTTCTTGTCAGTGCTGAATTTGTTCTTGTCAGCACCCAACTTAGGGTATGCTATAGGAACCCATTGTTTGTTAGACGATGTGTTGGTCTTTTGAAAGGGCCTTTGTCCATGAATATTTGTCCCTTTAGTAAAGAAGGGAGTTGGTATAGTAACTTGTGGACTTGGTTGGATAAAAGGTCTGGGTTTTACCTTGGTTGACCTATTGTTAGCATTGACTTTTGAGGCACTGACACATTTATAGGCCAAATGAGAAAAACTCCCACATGTGTAACAAGCTTTTCTAGACATAACCTTAGGTCTAGATTGAAAGAACCTTGTCCCATTAACACTAGATTGGATTTATGGTGACCTAGGTTTTCTATACATTTCAACATATTTAACTCTAGGTTTTCTTTTAATAGGTGAGCCAAGGTCAACAGGTTTTCCAGTGGTAGTTTTGGTCACAGTAATAGGTGTAGGCTCAAATGGACTCTCACTAAGCATTCCACCCTTAACAAAGAGAACATGGTTGTCTACTTTCCACTTCTCAAGGTCAGTCACCTTTTGTTGATATTCCTCAACTGGGGTGAGCACTCTAGGTGGAGGAATAAATTCCTCTTCTTGGAGTTCTGGAATACCAGTCCAAGAGAGATCCTTTCTCTGAAGCCATAAAAGTTCCCAACAGGTGGAGGAACAGCAACATATTCTTTCATCCCAATCCCAGACATATCCCTAGGGTTTCTTTGTTCACTGACATATTTTTCTAGGGTTTGGCTGGATTTATCAAAACTTTTAATTTTAAGCCCTACATTTTCTTTATCCTTAATGGCTTCATCTAACTTAAGTTGCACTTCTCCTCTGGATCTCATCAGAGTGTCCCTAAGTTTAATACTAACTTTAAGATCATAAGACAAAACATTAATTCGATCTTTTAGGTCAAATTCCATTTTCTTATATTCCTCTATAGTCTTTTCAGTTTGTACAAGTGCCATTTGAAAGTTTGATAGCCTGCATTCTACATCAAAAACATCTGATTTTAACTTTAAAATTTCTTTGTTAAGCTTTTCTGTGTTTAATCGACAGCCTTTACTACAGTAAGCATCATCATATACCTCATTATCTGATGGAGACGAGGAATTGGCCATAAGAGAAAAGTGAACATGCTCTTCTTCTTCTTTCTCAACAATCAAAGCCTTATTCTCTTCCACATCCTTTCCCAAAAAGATCCAGTTCGATCCAACACCATCAATGTCTTGCATGGCAACCATATCCTTTGGCTTAGTATCTTCAACCTTAATGATTTGGCTTGAAGTCTTTCCAGCATCAGATCTTCTTGGAGATCTGCCTTCCCTCATAAAGTGACCCATCCTATGGCAGTTATAACACTCAACCTTAGATTTATAAAATCCAGCAGTGTCTTTAGCATTGAAGGTCATCTTCTTTCTAAATCTCCTATTCCATATGTTGGCCCTTATGCTTGCAAGTGCCATATTCCATTTAATATCCATCTCTTCCAAATTCTCATCACTTAGTTGCTCAAGATCCGCATAGGTAATCAAGGAACCTTTAGGCAATGAAGAAATGTATGCACATATTGTATCCAAATCAATACCAGCAGGTTTAAGCATAGGTGAGTCAACATTGTATGTGTCAGCGTCAGAGTGTGAGGTGCTGACAAAGGTTGATCCACCACTGACATAAGTTGATCCAGTAACAGGATGCACATATGTCTCTCTCTCATTGACTTGAGCTTCACTATGTGAGATGAAAGCCATGTTTCCAGATGTTGACTTGCTTCCATGATCCAATAAGATTTCATTCTCTACAATATTTAGTTTATTGTAGACGTCATCAAAAGTAGAACTCTTATGGGCATTGGTAGCAATCATAGACCTAGCTTCAATTTTCCACGCTTCACCAAGACTTTTAAGGAAAGTAGTAATGACATCTTCATCATCATATTCTGTTCCCATAAAGGTCAACTTGCTAGTAATGTCTAGAAGCCTGCTTCTTACCTCACTAAGCTTAATAATGGGAAGAGCTTTAAACACAACATATTCATGCAAAATTTGATTCTTCTTTTCTTTGGTAGTGTCATCATTACCACCTTAGTTGATTTGAAGAGCTGCCCAAAGTTCTTTGGCAGACTCAAAACTCCTATACTTGTGCTGATTGTTTCGACCCAAAGAGAGTTTAAGAATGCTGAAGGTCTTCATGTCATTCCTTCTTTTGGCTATATCTGCAGTTGAGATAGCTCTTCCATCTTCAGGTCTTTCTCTACGCTCTTCAGCAGGAGAACCAACAGTAGTCCTTGCTGCAATAGCAGCAGTAACCCTAGCTGCTTTATCGAATTGATTTCCAAATTCAATAATTTCCCATAGAGTATGATCATGAATTTGAAGGTATTGTTCAAAATTGAACTTCCATTGTTTAAAGTTGTCAGGGTCGAGCATGGGGATTTTTAGGTTGTGATTTGACGAGGAAGAAGATTCTGTAGCAGACATCTTTTCTTGTTTTAGGGTTTCGGTGTTTTTAGGGTTTACTGTTCTTCTAGATCAAAGTTCCTTAACAAGCTCTGATACCACTTGTTGATCCCAAACATAGATCGATTAGCTTTGTGTTAACGAGATTGAATCAAGTTTAACACGTAGAGAAACTTTGTTGTTATGAATAATCCAAGTTTTATGCAGAATTAACACTTAGAATAAAGAACAAGTAAAACAATTAAACCAAACTTTCACTTTTAATTGATAATCGAACTTTCTTACAATGAAAGTTGAATACTGAATAATGTGTATCAATTATAAACCCTACGACCTCCTTTTATAACATAATGAGTCGTGTACAAAGGATAACCTATCAACTATTCTAGGTAAAGATAAATATAGAAAATACAATATTGAGTATATCTTTTCTTCAAATAATAAACGTGTTGACTAAGTATTCCTATCAGTGGTTGGACTTCTTCTTGTCAGCGCTTGGATATCTCTTTTTAATGCTTGATCTGTCAGCGCTTGATTTCTTCTTGTCAGCGTCCAATTTACTCTTGTCAGCATCTGAGTGACTTAGCTCATTTTATTCCCAACATAGAGTAATCCTCAACAATCACGAGAATATACTTTTTCCCGTTAATACTCTCTACACGCATGGGACCACATAAATCCATGTGTAGAAGTTCTAATCGTCCTTTTGAGCTTGTGGTAGTCTTTGTTTTGAAAGACTTCCGTTTTGCTTTCCCCAACTCACAAGAAGAACAAAGATGGTCTTTGACGAATTTTAACTTAGGAAGACCGGTCACAATATCATTCTTCGAGAGTAAGTTGATGGTGTCAAAGTTCAGACGTGACAATCGTTGATGCCATAACCATGCTTGAGAGGATGAAGCTTTCGCCATTAAGCAAATTGGATTTGTTGAAGATGTGTCTTGAAGAGTTACTGTGTAGAGATCAGAACCACGAGAACCTGTAAGAAAGTCATTCCCATTGTAGTCTCTAACATAGCAAGTAGTTTTCCGGAAAGCCACTTCCAAATCCGTATCACAAAATTGACCAGCGGATAATAAATTGTGATTCAGTCTCTCGACGTAATAAACCCGTTTTATAGTGATATTCCCTTGACCAAATATCCATATCCGAGTATCAGTGCAAACTGATCATTTCCAAACCGTACCGTACCCAGAAACTTCTCCACGAAATTACTGAAAAGCTTGAGATTCCCCGTCATGTGCTTTGTGCACCCGGAGTCCATTATGAATAGAATGATTTCGACGAGCTTCTCAATTGGCTCAGTATCAAAGATAGGTCTAGATTTGTCAGAAGGCTCTAAAATCACTTCTTGAATCTTTACCATGTACACATAATGTGCCTCAAACTTTTGATCATCGGCTTCATCATCAGTGTCATCGCGCCAATCAACTTCATCTGATGTGAGTGGAATTCCTGCTTCTTCTTTCTTACACAGCAACATCTTTTCCTTGTGATATCCATAATCCTTAACCCGTTTTGGCTTCTTGCATTCCCTAGCCATGTGCCAAAATCCTTTGCAATTGAAGCATTGAATCCCAGTCTTGTACACAACCGGAGTGCCTACAGTATCTCTAGCCCCAACTTGATTCGGCATCCTCTGATTATCATACCTGGCATCATGATCATACCTAGGTGCATGATCAACTTACTTATATCTAGCATTGGATGATGATCTGAGGTTGTTGTTGGAAGGTTTATAGATCTTCTTATAAGTTGTGGTGAGTAAAGACATGAGTTCTTCAATCTTCTTGTCCCTGGAAGTTTGTTCATCATCACTATCTCCATCTGACTCGGTGTCATACTTTGGAGGTGGAGTGGGGACAATTGCTTTTGCTTTGTTTATAGTAGTAGCTAAAGGTTTGGTGGATGAGCTTGATGACTTTGAGGAATGATAAGGTGGTTGTTGACGGTGAACGGGTTTTGTTGAAGTAGCAGCCACAAAAGCAATAGAGTTAGCAGACCGTTCTGCCTTTTCAGCCATTAGTTCAACCACTTCATTCTGATGTTGTTTCAAGATATCATAAAGTTTGTGATAGGAGATGGTATTGATATCTTCCCTTTGTTTAACCAAAGTCACAAACCTTTGACATTCCGGTTTAAGTTGAAGTAGAAACTGAACATTGGCATGATGATTGGAGATGGTGCACTAATTTCTGACAAGCTCATTCATCATTTTGTAGAATCTCGAGTAATAAGAGTCAATGGATTCACCATATTCAGATGTGAATTTTCCAAACTCCCAAAGTAGATTAGTCGCGAGATCTTGAACATTGGTCGACTCACCTTGCTTCAATCGATGAATTGCATTCCACATTTCCATAGCATTATGACATGGATCAACCGTAGAATAGATATCGTTATCAATCCCAGTGAGTATGTAGTTAACAACATCAGCTTCAGCTTGGAGGAGTGTCTTTTTCTCAGCAAGACATGTTTCGAAATTCTCTATAGCTCATGTAGTTGATGAAGTACCATCCTCTGCTTATGTGGTAATGGGTCTGAATTCAAAAACTGGAGGTAGATTCTCAAGGCAGTGACGAAGAGCAGTTCGGTTCTCTTTTCCGTCGAGAAATCTAAGAAAACGAGATCTCCATTGAACGTAGAAACCGGCAGTGAGCACAGGTGGATTACCGTTGCCACCTTGTACCAAACGAATTTAATTAGCAGTCGCATTGCTGATGTTGTTGTTAGACCTTGTAAATGCGTTTGAATGGATTACAAATCTTACTAGATTTGTTGTGATGAGGTTTGGTTAAAATTTCGTAGTGTTCTAAGAATCTTCAGTCCAACAATAAATTCCTCAGTCCGACAAAACGGTAAGCCGAAAAATTTTGTATCGGCAAATTTTGAAATTGAGTTAAAAATAGACAAAACTAGTAGGGGAAAAATTTTATTTTACTTGACCTCAAATTTTTTTTTGGTAAACTATGATCCGGGACTAGTTTAAAGGGTGGCTAAGTCTAAAAACACTTCAAACAAAAAATTGGCTTAATTTCGGAATACCTTTAGCTAAAGTCGGAATCTAAACTCTATAATTTGGAATCCAAACCCTAGAAAATAATTCGGAATCCAACTTCAGGAAGTAATTCGGAATCCAACTTCATGATGTAATTTCAGAATCCAACTTCAGGATGTAATTCGGAATACAAATTCTGGATGTAATTCGGAATATAACTTCAGGATGTAGATCGGAATAAAACTTCAGGATGTAATTCGGAATATGACTTCAGGATGTAATTCGGAATACAACTTCAGGATGTAATTCCGAATATGACTTCAGGATGTAATTCGGAATATGACTTCAGGATGTAATTCGGAATATGACTTCAGAAGCTAATTCGGAATATGTATTGAGAAGCTAATTTGGAATATGTTTCCTAAGCTAATCCGGAATCCAGTTTCTAATTTGGCATATGAAACAAGAAACTTATCCGGAATATGATATCTATTGAGAACTATTCGGAATATGAATTCCCCAATTAATTCGGAATTCTGATATCAATACATAGTTCGGAATATCAAAAGCCCTCTTATTCCGAATAACAAAACCCTTATATTCCGAATAACTTAGACTTCCAAAAACTTGATTTTTCAAACTTCATGCCCAATAATCAAACCAAAACTTCTAATTTGTTCGTAAAGATCACCAAAACGAATAACACAAATTCCTACCACAACTTTGTTGGCAATTTGTATGAAGATTTGGAGCTCGAAAACACCAAAAACAATTGAGACGAGATGATTTGATTATAAAATCACACAAATCAAAAAAGCAATAACCACAAATATTCAATCACCTATCCACTATAAGCTCTTGATACCAATTGTTAACCATAAGATTCAAGCTAACAAGAGGTGATCCGGAGGTCGGGGAGGATGAACAAGTGGTTAGACATTTTAGTGAGAGAAGGATAACAAGGAAGAAGGAGGGTGTGTGTTTTATTGAGAAAGAAAGTAAAACACAAAAATGGGAATCATCACCCCTCCATGGATGTATGGAGGGGTATATATAGGCTAAACAAGGAGTGACTTTGACAACTTATCAATAGTAGTCCCTCCATGTTTTGCCTATTTGAATCTAATGTAATTCCGTAAATAGCGCTCATATTTTAGGGCTAACAATCTTCCCCCAATGTGGAGACATACGAAATTACTTACAGTGTTCCTAACAAGTAAAAATACAACAAAATAAAGTCCTCCAAGGCGCTTCTAATGCTGAGGATGTCTTCTTAGTCTTCTTATCTTCATAACTTGTACCTCAGCTTAAATCCTCTTTGTCTTTGCTTGTTGTGGAACAATTGTAATATGCATGATTTGGATTAACTTTCCCCCAATTCATGCAGCATGTATTAAAAAACTTTCTTCATAGACTTTTTTTTGTCGACATTTCTGAATCAGCTTCCCCTAAACCAATATCTGTATCTTAAGCAGATTCTGACACTTTGATGTAGTTTGAACAATCTTCTAGCTCATCGGTTTAAGTGCACAGCGGAATATTGTAGAAGAACCACACCAAATAACACTTCTTCTATACTGTTTCATGTCGTTTAATTTTTGGTGATAATCCGTTTGGGGTAACATGCAGGAAATCAACAACAATTCTTCTCACGCCTGCAAAATACTTCATAAAAATTATACAAAGTGAAGTAGATACCATTCCATGGACACTACTTCCCCCTGGAAGTTGATCCGATTACTTCAAAGTACACGATCTTCCCCTATGATGATTTCAAACTCTCGGAAGCATCATTATCGTGGACGTCCATATACTCAAGAAGTTCTTAGTCTTAAGAAAATGTCTTGAAAAGTTTTGAAAGTCATTGAGAAACTTTGAAAAATTTGCTTAGACTATGAAGTACCATTGTCGTTATGAAGCTCATAAATATCCTGTGAGAATTGATTGCTGATTCTATCTCTCTGTCTAACTTACCAACCTCGAATTCATTCGGCTATTTGTCGTGACCACATGTGAAGTAAACACTATATTCCAAACTTGAAACTGAAGTAATATCCCCCAAATTTGTTACTTAAGCTTGCACTTTTGATGATTGACGAACGGTGTAGAAACAAGTCTCTAAATACCTCTTGAAGTTATCCACACGAGCAACTTCGTATGACACTGAGAACTGCAACAAAGCTCCCTAAAATGATAGTTATCCATGTCGTCGACCATCCACCCCTTGACAGTGGAAACTAGATAATTCAAGTCTCAGTCATAAAATTTATCGCCCAAGCAAGTCATCAGTCGATAGACTGGGTTTGAAGAAAAGGGGTAGAAAAATAGAAGGAAGGCTCGATGATGAAATAAGTAGACGCCATCCTGAAATCCCACTTCAACTTCAAATAAAGAATACCAAATTCACTTCGTGATCACTGGTCTTTGAAGAATCAAAACTAGCTGTTGCCGTTTAAAGTGAATCTTATATCGGATTGTTTTAGCGTTAAGTGTTTTGTTTGCTTTGATGTTGTGTGTTGTAAATGTCGTTAATTCGAACAAATTATGAAATGAATTTTCATTAAAGGACAAATTTTTTCTATATAACTTGTCGTTTAAGCCCCAACGTCAGTCATATGCCCAACTGCTTGTCGAAAATTTTTCGAAAATATTAGGTTTAAAACCTAAATTTTCTTTGCCGTTTAAGCACTTTCGATCGAAACAAACCGAATACCCGCATCGAAAATCATGTCAACATTGCCCAATTATACTCATCTCATCCTTATATCCTACAGAAATATCAGCACCTCTATTACGGGCCTTTGTGATTTCCCATCAAGCCAAATCAGCCCAACATATTTGCTATACCTGGCCAGTTTAAAAGGCGCAACCCAAGTCAAAATAAATACCTGATCCAATGGTTTAACAGTGGATATAAAATACCACAAACCCTAGTAATTAGGAAACCTAATCACTTTGCATAAAAAAATACACAGCCTCCATCTGTTTTTCTCTCCATCTCAAAATCTGATCTCAATAATCTGCATCACCCATCTCGATCTAAATCTCAATCTCATATCAAAAAGGAATCATCCTATTTCTAATCAAATCAAAAATTCAATCTTACAATCAAATACATCTCGAATTAAATCCATGATAACCAATTGCAAACCCAAATTATATTTATCATATTCGATTTATGATGATCGAATGATAAAATATTTCGAACCAATCAACCGTTTAGTTTCGTTCATCTAAAATGAAATGATGTAAAATCTTCAAAAGCTAAACGAAATCCATTAAGGCAAACAAATCCGACTTCAAGATCTTGTAAGATAAGGTCTCGGGTAAGGTTGATTTGGTTTTGATTGCATGTTGGTTTTTTGTGAAAGAATCGAATCAAAAACATAAAAATCAGTACACTCTTGTTCTTAATTTTATTTTTGTGTTTGAAAATTAAAAGAAGGCAGTGCTTTTGATATAGATCAATGATGATATGATTTATTTAGTTAAGATCTTTAAAGATCTTGGTATATCTTAAATAGATAAAACCAAAAAATGATAAATCTGAGATCACATTTGTTCATTTCTGTTTTCTGTTTTGAGTCTAGATATGATGGTGTGAAGTAGAGTGGTGATTTGTGATGATGGGATTAGGTTAGATAGAGTTGGTTGTTGGTTGTTGATGAGTTTTGGTTTCATTGTCTCGGAATGATTTGATAAGTCATGGTTTTGGCAATGTTTTTCACAAGTCTGTCGGAATGTTTTCATAGAAAAAAAATATGCACCATCGCAATGTCATTCAAAAACACTACTTATCGCAATGTCTTTAAATCATCGCAATGTTCAGTCTCCATCGTAATACTAAGTTGAAACCATCGCAATAACAAGCTGAAACCCATCTCAATAATCAGCTGAAACCCATCGCAATAACCATCAGAAACCCATCACAATACAAAAACCCTAGACATTGCGATTGATTTTTGTGTCGCAAAAGTACAAATTTTTTGTCTTTTACCCGAAAAAGGTGGATCTTGTGATTTTTTTAGATCTGCTTTTTTTTCATATCTTCATCTTAAAATAGTCAAAATCATCACAAAGATACCAAAAAATCCCGAAACAGAAAAGTCAGCTTTAAAATAAGCTTAAAAAATTGTGTTAATAATCAGAATAAGCTGAGACGAGGACATTTGGACATAACAGATCGGACTATTGGACTTTTGACCACGATCAGAGCATGGTTTTAATAAAAGAAATGGACTTTCGGACTTACTAATAAACACAACACAAAAATCACGTGACATCAGCTTATAAATAAGCAGTGAATATGCAACGAGAATAAGAAAATAAACACAACACACCCTGGTTAGCTCTGATACCAAATGTAAATCCCACTTCAATCCATAACACATAATACTAAGATGTTATTTAGAGAGATAAATAGATGAAGGTAGAGAGAGAAGGTAGAGAGATTATGAAAGGTTAAACATTACTAGAGAGAGAAAGTGAATGTAACCAACACCCTCTTCCACACATGGAAGAGGGTTTATATACCCATGAGCTTGGTGGGCTCATGGGCTTGTTTCCTTGGGTCGGGCTTGGCTTGCACTTGGGCTTATGCCCCTAACTTGGACAATATTAGCTTAAAGTCCAAGCCCGGTTAATCCGACTAACCTATTACAATACAAGACCTTTAACGACTAAGATGACCTATTACATTCTTGTTCGACTATATAAAATATAGGGCTAACAGAACTTACAAAGGGTCATTAGCAATTCGTTTTCCTAAATCGATTCGCTTAATACTTACCGCTTATATGTTGTTTTTCCTAAAACGTGTATTTTTACCACAATCATCGACCATTCACCATATAATGTTTCACTAATAAAAGAGTCCCAAGGAGTAATTCTTAAGAGGGATCTGGATAATCACACCCAGCTATCATAGGGGTAGCGAATGGCGACCCTTCACCATATTCTTATTCACAAATAAAAGAGTCCCAAGGAGAAATCCTTAGGGGGGGGGCTGGATAATCACACCCAGCTTTCCTAGGGGTAGCGAATGGTGATCTTTCCCTTCATTATAAACTCACCAATTGTGTACTAACAACTTTCATAACAGGGATTGAATCTTCACGATGAACAGCTGAATGATGATCCATTTACATATGTTGGTGATGACAACGCTGAAGCCTCCACCATTGATCTCTCTGCTATATCTGACATCGAATCTATGCCAGATGATGAAGTCTGTATTATCGAGGATGACAATATAATCTCTTGATTTGAGGACATGGAAGATGATGATGATCAAGTATCATCTGTTCAGTCCAAGCCCATTCCCTTACCCTCTATAATTAATGTACAAGAACTTGCTGCAAAGCATATATGGAAGCCGAGACCAATTCCACCTACCCCAGTTCCATTTCCATCTATGCAAAACATTATGGATTTAGAGGCAAAGAAGCACTGGGAGTACTTACAACAACTCAAGCCCATCCCTGTTCCAAGAATGAAAAATGTGTAGGCTCTGGGTGCTGAAGAGATCTTGGTTAAAAGAGGTGATATCAGCATTACCAAACCCAAAGTCACTAAAGAAGATATCCTCTATGAGATCCATTGTCTCACAAGTGCTGCTAAGGAGCTAATCACCAACATAGAGACTTCCATAAACTTGTCCATGGAATCAACTCTCAAATCAATGCTCCCTCGACTGTTAGGAAATGTTCTTCAAACTCACTTTCTTTCGGTGATCAACCAGAGCCTTGAGAAATATATGCCCTCTGCCCTTACAACAGCTGTTAAAGCTAATGTCGCTGTTATTGCCAAGGCATCTAAACCTTCAAGGCGTCTTCTTCAAGAACTTCTTCAGGAGGAACTCAAATAAATCTGGCTTTTTGTTCATCAAGAGTCTGTTAAGTTCAATAAGGCAGGATCAGGCGTATCTACCTCTGGTGTTGTGCCTGAGGGGGATAATTTTGCCACCACCTCTTCAAATGATGAACAAGATGTTGGGTCAAAGGGGGAGCAGCCAACTAAGCAACCAACTAAGTCCATCATCATTCCCACATCAACTCCGTTGCGATCCTTCAAGCCTTCCATTGAAGTTACAAAGGACAAAGGCAAGTCCATAGCCACTGATGATGATGACATAGTGATGGGCTCACTACAAGTGGAAGGAGGATCTACTGCCAAGCTCCCAGAGCTAAACAAGCGCTGGTGAGCCACCAATGACCCCAGAGCAAGCAAAGGCTCAAATGATGGAACATAAGAGGCTTGATGACATCAACGCTGCTGAGCTTAAAAGTAATGAAGCTCTAACCAAACTCCTCTCACCCTCTGTTAAAGAAGCTCAGATGCAAAAGCTCAAAGAACTAGAATTTAAGAGAAACAATCTTCAAAAGGAATATGAGAAGATTGTAAACCAGAGAGCTAAACTGGGGAAAATAACCAAGTATAGCTGTTTCACTGATAAAGACAAAAGGGTGGTTATGACCCTATACAGAGACAACCAGATAGCCAACTACAAGGTCAACAGTGACTTTAAACTCAAAAATCTAGGACTCTCTGAGTGGTTAGAGCTTCTATCTCTTGCTCAAAAGAAGACTGGGCCTGGTGCAGCCCAGATGATGAAAAACATTCAAGCAAAGCTTAATTGGGTAAGAGAAACTACCAAAAAGTCGAAGCTTCCTCTGCCCCCTCAGCTATCACAACAACAACCCCTAGGCCAAAGAAAGAGAAAGAACCCAGTGGGACCAATCATAGGGAAATTGGTCACTAAAGATGTGATAGTCGATGGGATGCACAGAAATCTGGTGCTCCCAAAAGAAATCTTGAAGCCTGTCCATGGTCAAGCATACACAAAACCAGAAAAGGGAATGGCCTCCATGAATAGAAACTGTAATTATGGCTTCCAGAGTGAAAATGAGTTGCATCTCTCATCAATAGTCCAGCTGATTAGACTCAAGAAATGTCTATTGAGGAACTGCAAGTATGCCGGTGACTTCGAGTATGAGATTGAGCTGGTCATCAACTCAAGAGCTGAAAAAGTTGAAGCACAGAGAATCTGCGACCAGAACCTTGATCACTAAAGAACCTTGTAGTTTTTGTTTTCTTTTTCTTTCACCTTTGGGTGTTCATGTAATAGGCTAGATTCTTTTAATAAAACTTTGAGGTATGTTTGTTAAATTATGTGTAAGAAGAAGTTGTGTACTCACTTACAATAATTTCAGACTTAGTATAATTTATAAACAAATAGGGAGAGATTGTTGGGCCAATGAAAGTTTTAACTATGGCCAAGTCTAGATTTGTTAAAATTAGACTAAGTGTTACGAGTCGTTGTGAAGACCAGTGACATAGACTAGACCAGCTGAAGGCAAAGCCTCAGCTGGCACACCAGGAACATTCAAGTCAAAGACAACGTCAGAGAAATCGAAGACTATCTGAAGTCATACTCACCAGCAATTATGGACAAGCTGGGATGTAGAAGGAATGTACTAGTGTTCAAGGATCTCTAAGATGACAATACTTAGAGATCACTTACAACCCTTTGAAGACTGAGCAAGCAGAGACCTGCTTTACCTTTTATAGTTTAGGCAGGAAAATCTCTAAAGTGTTTTGAGCGGGACAAAACAAGATATTCAAGATAAAGCCTAGTACGACCTAGTGGGATAAAGTGAACAGTTGATAAAACTGTTCACCCTAAGTTGTTTAAAGGTATGTCTCTTTATAGACATACATTTAATACGTTGTACTACTTCCACTCAGAAGTTGACACGTATCAACTACTCCCACTAAGGAAGAAACCTCGTACCAATATAAATAGGAGGGAGAAAGAAGACAAACACAACCCTTGTGCTTGGATAAATTAATTTATCTAAGTTATTTCTCCCTTTAGAACCTCTGAGTCACTCTGATGTCAACCAGCGACTCTAAGGTTCTCCCGTAAACTTGAGTCTCGAATCAAGTTTAATTCTTCTAGGGTTCATTTCTATATTGTTACTCAACGGGTATATTCATAGAACTTTGTAATACTTTGTTTATAAAGATTAATAAAGAATTACACGTTTGAAAAGTAATTCATATTGTGTTATCTTGTATACGAGTATCAACAATTGTTATAATTTGGGACTTTTAGCCCTTGAACAAATTAGAAAATGAGGTCATGTGATCAACTTTTATATTCTTGTGATGTTTGGCTGTCCAAAGTTGATCACAATCGTCCATGTTGATGTGGTGAAACACGTCTTGATATCCTAGGCGTCCAAATTCTGCCAATGGTTGTCTTCTTCCTTTGGAGTTTAGCAGGGTGGGTCCAAGTGGCATGTGGGTTGAGGTGCAGGGAAAAGTGAGGGTATAGATGAGATCGCGTGAACCTCAATCACTGATCTGGAGCCAATCAAACAATATCCCTTTGTCTATAAAGAGAATGCAGTTTAGAGTTTGAGGGTTGGCTGAGGATTAAACAGTGTTGTTTAATCCGTTTTTAGTAAAACAAGGGTGTTTAGCGCGTGTTTTTGGGTTTAAACATTGTAACAACCCACTTTTGATAAGTGAAACATTGCAAGATAATATGTCCTAAAACATACATAACCAAAGGGAAAACCAGAATCAACATCGGTTCCCAAACATAAGCCCAAAACATGCATAAAGTAAATGAAGTGCAAAAGGAAAAGAAGTATAAAGTAGCTCCCATCCTATGCACGTCCTTTAAATGCTCAAGTCTGACCTTGGGTACTTGCCGTATGGGACATGGAAAGAAATACGGCTAAGCAATACGCTAAGTGAAAGGATATATAACATGACATGAATAACTTAAACATAGGTAAAGCATGAAAGTGCAGCGGAATAATGTAAGTCCTGGAAAACCTGGAATGATGTTTATAACTAGATTATATCTTAAAAGTATTATGTTCTTGTTTATACTGAAAGTCTGCTATTTAATCATGAAAACTGTAATTTAAATGCCAAAGAGCTCATATAGATCATGAAATATATCAACGTGCATGAATACATAAAGGGGTGACCTCATCCTACAATTAGAGGGGTTGCCTCTAATTATATTAGTCTGGGTGGAGGGATCAGCTCCATGTGACGGATGTAGAGCACACACCGCAGTCATCGTGTAAATCTATAAAACATGTACTAGGATGCACTCATTCTCCCCACATGATAATAATAATAATGGCCAACATGAAATGTGAAGGGACGCCGCGAGCAATCACTCTCACCACGGAAGAGTCATAACACTGGTGCCTCAAGTGTTATGGTTATGGTACCTCCATAACTAGGTGAAACATGGCATGCGTGTATATAGCTCAGGCAATTTAAAATCATGGCATTGTAATTACTTGCAAAGTTTAATACATGTAAACTACTAGGGAAAACAGATGGCAGCAGACGGGAAATCCTAATCATGCATAGTAAAGGAATGTCCATACTGAAGGACGAAATATTCGTACCTTATATCCAGTAACAAAGAAGATGAAAGGCGAAAAAAAACTCTAGTTCGACTTCACGAGTGCTACATAATAAAGGACGTGAATGAGTTGTGTGTTCATGTATAACTTACTGATTATTAGTTTACTTTACTTGTTCTAGACTTTTTTTACTTGTTCTTCACTTTTTTAACATGTTCTTGACTTGTTTTACATGTTCTTGACTTGTTTTACATGTTCTAGACTTGTTTTACTATTTTCATGTTTAATCATGTATTTCTTAGTGTTACATGTGTTCTTATTAATGTATTTCATGTTTCATGTGTTATTATACTTGATGTTTCATAATAAGTAACTTTCTAAAAATAGCAGGTTTCTATATATAGTAACTTTCCAAAAATAGCAAGTTTCCATAGATAGTAAGTTTTCAAAAATAGAAGGTCTCCATAATTATTTTGTTTCCATAAATAGTATGTTTCCATTAATAGTAATAAGCTTGTTCAATATACATAAGTAATTTATCTTGTTCATCGAATAAACTAATTTATATAAGTCATGGTTTAATGTATATTAAATAAGCTAATTCTTATAAGTCATGAAGTATTAAGCCATGGTTAATTATAAGTATTTTATTAATAAGTCATGATGTAAATAAGCTAATTCTTATAAGTCGTGAAGTATTAAGCCATGGTTAATTATAAGTATTTTATTAACATTCATATGTCATGTAATTATAAATAATTATTAATTAATACTATGTCATGATTTATAAGTAATTATTGAATAATAACATGTCATAAATTTATATTAGTTATTAAATAATATTATGTCATGGATTTTTGATTAATTATAAGTTACGCCAAAAACTTTAATAAGCCCTTTTAATAAGTCATGATATAAATTAATCCATTATTAATGTAAACCGAAATAATAATGCATCGATTTAAATAAGCCGAATTAAATAAGCCGAATTAAATAAGCCGATAATTAAATAAACCAAAACCCGTGTATATAACCATACATTTGACTAACCAACTTAATGAGCTACATTTTCTCTTATATCATTACTACAAATCATGATCAGATACATATTCATAAGAATTTACATATATTCATAATTTACTTAATACACCTAAGGTTGTAAAGAATAACTATTGTTACTGTAGGTTCTATCATTTTAATTCTAAAATCATAAAACCAATTTGATCGTTTAATCGGTCTTGTTTTATGCATATTAATACCGGTCCATTTTTATGTAGTATTTTATGCAAGTCTCACTAGTTTTACACAAACCAATATACTACATCTTTACTCTAATTGTATACCAAATATTATTTTATGTATCTGCTCATTTCGACCAACATGTTTGACCAATATAAATATGTTATGAATGAATATCATGTTATGATTAAACAAGATCTCATACACCTAATAGTTACATGTAGTGCATGATTATTTATGCAACAATGATCCAATACGTACCTTCAATGATAGATCGAACTAAAACGGCACTGAGACAAGACCGAAACACTGATTCGAACACGAAAATGAACCGAATGTAAGGACATGAAGCCAACAGGACCAGAAAATATACTAGAGTCTCGATATGCAATATTCCTTTAACTTTTTAGCCTCGTTGTGATGATGTCGATGTTTAATATATTGGGCTTGCCGTCATCTATCGGTTTTTCATAGCGTAGGGTTTTTGTGTGATAATGAGTAAGTTTCGGCAGGTTATAAATCATGAATTATATTCTTGACTGAGCCTGTTAGTCCACATTTAGTAGGTTATTAAATTGTGATTTGAAAACAATATTAACGGCAACTAGTACTAAGCGAGTAATGCCGAGAATAACAGAGTTATGATCAAGTAACATTTGACAAACGATTTGATTTGCTTTCCATACATGCATTATTAGTTTCCCTTTTTTTGGTAGCGAATTTACTTGTACAATATGAGACAAGGTTTTGACTTTGTTGCATATCTCATTTTTTTATAAATGACCATCAAAGTAACAGTTCATATCCGATTTAGTGAAATAAGATACAAACCAAATTTTTGGGTTTTACAACTCTTCCCCTCTAAAAAGAATAATTCATCCTCGAATTAGAAACATCATATGGCTGAAAGAACATGGACGTGGCGTGGCTGAAGAGAACATGGAACATGACTTGGCTGAAAGAACATATTCGAGTTATGAAAGGAGATGAGGATAAGAAATCCAGATGGACTCCTCCATTTCTCAAGTAGATTCCCGCTCGGAATGGTTCCTCCAACATATCTTGACGGAAGGAATAATCTTGGTCTTCATGACCCTGTCTTGACGATACGGGAAGGTTTCTGGTTCTTCAACGTGAGATAGATCCTCACGAATCTGATCGAGTGGATAAGAAACACGTGAAAAAGATACATGAAATGATATGATACGAAATAACATGAAAATGATAATGATATTAGTAATGTCTGAGTAATGATACGAGCGACATAGTTTGTACATAGTACGTGAACAATTGTGAACGTGATACGTGAACATTCGTGAACGTGATATGAGAAACGTAGGTTGAACATGATACGTGAAACATATCGTGAACGTGCGGCAACTGAGAAGGTAACGCCAAAGGATACAAGACAAGACATGAAATTTGATGTCAAGCGTCTGTCTGAGGATGGAAAGTTATGCTAAACTTGAGTCTGGTCTCCCAAGTTTTCTGAAACTTTTTCCAGAATGAAATGTGAACCGTAAATCGTGAGATAGGATACGATCATGAACGTGAACGATGTAATGAACGTGAATGTGAAAAGCAAATCGTGAAATTGAACAAGGACGTGATTGTGTACAAGGTCGTGATCGCGAACGTGAGACGTAAATGTGAGCGTCAACGTAAACATGAATGTAAATGTAAACATAAACGTGAATGTAAACTTCTGTTTGATATGATTGTTGGTGGAATACCGTGAAATCGTACGATCTCATGTTGAAATAACTCCGTCAACTGGTTAACTAAAAAAATTCTTACGGATAGGGCGGAAATGTACAGACTTGTCGACGGTCGGCAGCAACTCCGATATCATCATGCCTCCTCTGAGTCTGTGGTAGTATGGTAACAAAATCCATGGATATCTTGTCCACTTCCATTCAGAAACTTCTGATGGTTGAAATAAACTACTAGCATGTTGGTGTTCTATCTTAACCTGCTGGCATGTCAGACATCTAGATATGAATGTAACTACATCTTGTTTCGCACCGCTCCATCAAAATGTGGTTTGAGATCATGATACATTCTTGTAGAAACTGGATACATAGAAGTTGGAAACAATGAGTGTCAGTAAATTAGACCTCTCTTAGCGTAGGATCCTCTAAACAGATAATTTAGTGTAGGATTCTCTTCCTTACACGTAAGCTTAGTCATGGTAAAACTAACCGTGAGAAACAATGTGATTCAGAGTGTCACTGTAATCAACCAAATTCGTACTTGAAAAATTCAGTGTACAGTTTCTTCGGTCGAAGAATTTGTAACATAGTGCGAAGATGATCTTCGTGCTCTTCTCCAGACTTGGAGAAGATCGGAATGTTATCAATGAACATAATGACGAACTTGTATAGAATTCATGAAAACTCGATTTATCAAGTCTATAATTACAGTTGGGGCATTCGTGAGACCAAAAGGCATAAACACGAATTCATATTAATCATAAAGTGTGCGAAAAGCTGTCTTGGAAATATCCTTCTCTTTCTCTCGCAACTGTTGGTGTTCTGATCGTAAATCGATCTTGAGAAGTGCTTAGCACCCAGTATTAGATTAAACATGTTATCAAGACGTAAAATGGGATAATGATAACGAATGGTAATCTTGATCAATTTACGGTTGTCGATACATGATCTCATGCTATAGTCCTTCTTCTTTGTTAAACAGAACCAGTGTACCCCATGATGTTACACTTGGCGAATAAAACTCGTCCTAGCAATTCTTCCAGCTGATCCTTCAACTCCTTGAGCTCAATGCCAAACTCCACTTCACGAATGGTGCACCTGGAAGTTATTTTGGAAATACATCTGTGAATTTTGAAACAATCGTCTGATCATGGGTTTAAGAAACTTTAGAAATCTTGTTATAAATGATACCTGGAACATCTTCGTAGCCATGGAATAATAAAGCACGTGCTGGTAATGTAGAAACAATTTGTACAGATGCTCCTGGTTGTAAAACATGATGAATGTATTAGGGAGCTTGAATATCACCGAATATGACTCGATATGAATGGCAATCAATCGTAGCGCGAGGTGCTGCTAACCAGTCCATAATGAGAATCATATCAAACTCACACATGTCCAAGGGAAGTGCGCTAGCAGAATGGGTCTTGTCGTCAAACTAAAATAAAATCATGTGTACACCTGGGTGATACGAACGGCGTCTCTTATGTACATGGACATATGTAATACCTGATCGATAAATGAAGGTGCCATGTCGATACATGAAGTAAACGTGGAAGATCTTTCTAAATGTGTTTCGCCCATTTCACATAGGACGAACACTACGTGACCAACATGAATAATACACCAGTGATGGTACCTGACGTTCTAGTGGTCTGATTCCCACACGGCACAACAGGATGGGTATACCCCTTGGAGGGTACCCTGAATTACTGTGGTCTAGTTCAGAAGATATACGTGAGTTATGTGTCTTAACTAGTGCCTTGAGAAAATATTTATATGACATGTGCCTTGACTGGTATCTTGACGTGTGTCTTCTTAAAATATACGCCGGACATGTGTCTTGACTGATGTCTTGATATGTGTCTTTAGAAAATATACGTGAGACATGTGTCTTGGAGGATGTCTTGACATGTGTATTCAGAAAATATACGAATAAAGTTGAAAGTTTTGGTCATAATACCAGAATTGGCGGATCGGTTGGACTACTGACCTTTGTACTTTTGGTCACGTCTGCTACCGGAGTTTCTGTTGTTATTGTCAAAACAGTTTCTGTCGTGGTAGCGGTCATTATCGCCTTGTCTGTCAGTTCCATGACGGTCATTATCATGACCGTGGTTAATGTAACTATTTAGCTGAGTGGTCGGCTGGTACCTGTTCTCACTCTTATGCATGAAAATACAACTCAATGGCATTTGCCATATAACTGGTAAGATAAAGACATGGAATGAACGATAACGTCTAGTGGATGAAGTATGTTCCTTGTCTGGTAGTTCCAATCTATAGCCTTCGTCTTTGTTCTATAGAATCTCCAAATTGCGAGAAGCATCAACACTTGAGTAACATTAGCAAGTGGAATACGCCTGAGATGATTGAGAATAGACTAGTGAATACTCATGGAGTACGGTAAGTGAAATAGACTTGGAATACGGTGCGTGGAGTACTCATGGAATACGGTACATGGAATACACATGGAATACGGTACATGGAGTACACATGGAATACGGTACATGAAGTACACATGGAATACGGTACATGAAATACACATGGAATACAGTACATGAAGTAAACTTGTACTACACATGACATGATCGGTACGCGTTCCAACTATCTGACATGATCGAGGAAGTAATTTATTAAACGGTCTGGGGACCAAAGTGAAGATAGTAACATGATAGCCTAGCTACTCCAGCGTAGACATTATTCCGGTTACGTAAGAAGCACAAAAACATGATTAAACTAAATTCAACAATGACCATCATGAAAGCATAATTAATGAAAACCAAGCATGATTATCATGAAAACATGATTAAAGAAATCTATCTATGTTCAGCATGAAAGCATAATCAATCATGAAGAATCATGAAACATAATCAATCATAGGGGAGCATGAAAACATAATCAGTGTGGAAACGAAAGCAACATGAAAACGTGAAAACAGAATTGACATGAATACATAAAAGCATAATCAACAGAGGTTTAACATTGACTAGTATGGGCGGCTATAGTTAAATCCACAAAATTCGTAGAAAAGACATGTGACTAAGTATGGACGATTATGGTTCAATCCATACTTGTGAAAATTTCAACGTGAAAATATCATGGATATAAATTAACAACATGGGACTAAATATGGATGGCTATGGTCCAATCCATACTAGTCAAAACTTCAACGAAAACATCGTGAGTAAGGATCAACAATACTCAAAATATCGTAACATGAAATGAAATAACGTCGTTTTAGGAAAAGCCTGGTGACTACCTACTAGTCACAGGTCAAGTTTTAGAGCCTACAGGTCGAAACCTTGGGCTCGTATACCATAATTGAAAAATCTCACTTTTATAAGTGGACCGTTACATGATAATTATGGTGTGTCATCAAAGCATGCAAGATAATGTGTCCTAAAACATACATGACCAAAGGGAAAACCGGAATCAACATCGGTTCCCAAACATAAGCCCAAAACATGCATAAAGTAAATGAAGTGCAAAAGGAAAATAAGTATAAGGTATCTCCTATCCTATGCACGTCCTTTAAATGTTCAAGTCTGACCTTGGGTACCTACCGTATGGGACATGGAAAGAAATACGGCTGAGTAATACGCTCAATGAACGGATATATAACATAATATGAATAACTGAAACATAAGTAAAGCATGAAAGTGCAGCGGAATAATGTAAGTCCTAGAAAACCTGGAATCATGTTTATAACCTTTATATTTTAAAAGTCTTATGTTCATGTTTATACTGAAAGTCTGCTGTTTAATCATGAAAACTTTAATTTAAATGCCAAAGAGCTCATATAGGTCATGAAATATATCAACGTGCATGAATACATAGAGGGATGACCTCGTCATGCAATTAGAGGGGTTGCCTCTAATTATATTAGTCTGGGTGGAGGGATCATCTCCATGTGACTGATGTAGAGCACACACCGCAGTCACCGTGTAAATTTGTAAAACATGTACTAGGATGCACCATTCGCCCTACATGATAATAATAATAATAATAATGGTCAACATGAAACGTGAAGGGACTCCGCGAGCAATCACTCTCACCACAGAAGAGTCATAACACGAGTGCCTCAAGTGTTATGGTTATGGTACCTCCATAACTAGGTGAAACATGGCATTCGTGTATATAGCTTAGGTAATTTAAAATCGTGGCATGGTAATTACTTGCAAAGTTTAATACATGTAAACTACCGGGGAAAATAGATGGCAGCAGATGGTAAATCCTAATAATGCATAGTAACGGAATGTCCATACTGAAGAACGGAATATCTGTACCTATGTCCAGTAACTAAGAAGATGAAAGGCGGAAAAAAAACTCTACTCCGACTTCACGAGTGCTACATAATAAAGGACGTGAATGAGTCGTGTGTTCATATATAACTTACTGATTATTAGTTTACTTTGCTTGTTCTGGACTTGTTTTACTTCTACTTGACTTGTTTTACATGTTCTTGACTTGTTTTAAATGTTCTTAACTTGTTTTACATGTTCTTGACTTGTTTTACATGTTCTTGTCTTGTTTTACTGTTTTCATGTTTAATCATGTATTTCTTAGTGTTTCATGTGTTCTTGATTAATGTATTTCATGTTTCATGTGTTATTATACTTGATGTTTCATAATAAGTAACTTTCTAGAAATAGCAGGTTTCTATATATAGTACATTTCCAAAATAGCAAGTTTCCATAAATAGTAAGTTTTCAAATATAGAAGGTTTCCATATTTAGTATGTTTCCATAAATAGTATGTTTACATAAATAGTATGTTTCCATAAATAGTTTGTTTCCATAAATAGTATGTTTCCATAAATAGTATGTTTCCATAAATAGTAATAAGCTTGTTCAATATACATAAGTAATTTATCTTGTTCATCGAATAAACTAATTTATATAAGTTATGGTTTAATGGATATTAAATAAGCTAATTCTTATAAGTCATGAAGTATTAAGTCATGGTTAATTCTAAGTATTTTATTAATAAGTCATGATTTAAATAAGTCAAATATTAATAAAGTCCCCTTTAACAACTAACATTCATATGTCATGTAATTATAAATAATTATTAATTAATACTATGTCATGATTTATAACTAATTATTAAATAATAACATGTCATGAATTTATATTAATTATTAAATAATATTATGTCATGGATTTTTAATTAATTATAAATTAGGCCTAAAACTTTAATAAGCCTTTTAATAAGTCATGATATAAATTAATCCATTATAATATAAACCAAAATAATAATACATCGATTTAAATATGCCGAAAACTAAATAAACCAAAACCCGTGTATATAACCATACATTTGACTAACCAATTTAATGAGCTACATTTGCTCTTATATCATTACTACGAATCATGATCAGATACACACTCATCAGAATTTACATATATTCATAATTTACTTAATACACCTAAGGTTGTAAAGCTTAACTATTATTTTAGCAGGTTCTATCATTTTATTTCTAAAATCATAAAACCAATTTGATCGTTTAATCGGTCTTGTTTTATGCATATTAATACCGAGCCATTTCTATGTAGTATTTTATGCAAGTCTCACTAGTTTTACACAAACCAATATACTACATCTTTATTCCAATTGCATACCAAATCTTATTTCAAATATTTGCTCATTTCGACAAACATGTTTTACCGATATAAATATGTTATGAATAAATATCATGTTATAATTAAACAAGACCTCATACACCTAATAGTTACATGTAGTGCATGATTATTATGCAACAATGATCCAATACATACCTTCAATGATAGATCGAACTGAAACGGCACTGAGACGAAGCAGAAACATTGATTCGAACACGAACATGAACCGAATGTAAGGACATGAAGCCAACAGGACCAGAAAATCTACTAGAGACTCGATATGCAATATTCCTTTAACTTTTCAGCCTCGTTCTGATGATGTTGATGTTTAATATATTGGGCTTGCCGTCATCTATCGGTTTGTCATGGGTTAGGGTTTTTGTGTGATAATGAGTAAGTTTCGGCAGGTTATAAATCATGAAATATATTCTTGACTGAGCCCATTAGTCCACATTTAGTAGCTTATTAAATTGTGATTTGAAAACAATATTAACGGCAACTAGTACTAAGCGAATAATGCTAAGAATAACGGAGTTACGATCAAGTATCATTTGACATACGATTTGATTTGCTTTCCATACATGCATTATTAGTTTCCCTTTCTTTGGTAACCAATTTACTTGTACAATTTGGGACAAGGTTTTGACTTTGTTTCATATCTCATTTTTTATAAATGATCATCAAAGTAACAGTTCATATCTGATTTAGTGAAATAAGATAAAAACCAAATTTTTGGGTTTTACAAACATGTTGACCGTTTGACCCCATATTAATAAATAAAGAGCCTAGTATGGGATGTTGGTTTTGGGCTTTTGGGTTAAATGGTTAGGTTTGGTCGGGCTATTGGTCGGTTTGGGTTTAGACTATGGCAAAACTCCCCCCTGCTATTTGGAAAAGTTATCAAATAAAGTTATATCCATTTATAACTTATTTCCTTTGAAAACAACTTTGGCCAAATTACATAAACAGTCCTTGTGTTGTGTAATAATGAGATCAAGGACTTGTTTTGTAATTCCTGTGAACTTCAAGGGTCTTTCTTGTATATTGAGCAAATTTAGGGACCAAACTTGTATTTTTGAGATTTACAAGGGTATAAGCTGCCAATTCTTCAAAGATGAGGGACCATTCCTGTCAATCTTCAATTCTTCAAGGACTTTCTTGGAAATTCATCATTTGGGTCCGATTCTTTGTGTGGCTTCGTTTCCCGTGTTCGTTTTTGCTTTTTTGTGATCTTTTGTCTTTTTACGCTATCCATACCTAAAATACACAATAAACGAATACATGCATAGGTATTTTATGACATAATTAAGCATTTTAAGCCCGTTTTAAACGATGAGACTATGTATAATTGTTGTCTCATCAATGGGGGCAATGAGTTTCTATTAGGGGCGTTTTAAAAAATGATAAAAATTAAGAAAAATTACACTGTAATTTCATCATTTTTGTCTAGCCATATGGGATGCCGCCACCTCGAACCCATAAGGTAAGTCTGCCCCTACTTGCACCCAAAACACTCAACACACCACTCTCAAACCAATTAGACCATAGGGACTTTCTGTCATAGCCTTCACTTTCATTTCTTTTATATAGTTTATCATTTTCTATTTCAATAAGCTACCACAGCTTATTTGCATTTTTAGCTTATATCTAGTCAAGCACAACTTATTTGGCTTAGCCAAATCCTTTTTCATGTTTTCTTTTATTTTGCAAACTTTTAGCTCAAATGGTCAGGTATTTTGAATGCCCGACTATTTTGTCTAATTATATATGTGCTTTTCACAATTTCTAGCTTATTCTTAAAGCTTATTGTAAATTTCTTTTTACAGAGGTTCTTATTTCCTTATTTTATTCATCCATGCAAGTTTTCATGGCTCATTTGGTTGTGAATAATGTGGAATTTGACTATTTTATCCTATATGGACTTGTATTTTTGCTTATTCCAACTTATCCAGTAAGCTTATTGCATATTTCTTTCTTTCATTTGTTTTCTTATCCCATTGAAGTAATCTCGGTAAAATTTAGTTTCATTTAGTTCATTATTTAGATTTTTCCATTTTTCGAAGTGCTTATTAGATAAGTTTGATAAGCGTATTATGATTTTGCTAGTGAAAAGTTTGTTTTCTCGGTATCTAATCCAATTGATCTCCGTTTGAAAGTGCGACTCAGTCGTCTTTGGTGGATAAAATAAAAGGGTGTCGTTGTCTAAAACTAATTAAAAGAAAAGGCGTCGTTGAGTAACTAAATAAAAATACGAAATACTAAAAATAAATGACTTTATATAAAGGAACTTAAAATAAAAATGAAAACTTTAATGTAAATGACAAAATAATAAAACTAAAAGTAAAGACTTAAATGAAACAACACAAAATAAAAGAAATAAAACAAATTTAACTTAATTAAAACTTTATGAAAAGGTAAACATTAAAATAAGACACTATAAAAATAGACTAAGAAAAGATAAGTTAAAATAATGCTTAAGAAAAATAAGACAAAATAATTAAAAACAAGACTTAAAAAAATGGCGGGAAAAATAAATTTAAAAATTAATTTCAATCTCAATCTCAATCTCAATCTCAATCTCAATCTCAATCGCAATGTTACCAATCGCAATCTCAATCTCAATCTCAATCTCAATCTCAATCTCAATCTCAATCTCAATATCAATCTCAATCTCAATCTCAATCTCAATCTCAATCTCAATCTCAATCTCAATGATAAACCCTTTTCCTTTGCGATGGGTTCCGAGATTTTTGGTAAAAAATGAGATTTTTGACAAGAAATCCGTGATTTTAACCAACCAAAAGCACCCAAATCTCTACCACAACAAAGTAGAAGATAGATGGAACACACGAATCAAGAAACACGAAAAGCTATGAACTTTATATAAAAAGATGACGAAATGGATGAATGAAGAACACGAAATCAACTCAAACAAAGATTATGAAAAAGATTAAGCTTAAACAAACAAGAAAGGTAGAAGGAGATGATTAAAAAGCTTAAAATTAAAGATAAAGATTAAAGATGCAAATACAAGATTAAAGTGAAAAGCTTAAAACTTTAAAGAAAAACTAGAGAGAGAAAGTAAAAACTAGAGAGAGAAAGTAAAAACACCTACTCCTACTCCTACTCTAATCTACTCCTAATTTTCTAACAATTCCAAATGAAGGAGTAAATGACTATTTATAGGAGGAGGGGGAGTTGTTGTTGTTTCCTCTCTTTCTTTCTTTGTCTTTTCGTCTTTTAATTTCTTCGTCTTTGTCGACGTTGTCTCGGGATTTGTCGATATAAAATGAACTCGTCTTCTAATTTTCTTCTATTATTAAACTTGGTTCTTCGACTTCGTTAAACTTCCGTCTTCAGTCTTTTTCTTCGATAAATCTTCAGAATAAGCTTTTGACTTCCGTTCTTTTTGCACTCTTGATCTTTTGACTCCGTCTTTTGTCTTTTTATTCAATAAAAGCCCGTGAAAGCCCGTGTTTTCTTCCTTTTTCATATTTTGGTCCTAAAACACAACAAAAACACAAACCACGCATAATTCCGACATTTACGACATAAAATACACGTTTTGGCTTGGTTATTATTATAATTAAGTGGTAAAAGGATGGGTGTTTTCACTCCTATCAAATCCCCTGCACTTGACCATTACAATGCCCTCATGCAATGTATTAATTTCAAAGCACGGTTTACATTTTTCATCATAAATAACCCTCCTTGGCCTTTATTAAATACTAAACACTAAGGAAACTAAAAGATAGAAATATATACAAAACAAGTAAAGAAATCAAAGACTTACATTGGGGTTTTGGCTGTCAAGAATGTTTATCATCCTCAAGTTTCACGTTCCCCACACCAATCTTATAAACGAGATCATTGTTATTATAAGTTAGCAAACTAACACGAACTCATGTGGCCCAATTATTCACTTAGACTCCCTTATTCCTAGGTGTATCTCTTATATTTTAATATTGTCTTGAATGATCATGAGGATGCATTGTTTGACTTATTTCGATAGTTTATTTAGGCAGAAAATAAAGTGGGATGATTTAATCAATAGTTAGCTAAAGGATAAAATCTTTTAAAACTGCTTCTCAGGACCTCTTAAAGTTCATATCTTGGCATAACTTGCTTCACGATTTGAGACCTTTCTCGGACCGATATTTGGCTGCGACTTCATACTTCAAATCTTGAGAGACGTTCTTGAAAATATGGTCTTCTCATCATAATAGGAATTTCTTCACTTGAACTTTTTGAGAGATTCTTAATATTTGGACCACGACTTCTTGATTATTCTCCAATCTTTATTTTGGACTTTGATAAACAACGATCCGTCTCCTTTTAGGACTTGGATCTATTTATCCTCATACCTTGCTAGGGTCTTTTCGGATAGACTTCTCCATGATCTTTTGGGGAGTATTTGCTTTTCGTCGTGTGTCTCGATCCTTCATATTGATTTTTGATAAATGATTCTTCACATCACTTTTGGATCTTTAGCAACAAAATGTAGCCCTCATGCCTTGAAAGGGCCTTTTCGGACTCCCAATCTTCGCATCCCGCTTCAATAAGTTATGCCTTGGCTATGAACTCTAATTAATACCGAGCAACTTTTAAACGATCTTGTGCTAGAAGCTAATTAACTTTTCAAATCGTACAACCTTAGTTATTGCAAATATATGTATTAACAAGCGATGGGAGAAAAAGCTTATAATCAACTCAAATAAATTCATGAAAGAATACCAAACTTATAATTGACTCTATCATCTCTCGTTCTCCACAATTTAAAATCTCAAGGAATGAGACTCGTGGATGCTTAGCCAATTAAATCAAAGTTTTGGGTTTTTAAGTCGTCTATAGGATCTTGCATCTTCTTAGACTCTTTCAAGTTTAGAATTTGCATTTTAAAGTTCCCTTGATAAACGACTTTCTAGGATCAATTATAGGAACTTGCAAAAAGTTCTTATTCTTAACACGTGAGAGTTAAGACTTTTGCGTTTTAAAGTTCCCTATATAAAAGCCTAGCAAAACTTGACTTAAACACGTTAGGATACTAGCTAGAGTAAACTTGAATAAGTAAACTCGGGTTGAGTCAAAAGATTCATGACTTTTGAAAAATTAAAACCATTTTATTCAAAATTTATTCTATCATATAAAGTAAATAACGATAGCAAAGAAAAATACTACCATACAACTAGGCCAAAATAGATTAAAAATTTTGAAAAATGTCGAAAAATCAAATTTTCCGGTTAAAATGAGGACAAATTCATGGAAAAGACCACTTACTTCGATAGAAGTCCTCCCTACACTTGATATAAACATTGTCCTCAATGTTTAAGTATGTGGGAGTAAACTCCCCTACACTTAGGACATTGTGCACTTTGTTTAAATCTCGCTAAGGAAGAGACAACTAAAGTGATTCCTATTTCAACATAAATGATAAAATAATGAATCAAAAAAGTTTAGGATAGAACCGGGAAGACGGGTACACGGAATCACGGGTCGTCAAAAGTCATCAAGAATGTATCTTTGAAAGCTTGAATCCCTGCACATTATAAGAAAGAAAACAACAAACACATACTAGGGTCTCCCCTACACTTATTATAAAAACGGATAAAAAGGATAGATACTCGGGTTGCCTCCCGAGAAGCGCTTATTTTTGTAAACCGAGTCACGAGCCTGACTCGTCCCGGAATTAAATAGTCTATGGGGAAGCCTCGAATGTAATACCGGGATCAAAGACCTTGTCCTCGTTCCCGGAGGACATTAACAAAGGAGAGGCCGGAGGATAAGTCTTAAAGGATAGAAAAGTCCTCTCAACATACGAAAAGTATGTGAGATCATGATCCACAGGAGGTGGGGTGGGTAAAGGAATCAAAATGTCATCCCCAAAAAACATATGATTATCACTGAGCGGCAAAGCCGTAAAGGTGTCAATCATAGAATGGTCAATGTCACCCCCTGGGTCAAAGCACTCATCCTCCGTAATGGTGTCTAAAGGGGTGGATGAAAGGTGATCGGGAGGGGGACTTGGGACAATACCTTCATGCAGCAAATTATCAAAAATAATATCCCCCTCCGTGTCATCATCATCAATACCTGGAGGTATTGAGAGAATGTCGATTTCCTCCATAGCTGTATCATTATTCTCAACTAAAGTAATAGACGGAGGTAAAGACTCGGAAATAGGAGCAGAATTCAATGCTTCAATCTTAGCAATAAGAAGATGAACTTTCAGTAATTTGTCGCGAAGAATAACGTCTTCCACCTCATCTACAAGACCAAGTTCAGTGGTGAACTTCTCGTAAGTCGGAGAGAGTAAATCAACATCGCCCTCATCTCCAGGAGGAGATTGAGAAATTTCAAAGGTGAAATTATCATAGCATGGAGAAAAATCATCATCATTAAGAGCGACCTCGTCCGTAAGCTCAACAAAAGTAGGGACATCACAAACCTCATCAAAGAATTTATCAAGATCAAAATCACAAATCTCACTCGATGTATCACTATCCTTAGACGCATTAGGGATATCAAGAGTAGGAGTAGTAATCTCAGAAGATGGGTTGAGATTATAGATATCATCCTCGTCATCATCATAATAGTAGTATTGACGCACAAGAGGAGGAGTATAATCACTAAGATTAGATACTTGCTCTTGTTGTTTTCGCTTTTCCTCCTCCCTTGCTTCGCGTATGCTAGCTAATTCTTGTTGAACGTATTGAAGTGTATTCAAAAAAATGGCTCGTTCTTCTTCACTCATTCCAACAGAATGTTGATGACCGAGGGAGTAATGTGGGGGCTCGGAATTATAAAAACCGGAATCATAGCACGGATTTGGTCCATCATAAATCATCGGTTGAAAAGAATTAGAACATGGATTTGGCTCATAATAATTCATCGGCTGACAAGAAAAGGTATCGTGCGGGCCCCTACAATTGTTGCAATACGGGTATTGAGTAAAACCTGGTGCGTCATGTGGATAGCTATTACCATTTTCATAATTGTAACCCGGTTCTTGCTCGTCATGAGAAGCGTATCGAATCGGACATGAAACATGCCAATGGGAATCGCTTCCACAATATATGCAAGAGGGTGGAGTAAGTGCATTAGAAGCAAAAGATGAGTTAATCGAATTGCACGAGGGACAAAATCCAAATTGTGTATTGTCGATATCATTCCCACACCGCTCACATGTACACCATTGACATGTTTGAAAACCATACAATGGTCTTCCACACCCTTCAGCACAAGCAACATACGAATTCATTAAGAACAATAGATAAGCAAGAAGAATATTTTTGGTGCAAAACTTTCGAAAAAGAAATGCTTTTTATGATTTTTTTTAATTGTTTTTTTTGGATTTTTGAAATTTTTATTTTTTAGGATTTTTGAAAATATTTTTGACACGAAAAATAACGTTCACGAATGAACGGATCCTAAAATCCAACGCGTCTCTCACTAAAAACCATTAATCTTCACGAAAAGAGCCGGCAGCGGCGCCATTTTATATTATGATTTTGCTAGTGAAAAAGTTCGTTTTCTCGGTATCTAATTGAATTGATCTCCAGTTGAAAGTGCGACTCAGTCGTCTTTGGTGGATAAAATAAAAGGGTGTCGTTGTTTAAAACTAATTAAAAGAAAAGGCGTCGTTGAGTAACTAAATAAAAATACGAAATACTAAAAATAAATGACTTTATATAAAGGAACTTAAAATAAAAATGAAAACTTTAATGTAAATGACAAAATAATAAAACCAAAAGTAAAGACTTAAATGAAACAACACAAAATAAAAGAAATAAAGCAAATTTAACTTAATTAAAACTTTATGAAAAGGTAAACGTTAAAATAAGACACTATAAAAATAGACTAAGAAAAGACAAGTTAAAATAATGCTTAAGAAAAATAAGACAAAATAAGTAAAAACAAGACTTATAAAAAATGGCGGGAAAAATAAATTTGAAAAGTAATTTCAATCTCAATCTCAATCTCAATCTCAATCTCAATCTCAATCTCAATCTCAATCTCAATCTCAATCTCAATCTCAATCTCAATCTCAATCTCAATCTCAATCTCAATCTCAATCTCAATCTCAATCTCAATCTCAATCGCAATGTTACCAATCACAATCTCAATCTCAATCTCAATCTCAATCTCAATCTCAATCTCAATATCAATCTCAATCTCAATCTCAATCTCAATCTCAATCTCAATCTCAATCTCAATCTCAATCTCAATCTCAATCTCAATATCAATCTCAATTTCAATCTCAATCTCAATCTCAATCTCAATCTCAATCTCAATCTCAATCTCAATATCAATGATAAACCCTTTTCCTTTGCGATGGGTTCTGAGATTTTTTGTAAAAATTGAGATTTTTGACAAGAAATCCGTGATTTTAACCAACCAAAAGCACCTAAATCTCTACCACAACAAAGTAGAAGATAGATGGAACACACGAATCAAGAAACACGAAAAGCTATGAACTTTATGTAAAAAGATGATGAAATGGATGAATGAAGAACACGAAATCAACTCAAACAAAGATGATGAAAAAGATTAAGCTTAAACAAACAAGAAAGGTAGAAGGAGATGATTAAAAAGCTTAAAATTAAAGATAAAGATTAAATATTCAAATACAAGATTAAAGTGAAAAGCTTAAAACTTTAAAGAAAAACTAGAGAGAGAAAGTAAAAACTAGAGAGAAAGTAAAAACACCTACTCCTACTCCTACTCTAATCTACTCCTAATTTTCTAACAATTCAAAATGAAGGAGTAAATGACTATTTATAGGAGGAGGGGGAGTTGTTGTTGTTTCCTCTCTTTCTTTCTTTGTCTTTTCGTCTTTTAATTTCTTCGTCTTTGTCGACGTTGTCTCGGGATTTGTCGATATAAAATGAACTCGTCTTCTAATTTTCTTCTATTATTAGACTTGGTTCTTTGACTTCGTTAAATTGTGTCTTTAGTCTTTTTCTTCGATAAATCTTCAGAATGAGCTTTTGACTTCCGTTCTTTTTGCACTCTTGATCTTTTGACTCCGTCTTTTGTCTTTTTATTCGATAAAAGCCCGTGAAAGCCCGTGTTTTCCTCCTTTTTCATATTTTGGTCCTAAAACACAACAAAAACACAAACCACGCATAATTCTGACATTTACGACATCAAATACACGTTTTGGCTTGGTTATTATTATAATTAAGTGGTAAAAGGATGGGTGTTTTAACACCTATCAAAGCAATATTATTTTTCTGGTCAAATTGCTTTTAAAGTTTGCTTGTCTTTATAAATAATTGATTTCCATCAGAAAATATTTTCAAAAATCTTAAAATTTTCTTATTAGGCTTTTTGGACCGCGTAGTTTGTGGCCACTTTTGTACAATTGAACTTTTTTGGCCCATTTGTCTTTTCAAAATACTTTTTAAGTTAAATTAAGTTAATTTTAATTTGTTTTTCAATTTTTGAGTTTTTCGTTTTTCTTATTTAGTCTCGATTTGTGTGATTTACATAAATCACGTTTTTAATTTACGTCTTTGTAGAATTTAAAATCGTCTTTCATATTCTTCTAATTATTCGATCAATTATCCAAATCCGTTCCGTGGATCTCAAATTCACAATCTCCTCGACAAACAACAATCTCGGGCAAAATATAATACATCTTTTGAAGAAATCTATGTTGATATATGTATATCCCTATATTTACCATACATCAGCTTACTAAATTTTCTGTAGAATTTAAGAATGAACTATAAAATTTGCTTCGTCTTCGCCAATATGGTAACTTGTAAGTGACACGCTGGCACGATATTTTTCACGTATTTTATTTAATTCGTTTATGTTAGCCTCAAAATATTGAGTCAAACAAGAATGCTCGGTCATAGGTTATATTGTAACATTTATTAGAACGTTGTAATAGGTAGTATAATAGTCGTGACATTACGGGCTTGATGGCTAGCTTAAAAGGCCTCTTTCAAGGTACTAAGCATTTATTCAAGCCCGACCCAATCAAACATATAGCCCATTATACCACATGTAGGCAAAGGCTATAAATACCCTTCCTAGCATGTTAGGAAGGGTGTTGGTTGTTCATTTTCTTAATCTAATCTTCCCATAGTTTAATACACTTCTCTCTATTTTCTCTCTCTACTTTCTCTCTCTAGAATTCATCTACTTCATCTATTTTCTTTCTTTCCTTCTTGTTTAATCATCACAAGTTAGGGACAACAATTGGTATCAATCGCCATGGGGTAGTTTTGTGATTTGTTATTGATACACTACTTAGTTCGTGTGATTTAAACATAAAATCATCTCGGATTCAAGTTTTTTCTTGTGCTTTTAGTGCTCTAAATCTTGCTATATATATATCTCTACATCTTTCATACGTGTGGTAAGGATCTGGTTATTGTGGTTTGCTTATTATCAAGGACTTCTTGTAAAATCTCAAGTTTTACCTTAAGTCTCGGAAGTGCACTCATATTGCGATAAGGCTTTAAGTATTCCGATCACAAAAGCCTTGGGGTTTCTACATTGTGATCACGGATTGAGATCAATAGTATTGCGATCACTAGTATTGCGATAACAGTATTGCGATCACTAGTATTGCGATCACTTGTATTGCAATCACAACATTGCGATCACTAGTATTGCGATCATAACATTGCGATCACTAGCATTGCGATCACAAACATTGCGATCACTAAGCATTGCGATCACGAAGTATTGCGATCACAAACATTGCGATCACTAGCATTGCGATCACAAACATTCCGATCACTCATATTGCGATCACTCACATTCATATGACTATTCTGATGACATTCCGATAAGATTTTTTAAGGGATTTCAACATTTTTTTAAGTCAACAAAAATCACTATAACATTTACTTAATATCCATATTCATTTCTAAATTCAAAGCTTATCAAAATGGATTCTACTACAAGTATCGTGTAACAAACAACAACATCATGGTGGCGGGAAATAAAGAGAGACCACCAATGCTTGTGTCCGGTAGATATGCACAATGGAGATCACGATTCCTTCGATATCTTGACACAAAACCTAATGGTGATGTTCTTCGACGTTGTATCACTGACGGTCCCTATACTCTCACTACAATCACCATTCCTCTAACTCCAGCAACCGACACGACGCAAGGTGCTGCTGGGGAGACAATTTAGGAAACATATGAGAATACTTCGAAAGAGAATCGAGCTTGGATTGATGCAGAGAAGGAAGTGTTAGGACCATTGTAATAGTTATATGTAATAGGTAGACTAGGAGGTATGTAGTTCCTCCTGGTCCTAGTCGTAGTAGGAGCAAGTCCGGCTCCTGGTCCTAGTCGAAGTCAAACTTTATTATTTACTTAATATTCTGTTAGGATATGCATGAGATATGTTAGGAAAGGATATGCATATCAGTTTTACACGTTTTCATTAATGATGTATTAGGGTTTCCTTGTAGTATAAAAGGAACCTTAGGTAGAAGGGTTAGACACACCTTCACAAAACGTAGTTCTAGTCTTTATCAATATTAGAAATCCTTAGAAAGGATCAAGTCTTTATAGTTATTCTGTTTCTCTTGTTTATATTTATATTCTACATTCATATTGTGTATAGAGTCTCTTTGTGATTTGACTTGTGATTACAGAAGTCATTCACCGGTCCTGACAAGCTGCAAGATCTACATCTAGTAGACCCAACAAGTGGTATCAGAGCCTGGGAGGGTCTCTATACAAGCATAATCAAGTTCTCTTATTACTAACAATCTGTTTATCATGTCTGCCTCAACTTCTACTCAAACAGGAGAAGAAGGCACTCCTAAAATTGTGCAACCTTAGCAGATCCTGGCTACGGTCTCCAACACGAATGGAAAATTCCCTCTTCTGAAGAAGGGTGAATATGATAACTGGGCAATGAAGATGGAATGGTGGATCACCAACACTGATCAAGATCTTTGGAAGATCATTCTGAATGGAAACAGCAGGAAGCTTACTGGACGAGACAAGAACGATAATATTACTCTTCTTGACCCTAAAACTCATGAGGAAATCATCGCTATTCAGAAGGAGGTAAAAGCAAAAACAATTTTGCTTCAATCTCTTCCTGAAGATCACATGGGTGACTTCTACCATTTGGATGATGCCAGAGAGATCTGGAATGGCATAAAAGCAAGGTTCGGCAGGAATGAGGAGTCAAAGAAAATGCGGAGGTCCATGCTGAGAGATGAATTTACCAAATTCAAAATCTCAGAAACTGAAGGTCTAAATCAAGGGTATGATAGGTTCCAGAAGATCTTGAGCCAATTGAATCAACTACGGTCAAAACCTGATGATGGTGACATTAATGCAAGGTTTCTTAAAGCCTTACCCTACTTATGGAACCAGGTGGTGATCTCTCTCAAAGCCAAAGGTGGGCTTGATTATCTCACCTTTGATGATTTGTTTCACAGGCTCAGAACATTCGAACCTCATGTGAGAGGATATCCGAGTGACTCTTTTCCCACCCCTGCTAATTCAGCCTTTGTGAGCTCTATGGCATCTAGTCCCATGTCATATGCAAGTAGCCCGAGCAATACTGTCTCTCCCCAGCATACTATCCAGTATACTATTCAGCATACTGGTCCCATGTCATATGCATCTAGTCCCATGTCTTCTACTTCTGATCCTGCTGCCAAGTCTGGTAGTATGGTAGAAGCTGTTCTTCATTCTTTTGTGGCTGATGTTACTGCTGAACAACAACTTGCTTTTGATTACTTCAAACAGATCGATAAACTTGATCTGGATGAGATAGATCTTAAATGGCAAATGGCCATGCTTACTCTTAGGGTTCACAAGTTTGAGAAGAAAGCAGGAAGGAAATTTAATTACAACCCTCGGGAGCCAGCAAGATTCGATAGAAGCAAGGTACGGTGCTATAACTGCCAGCAACAGGGTCACTTTGCAAGAGAGTGCCCTAGCAAGAATGATCAGGAGAAGAGCAGGTAATCCGCTTTCAAGGTTCAGGAGGTTAAATATGACAAGAAGGCATTGGTATCTGTTGACTCTATGGTCAATTGGAATGATCATCAGGCTTCTACTCTTGAATCAGCGGAATCTACGACTGATGTGTTGGCAATGATTGCTGGGAATCTCTCTGATGCAGAAGAAGCAGAAGAGTTTGCTCTTATGGGCATCTCACCTCAGGTACAACATTGTCCTCTTGGTTGTCATGATAAATACACAGAATTGTTGTCCCAATTTAATGAAGTAAATGATCAAAATGATAAGTATTTTTTAGAGGTACAAGCATATAAAGCTTCTTTAAACACATTGGAACAACAAAAGAAGTGGTTACAAGATACACAACGTGCGTATGAGGATAAAATCAGGATACTAAGCATTGATTTAGAAAACACTACAAATATGCTTAAATATACAGAAACTGAAAGAGATGTTAGTATCAAAGAAAAAGAGGAGATGCAAGCTAAATTAGATGCTACAATGTTAAGATTTGACAAATGGCAAAAGGCACCTAAAAATCTTTCAAAATTAATTGATAGTAGCATGTCTGGCAGAACTAAAAGAGGCTTAGGATTTGAAAAATATATTGATTCTGAAGATGTATTTGATTTATCTTTCTCAAGTGTCTTTGATGCCGACAAAGAGGATGAGGGTAAACCTAGTTACAATAGGTTTAAACCAGCAGCAGAAATGCATGCTGTTCCTCCTCCTCTTACTGGAACTTTTATGCCCACCTCATGGCGTAATGACTCGGATGGATCACAGATGCTTGAGTCCCCAACTAGTTCTACTAATACTAATGACTTTGTCTCATGTACCTTCAGTGACAAAGCCGGTGACTCTGCATCTAATGGTTCAAGTGAAGAGTCAAGACCTACGAGTTCCAAGTCGAATGAACATGCTGCTACTGGTGCTAGGATGTGTGAAGAAAAAGTTGATGTCAAGTCAAGTGTGTCTGGTCCTTGTTTATTGAGTCCTAGGAAGAATGTTTTTCCTAGAAATGTGTGTAATAAAGTAGGCAGTATGAAACAGTCTTATTCTAATAAAAGGTCTTTCAAAACATGTTTTGTTTGTGGCAGTTCCTTTCATTTAATTAAAGATTGTGATTATTATGACACACATGCATCTGTTAATCATGTTTTTCCTGCTCCTGGTTCACCAGGAGCTGCTTCATATGCATCTAGAAGACTTAATCCTAGTGCTCCAATGTTTAATACTTCTAGAGTATCCTCTCCTTACGCCTCTAATTATTGGAGTGATAGTGGATTTCAAACAACCAGTAATTATTTTCAAAATTTTAATCCAAACTATCCGCATAATTTAGACCACACGTTTTTTGGTATGGGAAACATGGGAACTGCTGTTAAGCCCTCAGCAGGTTGTTCTTGGTTCAATAACAATACCCATATGATGCATAGACAACCAAGAAACAATAGTGGATCTCATCAATCTTCTTGGCATTCTTCTAATGATCCACAAGGCAGGCTCAAACCTGAAAAGGTTTGGGTCCCCTTAAGACACTAACTTTTGCATTGTTATTATCTTGTTGTTGTAGGTTACTCCATACCAGGATCCTAGTCTAGGCATTGTTGATAGCGGTTGCTCCAGGAGCATGACTGGAAATAAAAGCCTTATGTCTAACTTTGTACCATTTTATGGAGGCAAGGTCTATTTTGGTGGAGGTGAAGGCAGAATCACTGGCAAAGGAACGATAAAGACTCCAAATCTTAATTTTGAGCAGGTCTACTATGTGGAAGCACTTCAACACTTCAACTTGATATCGGTCTCTCAGATTTGTGACAAGAAGCAGTTTGTACTCTTCACCGATACTGATGCACTTGTGCTTTCCAAAGATTTTCAGCTTCCGGATGACTCACAAATTCTACTCAGAATTCCTAGAAGACACAATCTATATAGTATCAAGTTGAATGAAGTCAACCCTACTGGTCAACTAGCATGCCTGGTTGCAAAAGCCTCAGAAGATGAAGCCACTAAATGGCACCGAAGGATGGGACATGTGAACTTCAAGACCATTCACAAACTTGCCAATATGAATCTGGTCTCTGGTTTACCTCCCAAGACGTTTCGAAATGATATAAATTGTATTGCCTGCAGCAAAGGCAAACAACACAAAGCATCCTTCAAGGCCATTACTGCTTTAAGTCTCATTACTGAACCATTGCAGCTTCTACACATGGACTTATTTGGTCCTACGTCCATCAGAAGCATTGACCACAAGCAATTTTGTTTGGTGGTGACTGATGGTTATAGCAGGTTTGCGTGGGTGTTCTTCATGGCTGCCAAAAGTGAGACCTACTCAATTCTTCGAGATTTTCTTACCTTGATAGAGAATCAGTTGTCCAAGAAAGTTAAAGGTATTCGATGCGACAATGGAACCGAGTTTAAAAATAGAGACCTCATCGCACTTTGCAATGCTAAGGGCATCAAAAGAGATTATAGTGCTGCTAGGACTCCTCAACAGAATGGTGTGGCAGAAAGAAAGAACCGGACACTAATAGAAGCAGCAAGAACTATGCTTGCCGATTCCAAGCTTCCGACCATGTTCTGGACAGAAGCTGTTAATACTGCAAGTTATGTTTTGAATAGGGTGTCTATTACCAATCCACACAAGAAAACACCTTATGAGCTGCTCACGGGCAAAGTTCCAAATATTGCTCATTTGAAGCTTTTTGGGTGTCCAGTCACCATTCTGAATACTAGTGACTATTTGGGTAAGTTTGATGGCAAGGCTGATGAAGGATATATTGTAGGATATTCAGCTCATTCTCGGGCGTATCGTGTCTACAATCTTCAAGCCAAACGGATAATTGAAACTATTAATCTCAGGTATTTTGAGGAGAAGACAAACATACAAGGAACAGGTCCAGAATGGTATTTTGATCTTGATTATCTTAGTGATTCGTTAGGATATTTTCGTTTCAAAACTAACCATGATGCAGGACCACAAGTGTTTGCAACTTCAAGTACTGGTGTTCCTTCTAGTCTTTCTGATTCAGATGATGAGGATGACATTTTTGTGGTTCCATCCTATTCCACCACGGTTTCTCCTACTCCTCCTAGTGATGCAACTCCATTGGATGTACAGGATTCCCAATCAGCTCTTGATACTCTTCTCAAGCAACAACAAGAAGCTACTAAAGCAGCGGCTCAAGGTAGTTTTGAGTTTCCCTTGGTTGAGCCTACTGACAAAGTTGCTCCTGGTACTTCAGCTTCTGCTCCTAGTGCTAGTCACTCACCTACTGGTACTCCGGCTAGTGAGTCTGCTTCCAATACACGTTTCTCCAGTCCTTCTGATTTGGGGAATCATGAAAAGAAGTCTTCTACCAAGCTGGATGATATACATAAACAACCGGTAGACGGGATTTTCCAAAATGCTTCATATGATGCTGATTTTGTTGGTGATCTCAATAACTTGGCACCAGAAGTGGAGGTTTCTTCCAATCCAGTCTTGCAACCACATAAAGACCATCCTACCACTCAAATTATTGGAGATCCTGGTTCTACCGTCAAGACACGCAGAATGCAGCAGAAGGCCTCGTCTGATCATCATGCTCTTGTGGGCTATATTGAGGATCAAAAGCGTAATAATCATACGGACTTTGAACACTGTTTGTTTGCTTGTTTTCTTTCACAGGCGGAACCTAGGTCTGTTTCTCATGCTCTTGAGGATCAAAGTTGGGTGGAGGCTATGCAGGAGGAAATGCAGCAATTCTTGTTTCAGAATGTTTGGGTTCTGGTTGACTTACCAGATGGGAAGACAGCTATCAATACCAAATGGATTCTCAAAAACAAGAAGGATGCACGGGGAGTTGTTGTCAGGAATAAAGCTAGGCTTGTCGCACAAGGACACACTCAAATTGAGGGCATTGATTATACTGAAGTCTTTGCGCCTGTTGCCAGGATCGAGGCCATTCGTCTGTTTTTGGCCTTTGCTTCGTATGTTGGCTTTACGGTGTTCCAGATGGATGTCAAGAGTGCATTTCTCTATGGAAAAATTGACGAGGAAGTATATGTTACTCAACCTAAGGGGTTTGTTGATCCACTTCATCCCAAGAAAGTCTACAAGGTGGTCAAGGCTCTTTATGGGTTACATCAGGCTCCTAGAGCTTGGTATGAGCGACTCTCCACTTTCTTGTTAAAGAATGGCTATAGAAGAGGTACTATTGACAAAACACTATTTCTTCGGCGGAATTCCAAGGATATTATCCTTGTTCAGGTCTATGTGGACGACATTATCTTTGGTTCTACAAGGAAGGAATGGTGTGATGAGTTTGAACACTTGATGAAAGGCGAATTTCAGATGAGTGCCATGGGAGAACTGTCATTTTTTCTTGGTCTTCAGGTCAAGCAACAATCGGATGGGATTTTCATCAGTCAAGACAAATAGGTTCATGAGATTCTTCAGAAGTTTGACATGGATCCTCTTAGACCAGCAGCAACTCCTTATGAAGTTGCTAAAATCAAACTTAAGAATGAGCCAGATCCACCGGTAAATGTTCATATGTACAGGTCTATGATTGGCTCTCTCATGTATTTGACTGCATCACGTCCGGACATTATGTTTGCAGTAAGTGCTTGTTCTAGACACCAGGTGACTCCAACGGTTTCGAACTTAAATGCAGTGAAGAAGATTTTCAAGTATATCAAGGCTCAACCTAAATTGGGTCTATGGTATCCTAGAGAATCTCCCTTTGTTCTTGAAGCATACAGTGATAGTGATTATGCTGGTGCTAATAATGATAGGAAGTCTACTACTGGTGGTTGTCAATTTTTGGTTCGTCGGCTTATTTCATGGCAATGTAAGAAACAGACAATCGTAGCTACTTCTTCCACAGAAGCTGAATATGTAGCTGCTGCTAGTTGCTGTGGTCAAGTTTTATGGATCCAAAATCAGATGTTGGACTATGGGTTCAATTTTATGAACTACCAAAATTTTTATTGACAATCAAAGCACTATTTGTATTGTGAAGAATCCTGTATTTCATCAGCGGACGAAACATATTGATATTCGGCATCATTTTATACGCGATGCAAATGAGAAGAAGCTGATACAGGTTCTTAAAGTTCATACGGATGACAATGTTGCTGATTTGCTGACTAAAGCTTTTGATGGTCCTCGGTTTAACCACTTGGTGGTTCATATTGGGATGGTCAATCCGTGAGGTCTAGGATTGAGGGGAGGCAAAGCCTAAGGGGAGGCTTTGTGTACATTTTAGGTCAGTCTAACGTATTCATAGAATTTAACAACATAATTTCTTGGTTATGATGGTGTGTGGTGCTTCTGATGGAGGATTTTTGCTCTCTTCTGGTGGATATGGCCTTATATGACTTGCTTCTGGTCCACCTTGGTCAGCTTCTAGTTATGTTTGGTTGCCTTCTGGTGGTTTACAATCCTTCCATGTCTATTGGTGTTTGATTCTTGGTACTGGTACTGGTCTGGCTACTGTTCATTCTTTTTGTCCTTTGTTAATCACGTTTTGCTCCTGGTCTGACTATTGTGCACTTTGACTTTTGGTCAACGCTTCCAATACTGATATTTACAAGTTTGAATTCAGCAAATAAATTGGGGGTAAGTTATTATGTTAAAAAGGGGAAGTGGTTAGTATGCCATTATGGCTTAATTTGAAAGGACAACCCCCCATTAATAGGGGTCAATGAACAGTTACTACTTTCTTCCTATATGGTCAACATACACCCTTGACTCACTCATTACAATTAACACACACACAAAAACCACTTCTACTCTTTACATCCCAATCCAAATCCTTCTTCCATCCATTCATCAAGATCCATGGCTGCTCTTGCTTACCAACCTGCTCATAATCGTGTTGCTTATCTGGGTGATGGTCCTAATCGTGAACATTTTGCTGATATCTTGGAGTTTATTGAAGGTTCAAACTTAAGGTTTGCATTTACTGTTTGTCCTACCATATATGATAGTGTGGTACGTCAATTTTGGGCGTCTGCTGAGCTTGTGAATGTGGATGGACGTCCACGAGCACTCCATGCTACCATAGATGGACGTGCTTATGTGGTCACTGAAGCGTCTATTCGCTCTTCTCTTCATCTTCAGGATGAGCGGGGTGTTGTATCACTTCCCAATTCGGAAGTATTAGCGGGTATGGCTGCCATAGGTTATGAACATGGGGGGAAGTTTAACTTCCAAATGAATAGGTTTTCCCCTCAGTGGAAGCTTCTGGTTCACTATTTAATCCATTGTATGAGTCCCAAGTCGGGGAGTTGGGATGCGTTCCCTACTCCTTTGGCTACTGGTCTTATTTGTTTAGCCCAGGGTAGAGTGTTTAATTTTTCACATTATTTATTTGAGGGGATGGCTAGTAATTTGTCAACTGCTGGTTCTCGGAAGAAATTTCTTATGTACCCTAGGTTTATTCAACAAATACTTGTTTGCATTCCACGTGATAGGGCTGAGCATGTACCATCTAAACTAACAGCGAAAGTGTATTACAATATGATGAATGGGTTTACTGGGGATTGGAGGCCCCTGACTGAAGCCATGTTGGGGTTGGCTCAGGGTCCTATAGGTCAGGAGGAGGAGGCTCCTGAGTTGGTTGTGTTAGATGATGACCCCATGGATGAGGAGGAGGCTCCTACTGGTGGTGACATTCCTGTGGTAGAGGAGGAGCTAGTTGAGGAAGTGGTGGTTGAAAAACCATCCCCTTCCAAGGCTGGTCCTTCCTCCGTTCCACACCAGTCTCCATTTGTGGAGACTCCACCTCCTAGCCCTGCCCCACACTCGACTGATATCCCGTTTGATGCTAGTTCTCCACAGGTTGACCCACATGTTGCTTCGGGCTCCCGTGATGCTTTCCCTGATCCAAGTTCACTTGGTGGGCAGGCGGAGGAGCCTACTACACTGACATCTTTGCTCGATCTTATGCACAGGTACCATGAGAGGATGATTTGTTTGGAAGCTGACTTGAACCAACATCGGAAGCTCACAAGGGAGTTTGTTCTTCCTCTGGCCGATCGTATAAAGGTATTGGAGAATCAACAGCGTCGTCGCAAGAAGCATGTGGTTCTTTCAGATTCTGAGGATGAGGGTGCGGAAAATGTTGAGGATGGCTTGACGTTGCTGGCAAAGGCTGCCTTTGCTGATAAAGTTTATGATGAAATGCCCGGTCCTCCAATGTCCTCCAATGCTCCTTCTTCTAGTGCTATTCCCCCTTCTATGGGTGGTGATTCTGATGCTGCTGCTGGTTCTCATGCTGGTCTTTCTCATGATCCGAAGGGAAAAGCTCCAATGACTGATTCTCCATCTCCCACTCGCAAGCGCACTCGTCGACAGATTGAAGAAGAAAGACTAGGTGAAGAGGCTGCTCGTCGGGTTCAGGCTGAGATTGATGAGGAGGATAGGGTTTCTGAGGAAGAGCTTCGAGAACGAAGGCGTGCGCAAATTCAGCATGATGCTATGCACTGGACTGATGGTGAATGGATGCAAGTGTTGACTGTTCTCACTCGGGATTATGCTCAGTTTAAAGATCTGTTGGGTGATGATGTTGATGAACACAATTGTATTCCACATGCTATGGTGATGATGCGTAAACATCAATTGGCTCTTGCTGAAGAACTAAAGAAACAACGAAGGAACAGACCTCTCTCTCGGACTGAGCAGCGCCAGCAGATGCAACGTTACGTGAAATATCAATCTGCTGCTTATTTCAATGCTCCATGGTCTTGGAATCGGGTGCGAGCTTTGACATTTGATGAGCTTAAGGTCCTTTATGAGAAGATGGTGAAGCGTCAGAGTCAACCCATTCCGGAAAGATTTATTTACCATCCTCGTGGTGTGACTGCTTCTATGCCTGCTGATTCTACTAGTCCTTCGTCTGTACCCACTCCTGGTTCTGATGGTAGTCCTTCTGGTTCTCTTGCTACTTCTGTTGGTCCTTCTACTACACCCTTGGTTGCTCCTATTGGTTCTACTGCTGGTCCTGCTTCTACCATCTTTGTTACTACCACCACCACTCATGCTTCCACCACCACACCTGTTACTACTTCCACCACCCATGTTCCTGCAAGCGCTTTTGTTGATCCCACCATACCTACTGCTGCTACATCTGATGTGCCATCTTCATCACCACAAGTTCCTGCAACACAACCTAATCCTACTTCTGATGCAGCACCTAGCGGTTCTTTGGGTGGACATGTTCATGAGTCTACTTCTACTGCTTCTCCTGCTGTTGCTGAAGTTCAGGTGAAGGTTGAATCAACTCCTTCGGCTCCCACGCCTCGACGTTCCACTCGCCAGAAACTTACTCGTCGTGTTCGCCGTGGTAAATCAGTTCCTTTTGAGAGGCGTGATCCTGAGAACTTAATTGATGCAGCTTCGGATAGCGATTCTGACTTACCTTTGGGCAATGGAAGCATTACGGGTTATACGGTTGAGAGGTCTACAACACTTCCTGGTGGCGTCTCCCAGCGGATTACTTTGAGTGATGGGACTGTGCGATTGGTCACGGGTTTGTAGGGTGTGTTATCGTGGGCTGACCGTATGGATCTTATGGCGTTGTTTGGGCTTGTTGATTCTAGTATGCCGTTTAACCCTATGGCGGTGTCTTCCTGGCCTGGTATCCGTCTTTGGGCCGATCTTAAGCTTATGTTGGATCCTCCTCCATCTGCTACTCCTTTGGGCGTATGGAAGGATCAAATGCAATGGGAGATTATTCGCTGGAAGCTTTATGCTGGATGTGGAGTTCATGTGTTGGAATTAGGTTCTGGTCATGTGGTGTTTATGTTGACGGATGTTGTGTATCCTTTCACTATTTCTTCCATGGAAGCAATGTTGGCAAGTCACTTGCAGATTTCTACTGCTCCTTCTGGGAATGAGTCGAGTATGGCCACATCGTTGGTAGAGGGTATTCAAGCACGGTTGCTAGCGGATAAGAGGGCAGCTTCTGGTGTGTAAGGTGATTGGGTTGTAAGTGCTTATACTTTGAATTTTTGTTCTTATTTCGATTCTTTTCACCAATATGTATAGTGATTGGTGACTTTTATTCTTTATAGTTAAAAAAAAAAAAATATAAGACAAACAAACTAATAAAAAAAATATATATATATATATATATACACTTTTTATATAATATTTGCTTATACTTTAACACAGTTTAGCTTTTATACTTGTACATAATATCCCTTGGCTGGTTCAAAATGTGGTTCCTGGTTTGAAGTTTGTTCTGGTACTTGGTTTCACTTGGTGTTGGATGTGGTCCACACAACAAATGGTTCTCAACTTACCATGTCTCATCGACAAGAAAAAGTTGATTCACCTTGAGGGTACGGCTCCTGGTGCGATTCTCAAATCCGTTGATGGTTGCCAGGTTACCCAAAACTGGATGGTTTTCACTTGCCATAGTCTTGGACTGAAAAGTGGCTAATCCAAGGGGGTACGGCTCTTGGTAAAGATCTTATCAAATCCGTTGATAGCTGTAATAGCTTGCTTAAAGCTATAGGGTGTTCAACTCACCGATGCTTCATTGCTAAGAATTGGCGAGTCCAGAGGGGTACGGCTTCTGGTAAAGACGCATCAAATCCGTTGACGGCTGTGATGGTTTGCCTAAAATCATCAGGGTACTCCCACTCACCATTGATTCACGTTCTAAGAGTTGGGCTAGGTTCTAGTCTCCCAGGGTGATGCTTATTCCACCAGAATGACTAGCTAGCCCAAGAGCGAGCAGCTACTTGGTAAAGGCTCATCAAATCTGCTCATGTTGCTGAAAAGATTCAACCTGATGCTGATTTGTTACAAGCTTTGGAGAAGCTTCTAGTGTTTCATGTTGCGGCTGTTCTTCTGGTTCTTATCTTGTTGATGCTGCTATTTGTTTTGCTGATACAATCCTCGGGCTTTCTTTGCACGTTTTCCAGGAAACTTGAACTCAACAGGTCAAATTCAAGTTTAGGGGAGGATTGTTAGGACCATTGTAATAGTTATATGTAATAGGTAGACTAGGAGGTATGTAGTTCCTCCTGGTCCTAGTCGTAGTAGGAGCAAGTCCTGCTCCTGGTCCTAGTCGAAGTCAAACTTTATTATTTACTTAATATTCTGTTAGGATATGCATGAGATATGTTAGGAAAGGATATGCATATCAGTTTTACACGTTTTCATTAATGATGTATTAGGGTTTCCTTGTAGTATAAAAGGAACCTTAGGCAGAAGGGTTAGACACGCCTTCACAAAACGTAGTTCTAGTCTTTATCAGTATTAGAAATCCTTAGAAAGGATCAAGTCTTTATAGTTATTCTGTTTCTCTTGTTTATATTTATATTCTACATTCATATTGTGTATAGAGTCTCTTTGTGATTTGACTTGTGATTACAGAAGTCATTCACCGGTCCTGACAAGCTGCAAGATCTACATCTAGTAGACCCAACAGGAAGCAATCTATCTTATTTTAAGTGGGATTAGGGATGATATTTACTCAACGGTTGATGCATGCTCTACTGCTAAAGAGATGTGGTTTGCCATTGAACGTCTACAACAAGGAGAATCACTAAACAAACAAGATGTCAAGACAAACTTGTTTTGGAAGTTTGGTAAGTTTACTTCTTTGGATGGGGAATCAATTGATTCATATTACTCCAGGTTCTACAAAATGATGAATGATATGACAAGAAACAACTTAGAAGTCTCCACTATGCAAGTCAATGTGCATATTCTACAACAACTTCAACCAGAATGGACACGATTTGTAACTTTGGTGAAACAACAAAATAATTTGGACGATGTCAACTATCATACGCTCTTTGACAATTTGAAACAATTTCAGAATGAATCAGATGAACTTCGAGTTGAACGCGTAGCAAAGACTGCTAATCCACTTGCTTTGGTGTCTACCACTCACCATGTCCAAGATCATCGCTCTCGTACTCCAAAGTCATACTCCACTACATCCTCCTTACCAATATATTCCACTTCATCTAAGTGTTCAGCTCCCATAAGATCATGAGACAAAGAACCAAGAGCACCATCACCATCATCTGAGCCATCATCTGAAGAGGATAGTAATGAAGAACTAGCTTAGAAGGATAGGGAGATGAAACAACAAATTGCTTTCATTAGGAAGACCTACAAGAAAATCTTTAAACCCACCAACAACAATATTCTAACATCATCTAATACAAGGAACCAATATGTTGAGAGTCCTGAAGGTATGAAACACGCCAACGTGATGAAAGTCCTCCTAGGTATGATCGACATAATCCAACACATGTTGAGGGTTCTGCAAGGTATGATCGACAAACTGCTAAGTATGATACTCAGAGGACTGCTACTTCTTCTGGGAATAGGGACACTGTTGGTACTCAAGTGGTTCAGCAAAGTGGGATTCAGTGCTTTAATTGTCAAGGTTTTAGGCATATGGCAAAGGAATGCAGAAAGCCGAAACGAGTTAGGGATTTTGGTTATCATAAGGAATACATCCTACTTTGCAAGAAGATAGAAGTTGGGGTTAAATTACCGACTAAGGAAAGAGCAATGCTTGATGATACTGATGATGAAGCCTCCGACCATGAACTTGAAGCACATTACTCGTACATGGCAAAGGTTGAAGAAGTTCTCAATGTCACTGAAGATGACAACGGTCCTATCTTTGATACTGAGCCAATCGATAAGGTACACACTGAAGAGGAATATAATGTGTTTGGTAATATTCATGAGCATTGTGAGCTACCTAAAGACATTAATGACACATGTATGATGGAAACGGTTGATAGCAATACCACACCCGATTCATCATACATGTGCAATAATGAGTATGAGGATGATCAACATGCGAATGAGTATGATGATGATGAGGAGTGCATTGCGCTTGCCAACTTAATTGCTTCTTTATAAAAAGATGTCAAAGAAACTAAAAAAAGTCAAAGGCAATTAAAGAAGACAAACGCTACGCTCACTCAAAATTTTGAGGAAAGCAAAGCTGCAGTCATAAAATCTGGCGAGCTTCTTGGTAGCTGCAGAGCTGAGCTTATTCAAAAAGACAAAGAGCTTGCAAGGTACAAAGGGGTTGTTGTTACTGCTGTAAAGGATGTTTTTGAAGCTAAATACAACGAAACTCTTAAGCTTTTAGAACAAGAGAAACGTCATTATAACACCTCTTTAAGTACGGAACGACACAAAATGTATCTTCCTACCACAAAAGTAAATGAGTTGGATCAAAAGATTGATTTTCTTCAGGCGGATAAAACTAAACTAGTCACTGCGAAAACGGAAGAGGTTGCTAACTTGAAAAAGGATTTCAAAATTAAACAAGCCAAAGACATTGACAAAGTCGTGGAACTTGAAGATCAAATTGATTTTTATAAGAAAATTGTTTATAAAACAAATCAATCTATTCAAACCATGCGTATGTTGGCACCTCGTTCATTTTTCAAGGGTAATGTTATTTTTGCTAGTCCTAAGTACCTCGAGCAAGCTCAATCTGAGAACCCGCGCCTATATCTTGAGGAGTCCCAACGGACCGACCTAGATTGTCCTCTTGTTAGACCCGATAGTGATGACTCACTAACTTTTGAAGAGGAGAGTAGATCACTTATGAATAAAGACTTTGTGAAACCATATAATTATGCTTATGAAAATAGTATTTATGAAATTTTCAAACCACAAAAACAGAAGTCTCGTGAGCAAATATTTTATGAATATGAACAAATAAGGAGACAAGTTTTTGCCACTAAGAAAACTAATGTTTCAAAATTTATTGAATACTTTCCATATAAAGCTTCTGCAAGCAAGAGTAAGCAAATACTTAGTTTTCTTAAACAAAACATCGAAAATTTCAAAAAGGTTGTTGACGACGACTGGAAAGAACGTGAAGGGTTGAAAGGAAACAAACAAATTCCTTATGATATAACTGTGCTTGTGAAAATTATTTTGATTCCGCTTGCGGAACGAATGTAAAAATATTTTTTGGAATTTGAAACATTAATTAAGCAAGAAATGTTTGATTATTTGAAATATGTGGAATCTCTTGAACAAGAAGTGAACGACCATCAACCTGAAAGAGACGATTTTTCTATAGCATATGATCTACTCTTGCAAGAATGCCTCTCAAAAGATATTATGTGTGCTTATGTTACATCTTGTGCTGATATTGACGAATATTCTGATGTTTCATGCAAATATCTTGATCAAGTTAAAGAGTGTGAACGTCTTGAAACTGAGCTTTCGAATAAAATTGACAAAAAAGAGTTTTCGTTACTTCAACATAGATATGATTTTCTTCAAAAACATGGTCATTCACTTGAACTTGCTTTACAAAACAAAGTTGGCAGTTTTTCAAATGATACACCTTTGGAAGTAAAATTATCTAAATCATGTCGATTACTAAATGAAAAAAGTCTTGATATTTCGGATTTGAAAGCCCAGTTACAAGAAAAAGACATAGCAATCGCAGAGTTGAAGAAACTTGTTGCTAAGATGGGTGGGAAAGTTGTGGAATCTAGCGTTAAGAAACATGTTGTTAGACAACCCAATGCCTCTAAAGTGAATAGATCCTCTATCTTGGGAAAACCATCCGCTTTCTCAAATTCCTCGTTTGCAAAACATGTGTTTTCTCCCAAGATAGTTGGAAAGAATTGGTTACCATAAAATCAACCCATAAGAGATACTCAAGTACCAAGCGTTAAGCAAAATAATGTGATTAAACCAGGGATGTATAGAATGACCACTAAACCCACAAACAAAGTTAGTCACTCGCCTTAGACTTCTAGAAACACTAATACTCATGTGTCTTCTACTACAAGAGTAGTCTCCACTGCTAGTGTTAGCCGGCCTCAGCTTAAGAGCACTCAAGTGAATGATAAGGTTTGGAAACACAAGAGTAAAGGGAAGATGAAGGAAGTAGAAGAACACCCTCGGAATTGGAATGTTTTTAAGAATAAAAATTTTGTAATCGCGTGTAATGATGATTTGAATGCCTTGAATGTCAAATTTGTTTGTGTCAAATGTGGAAAATGTGCTAATGCTAATCATTCTATGTGTGCTATGAATAATGTCAAAGGCGTAGATACTAGAACTAAGAAGCAAGTTGCGATGCCTATTATTGCTAGTAAACCCAAACGCAAAGTGAACCATTCTGGTGCAACCTCCCCTAAGAAAAGCATTGCATCAGACTCCACCACTAAGAACCCTAGAAGCAGAATTAGGGAATTATATGAGTCTGCTAGCAAGTCGTAGAAATGGTGGTTTGTTAATCAATGTCCTCCAGGATATAAATGGATGCCTAAAGTTAGGACAGAAAATGTGACAATGAGTGTTAGTATGCCTTTAAATGTTGCTAAGGACACTAATGATTCTGAAATCACAACTAACGTGGTATCCAATTTAGCAAATGATCCATTGTGTTCTAAATCTTCTGCAAGTGATACAAATAATTCTCTTCATACTGGACTTTGAATGCACGAAGCACATGACGGGGAATCTCAAGCTTCTAATTAACTTCGTGGAGAAGTTCCTGGGTACGGTCCGATTCGGAAATGATCAATTTGCACCGATCCTAGGATATGGAGATTTGGTTCAAGGGAATATCACGATCAAAAGGGTATACTACGTCGAAGGGCTCAATCACAATATTTTCTCGGTTGGTCAATTCTGTGATGCAGATTTGGAAGTTGCTTTCAGAAAGAAGACATGTTTTTTTCGTGATTATGATGGGAATGATTTACTCACCGGTTCACGGGGTACCGATCTTTACACAATTTCACTACAAGACACAACTTCATCAACTCCAATTTGCTTCATGGGTAAAGCTTCAACGACTCAATAATGGTTATGGCATCAACATTTATCTCACCTCAATTTTGATACTATCAACTTGCTTTCCAAGCAAGATATTGTGAGAGGCCTTCCAAGCTTGGAATTCATCAAAGGTCATCTGTGTTCTTCTTGTGAGCTTTGTAAAGCTAAACGAAGTAGCTTCAAGACAAAGACTACAGCAAGCTCTAAAGGACAGTTAGATCTTCTTCATATAGATTTGTGTGGTCTCATGCCCGTTCAAAGTATCAATGGGAAGAAATATGTGATGGTAATTGTCGATGATTACTCAAGGTACACATGGACTTACTTCTTAAGGTCCAAGGATGAAACACCCGAAGTTCTCATCAACTTCCTTAAACTGGTACAACGTGGTCTTCAAGCTCAAGTAAAAGTGGTTCGTACAGACAGAGGCACAAAATTTTTGAATTCAACTCTGAGGAATTATTTTGAAGCCGAAGGAATTGAACATGAAACATCTATTGCTCGAACACCCGAACAAAACGACGTTGTTGAAAGATGAAACCGTACTTTGGTTGAGGCTGCTCGAACATTATTATCTACTTCAAAACTACCACTATTCATTTGAGCCGAAGCCGTGTCAACCGCATGCTACACATAAAACCGATCCCTAATTATCCCAAGACACGAAAAGACACCATATCACATAATTCATGATCACAAACCTTCACTCAAACACCTTCATGTTTTTGGATGTACGTGTTACATTATTCGAGACGGTGAAAATCTAGACAAGATGAAAGATAAAGTGATGCATGTACTCTTGTAGGATATGCAACTCAGTCTAAGGGATATCGAGTGTACAACAAGAGAACAAAACTGATAGTCGAGACTATTCATATCAGATTTGATGAATTACAAGAAATGGGACTTGAACAAAACAGTTTAAGTTCCGATCCACAACGACAAAAGACTTTTGTGCACAACCGCACGGAACTCGGAACTCAAGACCACAGCAATGAACCGTCAAGTTCAAAGCTGGTTCCTGAACATGTTCCAAGAGCAGATATGACAGTGGACACGACACTTGAAGAGTTGGAAATGTTATATGGACCAATGTTTGATGAATATTTCACGTGGGAGAAACAAGTTCTATCGAAGTCTTCCGCTGTCACTCATGATAAGAATGATGATACCGATCATCGTCAATAAAAGGATACAACTTCATCTACTTCAACACGGGTTGCTGCAGATTTACCTCCTCAGAATATCACATCAACAACCGCTCCTACAACATTCACAACTACTGTCATTGTTCCAGAGAACACAAATCAAGCAGACTATGCATTAAATGACGAAGATGACTTTATCAACCCATTCGGTACATCGGTACACGAAACTAGAGAGTCTTCTACTTTCCATGTTGATCTGTCAAATATGCATACGTTCTATCAACTACATCCTTCAACACATCATTGGACCCGAGATCATCCTTTGGTTCAAGTAATCGGAATGATTCTTCTTCACTCGGAATAATTGCCAAAACCTTTGATCCGGAATAATTGCTTCACTCGGAATAATGGTTCATCCGGAATATGTCACTTATCCGGAATATTCACTATTCCGAATAAACACCTTTGATTCGGAACAAACAGCTGATCCGGAATATTGTTGCTGATCCGGAATAAATCCTCAAACCTTGATTCGGAATATTCCGAATGAACTCCTTGATCCAGAATATATATTATTCCTAATAAACGACCCTTGATTCGGAATATCTTCTTGGTTCGGAATATATGATATTCCGAATGAGCAGCCTTGATCCGGAATGTTTCGAATGAGCAATCTTTGATTCGGAAGAAGTTCTTTGGTTCGGAATATCCTCTAATTCTGAATATGAAATTGATCCGGAATACTCAAGTTGATCCGGAATGTTCCGAATGAAAGTCCTTGATTCGGAATGTTCCGAATAAACACTTTGATTCGGAATAAACACTGACCCGGAATACTTTGCTTGGTTCGGAATATTCACAACACCACCTTCATTCGGAATACCTGGCTTTGATCCGGAATAATAGATAGAAATTCCTTAATTTGGAACAACTTGCTTTGATCCGGATTAAACCTGGGCAACAAACAGAAGTGAAGAACACGGAACCAAAAACAACATGAATCTAGATAAAATAAATCAAAATAAACCAAAAGATTAAACAAGACTAATCCAATAACATCTACTAATCATAAACAAAAAATCTAAAACAATCAAACTAAAAATAATAATCAAAATAATCAAAACCCACTTAATCAATTTAATAAAAACTCAAGAACATGAACATGAACATAAAGCATAAAGATTAAAGATCAAATAAGAAAGGAAGATAGAAGATTGACAATAAAAGTAAAGATTAACAAGAATTAAAAGGAAACATACTTGAAGTTAAATGAATTAAAGGTGCAAGACAAGTATTTAAATTTGACAATTAAGTAAATGACATGTATTTAAATGTGCAAGGAAATGAAAATGGAAGAACTAGTGTCACTCTAGCCAACAAAATGAAATGAAAGGAAATGACATCTATTTATAGTGGATTAGGGAGGTGCTTAGAGGAAGCTTCCTCCCCTCTTTCTTCTTTCTTTAATTGCATCATTAAGTCCTTAATCTTCTTAGTTCTTCGACTTTAATGACTTTGTCTCGGGATTTCTACTCTTGTCTTGTAATTTCTTCAATAAATTAGACTTGAGTTCTTCGGCTTTTAGTAAACTTCCGTCTTTTGACTTTTTCTTCGATAAATCTTCGGAATTGGTCTTGGACTTCCGTTCTTTTTGCACTCTTGATTTCTTGACTTCGTCTTTCGTCTTTTTCGTCGATAAAAGCCCGTGAGTGCCTGTGTTTTCTCCCCTTTTCACATTTTCGTCCTAAATCACAACAAAAACACAAACCACGCATAATTCCGACATTTACGACATAAGATACACGTTTTGGCTCGGTTATTATTGTAGTTAAGTGGTAAAAAGGATGGGTGTTTACACACCTATCAAATCCCCTACACTTGACCATTGCAATGTCCTCATACAATGCATTAGTTACAAAGCACGATTATACTTTTCATCACAATCAATCCACATTGGCCTTTATTAAAGAGATAGAAAATAACAAAACAAATAAAGAAATCAAAAACATACCTTAGGGTTTTGGAAATGTCATGAATAATAATCATCCTCAAGTTTTCACATTCTCCAAACCAAGCTTAAAAACGAGATCATTGTTATTATAAGTTAGCAAACTAACACGAACTCATGTGGGCCAATTATTTACTTAGACTCCCTTATTCCTAGGTGTATCTCTTATATTTTATTGTTGTCTTAAATGATCACGAGGATGCATTGTTGACTTATTTCGATAGTTTATTAGGTTGAAAATAAAGTGGGACGATTTAATCAATAGTTAGCTAAAGGACAAAATCTTTTAAAACTGCTTCTCGGGACCTCATAAAGTTCATATCTTGGCATAACTCGCTTCGTGATTTGAGACCTTTCTCGGACCGATATTTGGCAGCGACTTCATACTTCAAATCTTGAGAGACGTTCATGAAATAATGGTCTTCTCTTCATAATAGGAATTTCTTCACTTGAAGTTTTGAGAGATTCTTCATACTTGGACCACGACTTCTTCATTTTTCTCCAATCTTTATTTTGGATTTTGATATACAACGATCCGCCTCCTTTTTGGACTTGGATCTATTTATCCTCATACCTTGTTAGGGCCTTTTTGGATAGACTTCTCCATGATCTTTTGGGGAGTATTTGATTTTCGTTGTGTGTCTCGATCCTTCATATTGATCTTTGATAAATGATTCTTCACATCACTTTGGATCTCTAGCAACAAAATGTAGACCTCATGCCTTGTTAGGGCCTTTTCAGACTCGCCAATCTTCGCATCCCGCTTCAATAAGTTATGCCTTGGCTATGAACTCTAATCCATACCGAGCAACTTTTAAACGATCTTGGGCTAGAAGCTAAGTAACTTTTCAAATCGTACAACCTTATTTATTGCAGATAAATTTATTAACAAGCGATGGGAGAATAGGCTTATAATTAACTCACATAAATTCACGAAACAATATCAAACTTATAATTGACTCTATCATCTCTCGTTCTCCACAGTTTAAAATCTCAAGGAATGAGACTCGTGGTGTAAAACCCGTATTTAAATCGAGAATATAAATACGCGGTTTATTATTAATACGCGGGTTATTTTTATTTTAAACCGTTCACGTAGAAATTATCAACGGACCGAACGTGAGGAAATATTACGAGTATTATCTTATTACATGTATTATTATTATACAAAGAAAAAAAAAATAAAAAGAATATATTATAGGGGCCGGTTTGTATATAAAAGGAAAAGGAAATTTTGGGCCTTAGCCCATTTTTGGCTACAAAACCAAACGGGGGATATCTTTTCCCATAATCAGTAAACAAAAAAAAAATACATAAGATTAGGGTTTCTTTGTGGCCGCCGGGTTTTAGAAAAAAAAAAGGGATTCGTGATTGTTTTGATCAGAAGATCGTGTCTTCTTCATTCTCTACTAGTCATCATAACCGTATCATCTAGTTTCTTTTTTGTTTATGCTTTAAATCACGAAAATAAAACAAGGGTGTCGCGTTTTGGCTGTGTCACAAGAAAACCGAGACCATAAGGTCTCGGTGTAATATTTTAATTCCAACCGTGACCCAACCAGGAGTCATGGTGGTGTTGGTGTTGGTCGGCCGGGTGTAACAGCCCAACGGGGTGTGTTTGTTTGAGCATATAAGGGATCGGGTTGCTGTAGCTTAACCAAACCGAGACCCTAAGGTCTCGTGGCCTCACTCCCTGCCCAGCCGTGACCCACACAGGGGCGGCATGGGCTTTGTTCGAACATCAGCAGCCAAACAAACCCAATCGGGCGTTTAAATAAAATAAGGGTGCGTTTGGGGGCTGCTGAATATAAGGGTGTGTTTGGCTTATTTAAAACAGTGGGAAAACATAACCAAACAGTGGGAACGAAGTGGGTAAAGCAGTGGAAAGAAATGAGACAGGAAAACATAATGGTATATAACATTAGCGACAGTTTTTGCGACAGTTTTTCTGTCGCAAAACTGTTATGTGTATGCAGTTTTTAATAAGGACAGTTTTAGCGACAGAATTAGTGACACAGAATTCTGTCACTAATTCTTGTTGACAGATTTTGTATCACATGTTGGTTTGTTAGTGCGACCGAGATGGGCTCGGTAGGCTCGGGACATGTTTATAAATAATAAAATAAATATTTTTATATTATACCTTTTTAAATTAAATTGTTTTATAAATATTTTATATATATTTCAAGTGTATGAAATTAAATAAATTCCTAAATATTTAAAAGGGTATATTATTAGAAAACGAATTAAACAAATTAAGAACTTTTTAAATTAAGGAACTTTTATCTTTAGCGGGATACTTATTATAGAAATACTTATCGTCAGAAATACGTTTGTACGTAGCTATTAGTAGAACGTTAATACATTACAATGAATTATTATAAGACCGAATTTAGCCGTTAATATGCGTATGGAATTTCAGAAATAAATAAATAAGAAACCAATAAGATCAGAAAAATTTAATAACGGATAACTGTTAACTTATTCGCGTCCTTTATTTATGTAGCACGCGTGAAGCCCGAGTAGTATTCGTTCAGTCTTCCATTTCAGTCAGTTACTGGACTAGAGGTACGGATTTCCCGTCCTTTCAGTAAGGACTTCCTTTCTATGCATGATTTAGGATGTCCCATCTTCAGCCAAATGTTTTCCCCAATATATGTTTAAATTTATCAGTAATCATATTAATAACTAAATAGAATTGCCTGAGCGTTATATACAAGCACGACCAGTTTATGTACTAGTTACGGAGGTACCGTAACCACGGCACTAGAGGCACCGGTGTCGTGACTCACATGCAGGAGAGTGATATCCTGCATCGTCCCACTCATGTTCAGTTTGGCCATTTTTATATGTATGTTTTAGTAGGGCGTATGGATGCATCCTAGGCTTATATGTGTTACAAGTTATCAGGGTGAATGTGATGTGTGCTCTACATCCTTCACATTGGAGCTGATCCCTCCACCCAGCACAGTTATTTAGAGGTCACGCCTCTACAGCATGATGAGGTCACCCCTCCAGTTATTCATGCACGGTTGTTACAGCACGTGACCTATATAAGCTCTGGCAAATAAAATACAGTAAATGCATGTTTTCAGAAGTTAGAGGTATATTTCAGTATCAGTATATATGAACCAGGTCTTACAGATTTTATGCAAGGTTATACCACATGTTACATATCAGTCTTATAGCTTCATGGTTGACTTCTATTTCATTACCTTTCAGTACATTCTTATCATGCTATATCCGTCCACTGAGCGTTATGCTCAGCCGTAGTTTCCTTTCATGTTTCCAAACGGCAGGTACACAGGGACGATCTTAGGACTTCTAAGAGAGTACGTGCATTTGGATGGGAGCTATCCAGACTCCTTTATTTTTATGCATACCTTACGTTACTTTACTTTGGTTGTTTGGACACTGTTTCGTCCTTTTCCTTTCTGTACTTAATCTTTTTAATTTGGGCTTGTTGGACTACCGATGTTTGATTCCGGTATTTCCGTTTGGTCAGTTAATGTTTAATACATTGCCTTGCATGCTTTGATGACACGCCATAAATACACGTAACGGTCCATTTATCCAAGTGGGGTGTTACAATTATGGTATCAGAGCGCAAGGTTCGACCTGTAGGCTCTAAAACTTGACCTGTGACTAGTGGGTAGTCACCAAGAACTTCTTGTATTTTGGCGTCGTTATTTTCCATGCTACTCATGAATTTTATCAGTCGGATTTTCAAATTTTGATTAAGTAAACGGTTGGTACAGGATTGGCCATACTTAATCGCATGTGCTTTTCAAGAACATTTCGTTTTGGTGAACTGACCATAGGTGTTCACCCTTGCCCGCTTAAATTTTGTATGGATGAACTGACCATAGGCGTTCATCCTTACTCATGTCAGATTTATGTTTCAGAAATTGTCATTTTGTGAACTGACCCTAGGCGTTCACCAGTATTCATGTCATGTTTTGTTAGCTATTCCTTCATGAATTACACTAAGCATATTCAGATATATTACCCCAGATTTTAGCAGTTTTATCAACTCATCCTATTATTTCAGATGCCACCCAGACGCGACACCGAGAATGATCCTAACGCATCTGCCATTGCTGCTGCTGTTCAGGCTGCTATACAGGCCATGTTACCCCAAATTCGTGATGAGATCCGAGCTGAGTATCAAAATGGACCTCAGCAGAATAACAACCCTCCTGCTCCACCACCTGCCACTTTACCCGCTTGGCTGGATCTGTTCAACAAGCAGAAGCCCCGACTGTTTGAGCAGACTGTAGCTCCAACTGATGCAGAAGACTGGATCTACCACATAGAGAAATTTTTTGGAGCTATGGGTTGTGGTGATGTTTTCAAAGTTAGGCTTGCAGTTTACAAGCTGGAGGGTCCTGCTCTACATTGGTGGAGGTCTCAGAAACTGTCCAATGGGGGAGAGGCTTGGGAGCTTGCATTGACCTGGGCACGTTTCAAGACGATGTTCTATGACCAGTTTTTCCCGCACGCGGAGCAAGCTAAGATGAAGAGGGACTTTCACGTTATTCGTCAGAATAATGGCGAGAACAATATAGAGTTCATGCACCGATACCTCAGGATGGCTGGATTCTTAGGGGAGGCTGCGGGTACCGTAGAGGAGCAAGTGAAGCAATTTCGCTGGGCTCTTCACACTAGGACTGCAGATAGATTGATGAGTGCCACATTCACTAATGTGTCACAAGTAGCTAATGCAGCTCGGGACATCGAGATGCTTTTTGAGAGGGACGAGCTCGAGAATGTAGAGCGCCCGGAGAAGAGGTACATCTCACCCAACAGACTTAAACAATTTAGCCCATTATTGCTTGACAACTTATATGTTATTAAAATCTTACAGGCACAGAGGAGGAGACCGATCCCAATCGGCTACTCCGCATTAGAACTACAGGAACCACGGTCAGTCATATGACCGTAATCGGTCAGATAAGAGGAACGGCGGTGATAATTACCGCGGCAGCTCTAACTCCTCTAGCAGCTACAGGTGAGCCTTTAAGCTCCAAGAATACTAGACTATCGTGTAAAACAGATCTTAAATTCATTTGTAAATTCCATCAGAGATGCTGGACAGGGACGTGACCAAAACAACAGGGGTCAACAGGTTGCCCGACCGGAAAATTCTGGTAATTTTAAAAAAAATTCAGTCATTCAGCCTTATTTCAGTTAAGTTATCAGAATCGTGACACGTATATATCTTCGTAAATCAGGTTCTCAGCAAACCATAGCTACTTCCACCGGGTATACATATCCCACTTGCATCACGTGTGGGAAGAAACACTCGGGACCTTGTCGTCGTGGTTCGGGTAATTGCTACAAGTGTGGTCAGCCGGGCCATTTGAAGAGGGATTGCAAGAGCGGGGATGCTGCCGGTACCTCAGGCCAGATTCCTCAGATTTTACCTCCCCTCCACCGATACCACCAACCACTGGTCGTGTCTACACTACTACCCGTGAACAAGCAAATAAGACCGCAGGTACCATTACTGGCATTTTGTTTATACACGGACAGTCTGCATGCGTGCTTTTCGATACAGGCGCCACGCACTCAGTTATATCTACTTCATATGATGTTAGAATAAACATGACCCCTACGCCATTAGACAGCGCATTTAGTATATCTACCCCCATGCGAGACTCTGTACTCATTACCCAAGTATATAAGGATCTCCCTCTTGAGTTTGATGATAAAATCCGTCCAGTCAGTGCTCTTCCTTTGGATATGTGTGATTTCGATATTATTCTGGGTATGGATTGGTTATCGGTTCATCATGCCACCATAGATTGCCATGCTCACCAGGTCATCTTTGGTGATGTCCAGACACCAGAGTATATTCACCGAGGTTTCCTACCAGGAAAACATGTTCAGATCATTTCAGCTTTACAGGCTCGTACCTTACTATATCATGGTTGCGAGGGCTTCCTAGCCACAGTTCATGACACGACTTCGGAGACACCTTCAATTCATGATCAGCCAGTTGTGTCAGACTTTCCAGATGTCTTTCCCGAGGAACTTCCAGGTTTACCTCCCATGCGAGAGGTAGAATTTGGCATCGATCTCATACCAGGTGCAGAACCAGTATCTAAAGCTCCTTACCGTATGGCTCCTGTAGAGCTTAAGGAACTGAAGGATCAACTTCAGGAACTTCTCGAAAGGGGTTTCATTCGTCCCAGCGTATCACCATGGGGCGCACCAGTTTTGTTTGTCAAGAAGAAGGATGGTAGTATGCGTTTGTGTATTGACTACCGTGAGTTGAATAAGCTCACTATTCGTAACCGTTATCCACTTCCTCGTATTGACGATTTATTCGATCAGCTTCAGGGTGCCAAGCACTTTTCAAAAATCGATCTACGATCAGGCTACCATCAGCTGCGTGTAAAAGAGCAGGATATATCTAAAACTGTTTTTTGCACGAGGTACGGTCATTACGAGTTTGTCGTTATGCCATTCGGTCTCACGAATGCGCCCGCAGTATTTATGGACTTAATGAACAGAGTTTTCCACGAATTTTTAGACAAGTTTGTGATCGTATTCATCGATGATATCCTCATTTTCTCCAAATCCAAAGAGGAACATGAGAACCATCTCCGTACAGTTTTGCAGATTCTCAGACGAGAAAAACTATATGCTAAATTTTCGAAGTGCGAGTTTTGGCTGAATACAGTGGCGTTTCTAGGCCATATTGTTTCCGCAGAAGGAATAACTATGGATCCTGCAAAGGTGGAGGCTATCACCAAATGGCCAAGACCGACATCTGTCACAGAGATCCGTAGCTTTCTTGGGTTGGCGGGTTATTACCGTAGGTTTGTGGAAAACTTCTCACGTTTGGCGTTACCATTGACCCAACTTATGCGAAAGGGTGAGAAGTTTATATGGACTGAGGAGAGAGAAAAGAGTTTTGAGGAACTCAAGCATCGATTGATCTCAGCACCGATACTTACTCTTCCATCCGGTACAGGCGGTTATCAGATTTACAGTGACGCATCAGGAAAGGGTTTAGGTTGTGTTCTTATGCAGCATGGGAAAGTCATTGCTTATGCTTCGCGTCAACTGAAGCCGTATGAGAAAAATTACCCTACTCATGATCTAGAGCTCGCAGCAGTTGTTTTCGCCCTTAAAATCTGGAGGCATTATTTATACGGTGAGTCGTGTGATATCTTCACCGATCACAAAAGTCTCAAGTATATATTTACACAGCGAGAGCTAAACATGAGACAGAGGCGATGGTTAGAACTACTGAAAGACTACGACACTAATATCCAGTATCACCCAGGTAAAGCGAATGTAGTGGCAGATGTCCTTAGCAGAAAGTCGGGTATGGTAAATGGCATCAAAGTTCAGGAAGAAATTATTCAGGACTTAGAACGTTACGATATTAAACTCTTAGTACGCGGACAAAGAGGATACTGGGCTAGTTTGAGGGTAGAACCAGATTTGCTCTCTAGGATTAAAGCCGCACAAGAGGATGATGGTGAAATCTGGGCGATTATCCAGAACATTGACTGGCAGACCGAATTTCGCATCGATGACGATGGTATCGTATGGCAGGGTACCAAACTCTGCGTTCCAGAAGACCCTACTCTCAGAGAAGCCTTGATGACTGAGGCTCACAGCTCTCCGTTCTCTATCCACCCGGGTTCCACAAAAATGTACCACGATCTTAAGCAGCATTTCTGGTGGAGCGGTATGAAACAGGATGTTGCAACATTTGTGTCTAAATGCTTAACCTGTCAGCAGGTTAAGATAGAGCACCAACGCTCCAGTGGTCTTCTCCAGCCATTAGATATTCCAATGTGGAAGTGGGACAAGATCTCTATGGATTTTGTCACCGGACTACCACAGACTCAGCGGAGACATGATGCAATCTGGGTAGTTGTCGATCGTTTGACCAAGTCAGCACATTTCATTCCTATTCGTAAAGATTTCGCAGTCAGTAAATTAGCGAAACTATTCACCGAGGAGATCGTACGATTACACGGTACACCTTCGGAAATTATATCAGATAGGGATCCCCGTTTCACTTCTCATTTCTGGGGAGGTTTGCATAAAGCTTGGGGAACTAGGCTCAAGCTCAGCACAGCTTTCCATCCACAGACGGACGGTCAGTCAGAGCGTACCATCCAGACTTTAGAGGACATGCTACGCGCCTGTGCATTAGAATGGACAGGACACTGGGATGACTATATTTGTTTGGTCGAGTTTGCCTACAACAACAGTTGGCATGCTAGTATCAAGCGTGCTCCATTCGAGATGTTATACGGCAGAAAATGCCGTGCTCCTATTTGTTGGGATCAGGTGGGAGAACGTTTGATTGAAGGACCTGAACTGATAGAACTGACCAATGAAAAGGTCGCTATCGCTAGGGCAAAGCTGCAAGAAGCGCGTACTCGCCAGAAGAGTTACGCCGACAAACATCGCAGAGATCTATCTTTTCAGACTGGGATCGTGTGTTCCTCAAAGTATCACCCGCACGCGGTGTCAGACGTTTTGGCCTCAAAGGCAAACTTAGCCCTCGTTACATCGGACCGTTCGAAATCCTTGAACGTATTGGTGAAGTGTCATATCGATTGGCGTTACCGCCTCAGCTTTCACACGTTCACAACGTGTTTCATGTATCATTACTCAGGGGGTACAACTATCACGAGCTTCACAAAGTAAATTATCCACTCGATCAGATTCGGGAGGATTTATCTTATATTGAGGAACCCCAAGCAGTCTTAGATCGCCAGGATCGAGTTATGAGAAGGAAGACCATTCCTTTCGTTAAAATCCTGTGGAGGAACCATACCGAGCGGGAGGCCACTTGGGAAACAGAGGAGTCTATACGGACTTCTTATCCTCACTTTCAGTTTTGATTCGGGTATGTCTTTTCAGCCTTTATGTCGTTCGGTTTATTAGCATTTCAGCTTTTACTTCAGTCAGCCTAAATACCTTGTAATTCGGGGACGAATTTCTCTTTTAGAGGGGAAGAATTGTAAAACCCAGTACGGTCGTATTTTTAATTCGGGGACGAATTATTCCTTTTAGAGGGGAAGAATTGTAAAACCCGTATTTAAATCGAGAATATAAATACGCGGTTTATTATTAATACGCGGGTTATTTTTATTTTAAACCGTTCACGTAGAAATTATCAACGGACCGAACGTGAGGAAATATTACGAGTATTATCTTATTACATGTATTATTATTATACAAAGAAAAAAAAAATAAAAAAATAAAAAGAATATATTATAGGGGCCGGTTTGTATATAAAAGGAAAAGGAAATTTTGGGCCTTAGCCCATTTTTGGCTACAAAACCAAACGGGGGATATCTTTTCCCATAATCAGTAAACAAAAAAAAAATACATAAGATTAGGGTTTCTTTGTGGCCGCCGGGTTTTAGAAAAAAAAAAGGGATTCGTGATTGTTTTGATCAGAAGATCGTGTCTTCTTCCTTCTCTACTAGTCATCATAACGGTATCATCTAGTTTCTTTTTTGTTTATGCTTTAAATCACGAAAATAAAACAAGGGTGTCGCGTTTTGGCTGTGTCACAAGAAAACCGAGACCATAAGGTCTCGGTGTAATATTTTAATTCCAACCGTGACCCAACCAGGAGTCATGGTGGTGTTGGTGTTGGTCGGCCGGGTGTAACAGCCTAACGAGGTGTGTTTGTTTGAGCATATAAGGGATCGGGTTGCTGTAGCTTAACCAAACCGAGACCCTAAGGTCTCGTGGCCTCACTCCCTGCCCAGCCGTGACCCACACAGGGGCGGCATGGGCTTTGTTCGAACATCAGCAGCCAAACAAACCCAATCGGGCGTTTAAATAAAATAAGGGTGCGTTTGGGGGCTGCTGAATATAAGGGTGTGTTTGGCTTATTTAAAACAGTGGGAAAACATAACCAAACAGTGGGAACGAAGTGGGTAAAGCAGTGGAAAGAAATGAGACAGGAAAACATAATGGTATATAACATTAGCGACAGTTTTTGCGACAGTTTTTCTGTCGCAAAACTGTTATGTGTATGCAGTTTTTAAAGTGACACAGAATTCTGTCACTAATTCTTGTTGACAGATTTTGTATCACATGTTGGTTTGTTAGTGCGACCGAGATGGGCTCGGTAGGCTCGGGACATGTTTATAAATAATAAAATAAATATTTTTATATTATACCTTTTTAAATTAAATTGTTTTATAAATATTTTATATATATTTCAAGTGTATGAAATTAAATAAATTCCTAAATATTTAAAAGGGTATATTATTAGAAAACGAATTAAACAAATTAAGAACTTTTTAAATTAAGGAACTTTTATCTTTAGCGGGATACTTATTATAGAAATACTTATCGTCAGAAATACGTTTGTACGTAGCTATTAGTAGAACGTTAATACATTACAATGAATTATTATAAGACCGAATTTAGCCGTTAATATGCGTATGGAATTTCAGAAATAAATAAATAAGAAACCAATAAGATCAGTAAAATTTAATAACGGATAACTGTTAACTTATTCGCGTCCTTTATTTATGTAGCACGCGTGAAGCCCGAGTAGTATTCGTTCAGTCTTCCATTTCAGTCAGTTACTGGACTAGAGGTACGGATTTCCCGTCCTTTCAGTAAGGACTTCCTTTCTATGCATGATTTAAGATGTCCCATCTTCAGCCAAATGTATTCCCCAGTATATGTTTAAATTTATCAGTAATCATATTAATAACTAAATAGAATTGCCTGAGCGTTATATACAAGCACGACCAGTTTATGTACTAGTTACGGAGGTACCGTAACCACGGCACTAGAGGCACCGGTGTCGTGACTCACATGCAGGAGAGTGATATCCTGCATCGTCCCACTCATGTTCAGTTTGGCCATTTTTATATGTATGTTTTAGTGGGGCGTATGGATGCATCCTAGGCTTATATGTGTTACAAGTTATCAGGGTGAATGTGGTGTGTGCTCTACATCCTTCACATTGGAGCTGATCCCTCCACCCAGCACTGTTATTTAGAGGTCACCCCTCTACAGCATGATGAGGTCACCCCTCCAGTTATTCATGCACGGTTGTTACAGCACGTGACCTATATAAGCTCTGGCAAATAAAATACAGTAAATGCATGTTTTCAGAAGTTAGAGTTATATTTCAGTATCAGTATATATGAACCAGGTCTTACAGATTTTATGCAAGGTTATACCACATGTTACATATCAGTCTTATAGCTTCATGGTTGACTTCTGTTTCATTACCTTTCAGTACATTCTTATCATGCTATATCCGTCCACTGAGCGTTATGCTCAGCCGTAGTTTCCTTTCATGTTTCCAAACGACAGGTACACAGGGACGATCTTAGGACTTCTAAGAGAGTACGTGCATTTGGATGGGAGCTATCCAGACTCCTTTATTTTTATGCATACCTTACGTTACTTTACTTTGGTTGTTTGGACACTGTTTCGTCCTTTTCCTTTCTGTACTTAATCTTTTTAATTTGGGCTTGTTGGACTACCGATGTTTGATTCCGGTATTTCCGTTTGGTCAGTTAATGTTTAATACATTGCCTTGCATGCTTTGATGACACGCCATAAATACACGTAACGGTCCATTTATCCAAGTGGGGTGTTACACGTGGATGCTTAGCCTATTAAATCAAAGTTTTGGGTTTTCAAGTCGTCTATAGGATCTTGCAAACTCTTAGACTTTTTCAAGTTTAGAAATCACATTTTAAAGTTCCCTTGATAAACGACTCTCTAGGATCAATTATAGGAACTTGCGAAAAGTTCTTGTTCTTAACACGTGAGAGTTAAGACTTTCGCGTTTTATAGCTCCCTATATAAAAGCCTAGCAAAACTTGACTTAAACACGTTAAGGATACTAGCTAGATTAAACTTAGATAAGTAAACTCAGGTTGAGTCAAAAGATTCACAACGTTTGAAAATTAAAAACCACTTTATTAAATTTTATTATAGCAAAGAGATAAAATAACTATACAAAGGGAAAAAAACTAATAGGCCAAAATAGATCAAAAATTTTGAAAAATGTCGAAAATTTGATTTTCCTGTTAAAATGAGGAAAAATACAAGGAAAATATCACTTAACATCGATAGAAGTCCCCCTACACTTGAGATAAACATTTTCCTCAATGTTTAAGCATGTGGGAGTAAACTCCCCTACACTTAGGACATTGTGCACGATGTTTAAATCTCGCTAAGGAAAAGACAACTAACGAGATTCCATATTTTAATATTGAGAAATATAAAAATAGTGAATCGAAAAGAGTTTAGGGATGAGAACCCGGGAAGAAGGGAACACAGGAATCACGGTTCGTCAAAAGTCATCAAGAGTGTGTCTTTGAAGCTCTAATCCCTGCACATGATAAGAAAGAAAACAAGAAACACCACGGGGCTCCCCCTACACTTATGGTGGAAAACAGGTAAAGATAGATAGATAGTCGGGTTGCCTCCCGAAGCGCGCTTGTTTTTGTTAACCGAGTCACGAGCCTGACTCGTCCCCGAATTAAATGGTCCATGGGGAAGCCTCAAATGTAATACCAGGATCAAAGACCTTGTTCCTCGTTCCCGGAGGAATATAATAAAGGAGAGGCAGGAGGATAAGTCTTGAATGGTAGGAATGTCCTTTCAACATACGAGAAGTATGTGAAATCTTGATCCATGGGGGTGGGGTGGGTAAAGGAATCACATTTTCATCCTCCAAAGACAATGGATGCTGACCAATTGGCAAAGCCGTAAGGTTATCAATCATAGAATGGTCATTGTCACCTCCCGGGTCAAAACACTCATCCTCATTTCCCGGAGAGTGAAATTGATACATCACCCGCTTGGGCGTGCACGCTGTAGGATGAGGTGGAAATATAGTATGAGAAGTAAGAGAATAATTACCTTCCATCCGTGTCACCCTTTCCAGTAGATTCAAATCTCTCCACCTCTGCGATAGAAGGGGGCATGGCTAACAAAGTATGCTCATCAATAGCAAGAGAATCAGAGCTATCAATGTCCTCAATCCCTTCGTCAAAGAGAGGATTCACCTCACTAGATATGTAAGCGTCATCAAAATCAAATAAAGGGTTCGAATAAATCTTGAAAGTTTCCTTCGGAACGTCTTCATCAGATAGTGACTCCCCTACACTTGACCATTACAATGACCCCATGCAATGCATAGTTTTAAAGCATTAAGTTACATTTTTCTCATAATTAATCCATCGTGGCCTTTATTAAGATATACTAATACTATGATAAAGATAAAAACTTAAAAGGAGACAAAAATTTTAACCATTTTTAACTTGGAAATTATTTTATGGAAGAAACTCGTAAAGAAATCTAAGACTTAACTTAGGGCTTTGGTGTCATGAATATTAATCACCCTCAAGTTTCACGTTCCCCATACCAAGCTTAAAAACGAGATCATTGTTTACCATAAGTCCTCAAGTTAAAACCACTTATATACGACAAATTATGGTAATACTCTTTCTCCAATTCCTACATTGTATCTTTAGATTTTATTGATTGTCATTCACCCGTAGGCTCATTTGACTTATTTGATAATTATTAGTCCAAAAATGAAGGTCAAACGGGTGAAAACACGACACTCAAAACCTAACCTCGTCCTTAAAAACGTTGTCACTAAAGTAAGCCCACATCAAGGATGATTTAACACGATTTGGGGAATAAATTCCCGGACCCCAAAATTTGGCCAATAGTACTACTTATTAATTATTCCTTCAAAGTCATATTGACTTTATGTGGAGTTTAGCAAGTTCACATCATATACCCTTAGGCTCTTTAAGATGTAAAAATGCTCCTCATCTATTGTCCACACCCTAAGGCTCCTTAAACGATAAACAAGGGAATTGATTTTTTGATCAATTTTTATTCAACACTTACCATGCCATACACCCTAAGGCTCTAATGACAAGGTTCATGCTACATGCCCCACACCCTAAGGCTCCTTTGAGGTCATGTTTTTAAATCTTATTCTTTATTTATTTATGATATATATAGTAGGCCAAATTCCACGGTCCCATGGTCTGAATACCTCCCTACTTAGTGGTTATGAGCCACCTTAGTCGGAATTCCACAACGCTGGCACCATCAATGTGTTCATGCTTTAATTACAAGGAGGAATAAAGATTTGCCTAAGAGTTTAAGATATAGAATCTACACCGCAAAAATCCCTCATTTATTAAGCAATTTAAATATACAAGCGGGAAGAAAGAGCCACAAAAACTCATATAAGGAAGAAGTAACTCTTAAACTTATTATCAACTCTATCATCTCTCGTTCTCCACAATTTAAAATCTCAAAGAATGAGACTCGTGGATTCTTAGCCTAATAAACCAGTTAAGGTCCATAAGGTTAAGGATACTAGCTAGAGTAAACTTAGATAAGTAAACTCGGGTGTTGAGTCAAAATATTCACGACGGGCCTAATATATAAAAGATATCTAAACTTGTTTAAAACCATTTTTATTCATTTATTATATTTTTTTTACTTTATTCTTAAATGGAAAATATAAATACGATGCGAAGATAAAATGAAAGAAATAAATAAAAATACCACTAGGCCAAAATAGATCAAAAATTTGAAAAACATTGAATTTTTTTTAAATTTTCCGGTTAAATGGGGTCAAATTCATGGAAAAGCCCACTAAAATTCGATAGAAGTCCCCCCCCTACACTTAATATAAACATTTTCCTCAATGTTTAAACATGTGGGAGAATAAACTCCCCTACATTTAGGACATTGAGTACGTTGTTTAAAATCGAGCTAAGGAAGAGACAACTAAAGTGATTACATTTATTCGTTTTAATTTATATACATTATTGAATCACAATAGCAAAAAATTATCGAAGGAACCGGGTACACGGGAAGACGGGTTCATGGGTCGCGTCAAAAACACCAAAAGTGGATCATGAAAGCACACATCCCTGCACAACATCACAACACACAAACAACCTACTTGGCTCCCCCTACACTTATTGGTGGAAATGGTGTGAAGGTGAAAAGAGGTGTAAAGGGTAAAAATCTAACCTAGTTAAACGATGCTTGATTTATTAACCACGAGTCTCTAGCTCGACTCGATTTCCCGAATGTCATCATTCAAATGGGAAAAATCATGGAAAAACTGAGATTTCCAAGGGGAGGAAAATCTCTCCATGATAAAGGGGTGAAACAAAGTCATATAAGGCATACCCATGAGAATCCACCCGGGTAAAACACATAATTTCCATCACAAAAGGAAATAAACCCCGAGGTGGTAAAATCACGCAAGTCAAAGTAGAGTGGGGTATCCTTAGGCAAAATTTTCTTACGAGGAAAGGTAAGATGATTTGGAAATGATAGCACTAAAGTCTCTATTCCGGGATCAAACACCGATTCCTTAACGAGAAAATAGCAAGAGGTGTTGACATTTAAGCTCAAAATATCATCCAAATCCAAAGTGGGAAAGTCATCCTCTTCCAAACTCGATGTGAAAACATAAGTATCATCAGAGTCATAGGAAAACTCATCCTCATGAGGAAAATAGGTATTTAGAAAGATATCTAAATCCTCCTCAAATGGAATAACCTCTATATTAGGAATGATCTCTAAGAGTGGAGGATCCTCCTCAAAAGTCATGACTTCTAAAATTGGAGTATAAAAGTTAAAAGGAGTCTCCATGGAAGAATCACTCATAGGGATATGAGGTGCATTAATATCATGGGGTGGGTCATCAAAGTTAATGAGATCACTTAAATAAGTGTCATCATCGTAGGTATCAAAGATTGGTTGATCAAAAATGGGTGGGTCAAAAGTGGGTGGGTCAAAACCGAAGATAGTGTGATCACTTGAAGAAGTGTCATCACTATAGGTGTCATAAATAGGAGTTTCAAAAATTTGAGGCTCTAAGGGAAGGGATGAATTTATCACAAAATCATTTTGATTAGACTTTTCAATTCCAAAAGGATTAATAAAAATCTCGTCATTATCATAATTAAGAACATCAATCATATTGACCGACTCTTTTCCATTTGATTTTGTTGTGATTTATCCCATTTTAAAAACTTTTTGTTCATCCCTAACCCTAAGAATTAACTCCCCTTCGGCCACATCAACTAAGGCTCTTCCGGATCGTAAAAATGGTCTACCAAGTATTAACGGAATACGAGGATCCATCTCATAGTCGACGACGACAAAGTCCACGGGAAAAGTGAATGTACCAACTCCAACAAAAACGTCTTCGGCAATACCAGCGGGGTATGCGAGAGTTCGATTAGCTAACTCGAGAGTCATACGAGTTGGTACAAGGTCGGGTAATGATAATTGTTTCCATACCGAAAGTGGCATAAGATTGATGCTAGCGCCGAGATCCGCTAAAGCCATACAATCATCGATTTGAGGAAACAAGCAAGGTAACACAAGTCGTCCGGGATCTCCTAGCTTTTCAGGAAGCTCTTTGAGAAGAATCGCGGAACAATTCTCATTTAAACGAGTATTCACGAGATCAACCATTTTTTCTTTCTTATTAAGCAAATATTTGAACATTTTCACAAATTTTGGCATTTGAGCAAGTGCTTCAATAAGGCTAATGTTAACATTGACGTTGGAAATCATTTTCAAAAAGTTGGAAACATGAACGTCATCTTTGGTGAGCACTTTAGCCTTGTTTAATCTAGAGGGATAAGGGATAGTGGGTTTAGATGGTGAAGGTTGAGAAGGAGAAGGAATCGCTTCTTTAAAAACCTTAGGGTTAGGCTCATTAGGAAATGGAGCACTAGTACTAGGAGTGGTAGTGGGAGGAATCACCGGAGGGGGAGTAGGATTACTCATTATGACCTCCGGGCCTTGTCTCTCCTTTATGTGCGAAGAGATGGAAGGTACCACTAAAGTGGCTCCACTTCGAGTAGTGATAGCACTCACATTAGCACGAGGGTTAATCTCGGTATTAGAAGGTAAGGCTCCTTGGGGTCTAAGGGCTTGAGTCATTGTCAAAAATCTCTTATCGGTCGATTCTTGCATTTGTCTAGTAGATTCTTGCATTTGTTTCATAATTCGCTCATGGTCGGTCAATTTTTGTAGAACCAAGTCCATTTGAGGATTATGCATATTCATTTGATTATACCCTTGATTAGGAAAATCCTTGTTTTGATATTGAGGTTGAAAACTGTTGTTATTATGAAAACCTTGGTTATTATTTTGAAACCCTTGATTTTGACCATTAAAATTCCCTTGATTAGCATTGCCTTGAAAATTACCCATTTGAGGACCTTGGTTCCTATTTTGGTTTTGGGTATTTTGGGCAGGTGGGGGTGGTCTTTGTGGAGCAACAAAACCCGGGGAGCCAAATAATTAGTACTCTTATAAGACAAATGGTTAACATCAAAATTTGGTTTAAATGGAACCCTCTCATTAGCATTAAAAGCACAAACTTGTTGTCGTTGATTGTAAACCTTGTCACAATTAAAATATGAATGTGGTCCACCACAAGTCTCACACGTTTCACTAGTTTCTTTCAAAGCATTAACTTGACCATTGAGGGCTTGGGTTTTTAGAGCAATTGATTCACCAAGCGACGTAAGCTTATCAATTCTCTTATCATTCTCACTAGAACTAGCACTTGCCATAGTGGCCCTAACACTTTTTGTTTGCACTTTAGCCTTGTTTTCAATTATGGCCCAAGCCTCGTTCATGGTTTTCACAAGAATATTGCCCCCCGCGGCACTATTAAGTGAGTCTTGGTCATTTAGAGTTAAACCATTGTAAATCGTATTAATTTGATGCACTTTAGTGAAACCGAGTTGTGGACATTTTCTTAAAATCTCTTTAAATCGATCCCAAGAATCACTAAACGTTTCCCCATATTTTTGTTCAAAGGTAATGATTTCATTCCTTAAAGAGGAGGTCCGTGATGGTGGGAATAGTAATTAATGAACTTGGTCTCTAAATCAATCCATGTTGTAATACTTTGGGGTGGTTCCTTATCAAGCCAAATCCGGGCTTGTCCCTAGAGGGAAAAAGGAAAGAGTTGTAAACGAATAGCCTCTTGTGGCACCCTATTGTATTTCAGCGTATTAGTCAAATGGATAAATCTCTTGATATGATCATGGGGGTCATCTTGGGAACGACCCAAAAATGGTGTAGCGGAAACTATTTAAATAAAACCCGTTTTGATTTCATTAAGGCAAGTATTTGTTAATGAATTACCTAGACTTTTGCCATTAAGGCAAGTTGAAATTGGTATTGATTATATTTCCGGTGCTGCACTTGTGGCTTGTGCACCGTACGTCAGCACCATCTGAACTAAAGGAATTACCGTACAACTAAGAAAGTTGTCGGAGAAAGATTTTATTCTACCGAGCTCGTCATCATGAAGAGCTATGGTGTTATCATTCCTTATATTTATAGATTATTGTGAACTGAGTAAATTGACAATCGAAAACGAAATCCATAACTCGAAATGGAAGATTTGTTCGATCATTTACAAGGTCCTAGCGTATGTTTTAAAGATTTGATCCACGACATGGTTATCGTCAACTTCGCGTCCGCAAAGGAGATTATTTATTCCAATAACTACATCCGGTACTTGTAATGAACATTATGAGTTTCACGTGATGACGTTTGGATTGACTAAGACACATGTAGCATTCATAAATTTGGTGAATCACGTGTGTAGGCTGTAATTTGATAAATTCATGCTTGGGATCATTAAGGACTATTTGTTTGTTTATAAGAATAAGAATGAGTTAATAATTATTTATAGATTGCCCTGAATTGGCCGAACGATAAAAACCTGTACCTTAAATATTTAACATATGATTAAAAACTTAAACCTTTACATTATTTGACTATGTGATTAATAGATAATGGAATCTATATTGACTTTTCAAAGATTAGAGCCATTTAGGGTTATAACAAAAAAAAAAAGAAAATAGAAATATGTTTTGACAAATGTTTTAACAAAGGATTTTAAAGGGATTATTCCCTTGTACACAAAACATTTAACTAAACTCCTTTTTAGGGGTAAATGTTTTTGCATATCTTAGGACAACTTAAGAAGAATTGAGGAAACCATTTAAACCATGACTTAAAATTTGAAACGATATTTTTTGCTTTTCAAGTAAGAAAATTTTGATCAAAGTATAACCAAAGATTTTTCAAACATTTACGAATCTTATTAATTATTTTCGATAAATCAACAAAAAGCTTGTTAATTAAACTCAAATTATTTTGAACATTTTTATATAATTGGTCGAACTAAGAAATTTAAAATCTTTACGTTTACGTTTCATAAAAGTTTAATAATTATTATTTAATTAATGGTAATAATTATCAACGCTTTTAAACGTCGAATTGAGTAAAAAGGATAAAAATGATAGCTGAAACTAAATTGAAACTTAGAAAATATCTAGAAAGAAATTTTTAATGAATGTAAATACTGACACGTTATGAAGAAAAGGATAAAGAACCAATTGGGATGTGTTCCTTAGTAATGGTAGTACAAAATAAATTGCCGAACGATATAAAAATAAACAATGTTTGTAAAAAGATTAATATAGATAATAAAAGTGGTTCGCGGCTAATGTGAACCATTAGAATTGAGAAGCCAATAGCATTAAATGTTTTAAAGGCCACTTGTGGTTGTATAAATATGGAGATTTTGAGATATAGTTATGTTGGAATTTGTAAGTATAAGTATTCTATTTATGTCATTTATGACTAAAAGTATCTTTAGCTGAAGAAGTTGTACTGATGACGAATTATGAAGGCAGACATCGCCTCATACATTAAGTAAACGTCTAGCTATTGCAAAGATCATCATCTGAATTTGATTCGATTTGGATCATCGTCGATAGACTGACCAAATCTGCTGATATCATTCCCGTTAATGATAATTGCAAAGGAGTTATGTAAACATAGTGTGCCTGTATCGAACATCTTTATCAAGATCCTCGATTCGCATTGAATTTCTAGAGAATTGCTCAGAAGTCATTAAGAACGAATCTTGATGAGAGTACTATGTACCACCCCAATCAAAGGGACGAGGTAAAGTAACGATACAAAGTAATATAAGTGCTATTTTATGTTTGAATGAATGACCTTTGTTAATAAATCGTATAATCACTTTCCTTTGGAAGGATTGCCATTGATAATCATCGTATTAGGATTGAGATCGAATCGTGTTAGGATCTAAATATTGGAGCATCTGTAAGCAGGAGTTGAGATAAAGACACCCGACATACACCCATTGTGAGTTGGACATGTCTTTTAGGTTTAAGGTTTCCTATGATGGCGAACCTAACCTTACAAAATACTCGACCCGCGAGACCTGATATGATTGTTGAAATTAGGATCTGATTATTGACTGCCAGTAGTGGGTAGGAGGTTATGTGAATATGAAATGTAGGTCTTGAAATGTCATATGGGTAGCGAAGTTATGCCAAAAAATTTAACCTTGGAGAAATGAATTAATGATCTGACAAATCATGGGATATAAGTCCCCGTTGTATGGGACCATTGAGATGATGTGAAAGATTGGTTTGAAAGGCATATAAGCTAGATCTACCCTAGGACTTCAAAAGATGCGTGAATTATGTTTCGTAGATCGAACTTGATAAAATGTCTATCAAGTGAAAATCTGAATTCTTCTTGATAAAGCTTAGATCGGCAAAAAGTTGCATTCATCAGAAACCCGTGAACATCATGGATAGAGAAAGTAAGTCAACATTTAGCCTTATCTTATTCCCGTAGTTATGTTTGATGAAACTCGCGTATTGTGATGAATTACACTTATGAGAAAAGACCGAATGTGGAGGAAATACCCACATGGCTTTAACTCTATAAGAAGCGAGTAATAAGATGATCTTTGAGGATAAAGATCCTGTTTAGGGGTAAATGCTGTGACAATCCGTCAATTTATGATTGATATTTTATTCTCAATATTTATTTGAAAACATAATTTTAATGTTACAATATGAACTCACTTATTTTTGGGAAGTAATTTGGATTTACGTCTTGAAGTAGCGTCGACTACGTCTAAACCGGAGGATTCAACGTTACGTGCTTACGTTTACATACACCGTCTTTGGTGACAGTCCGACATTTCAGAAAAATAAATTTGTCCGTAAACATTATTTTGGGATTTTAATTTTGAGTTTGTTCATAAACTCACAAATTTACGAGAAGAGATTAGGACTTACGATTTTATTTTAACGTCCTTTACGACTAAACCGGAAACCCTAGGATTACGTATTTACGTTTTCGAACTCCATTTTTGATGAGACAATTTTTATTAGATTCGTTTTGTGCCGTTGATTCATAATTTATAAAAACGTTTTTCGTAAAACGACCCGAGGGCACGCAAATCGAGGAAACTAGAATCAAGGAGTACCCGTAAATAAATGGGGATGAGACAAGTGGGACACTTGTCCCACCCCCACTCAAACCGGCCTAACTAGCTACACAACACACTTGATGTGTCCAAATTGTAGCTAAAAGCTTACACTTGTAAGCTAAGCTTACAAGTTAAGCTACTTCCACCTCAAAACCATCCAACACAAACAACTAGCCTCATTTCTAACATGCAAAACAACTCATTTTCTCTCTTCTTCCTCTCATTTGGCCGTCCCACCACCACCTTAAACACCTTAATTGATCAACTTTTAACCATGAAATCTCATGTTATTCATATATAAGTTGAAGCCCTTTTGAAAGCCTATTGATTGGTGGTGATTATAACATCCAAGGAGGAGTTTTCATGGAGTCTTGGGGCTGATTTTCCACAAGGTATTCATGAAGAATGGTGATCTTGAAGATGGTCTTGGTTATCCACAAGTTTCTCCATCAAAATCCATGTCCAAATCATAACCTACATCAACTTGGTGGTATAAAGATTGTCCTCCTCATCCTCTTGTTATTTTTGATTATGTAATCTTGTATTTCTTTTACTTATGTATATGTATATGATGATGAATGATGATTAAAAATATTGTGTGGGGATTTGGTGTTGATAAACATGCTTAAAAAGATGGACAAACTAAATGTAAAATGGGTAAATCTTGTTTAAATGGTAGGCTGTATAAAAACAGTAACTAACCACATTTTAGACTGATACAATGATGAAGTAGAATTAATTTACAGTAATCTATGGGTCTTGTACACATGTGAGAGTTGGCCATGCAATGGAATCATTGTAATGAGTGAGATATGATCAAAACAAGTTTAAAGTACAAATCTGAGTTCACTTTTTTGGACGATTTTTAGAAAATACTTAGAGACTGATTCAACAGTAGCTATAAGAGAGTTAAATGGATCACATATCATGTAGTTTATGTCATAAAAATTTGAGCTTCTATCTCCATATAGAACTCTAGATATGGCAGTTTTGGTGAAAATGAAAATAAAAATCAGATTTTAGAAATTAAAGAATAATAATATTATATAAGCACTCAAATAAAAATAGTATAAAATGTAAATTAAAACCCACTAACTTATATAATACATTTATATAAATATGTATAAGGATAAATAAGTGGACATTTTATAAAAATGGTAACTTGTTAAGTTTTATAAGTTATAAAACTATAAACATGATTTTTACGACTTTTTCGGCTATTACCGTAAAATTAACGTTTTTGCTAAATAAAACTTAGACGGTTGGACCCGTCTAATATGAACTTTAAAAAACTCATATACTGATATATAAACATATATAACAAGTAAAAACCGATAAAAACCGAACTATATAACATACAGACATTAACGGGCTAAGTTAACGTTATTGGACTAATAATACAACAAAATGGACTAAGACACATATGAACTTATTATTGGGCTTAACCCATTTGGGCCCAACATATAAAGTATAACTACTGATAATATAAGTATAACATGGATTAATACAAGTTAAAGAACTTATAATAAGTTTATTGGACTTAAAACACGTAAATAGGCAAAACTAGTAAACTAGTAAGAAGATACCAATACGTAAACACTAAAATGAGTAAAAGAGAACATGTAAACCCACTGGATCATCATATATATATAATAATCATATGTATACATAAATGTTATTTTTATAAAGTCATTGCACATGAGTCTAAGGAGAGTATTATTTGTCTAGGTTTCTGTGATTGAAGCACGTACCGTACGTCCGAATTGCCGAGAACCCGCCTTCCCACATCAACGTGAGTTCATAGCCTCGCACTCTTTTAAATGTCTTTATAAATGTTTTATAAACCCGCGAGGGAGATAACATGTTAGTTTTTATAAAATTAGGACACCATTTGTCCCGATTGTTTGTTATTGATTTGGACCCGAATGATTGTATGACCCGATTGTATGACCCAATAAATGATTAAAGGACCCGATAGATGAAATCAAATGGATTATTAAAGTTAGGTTATGTCACTAAAAGTCCCATTAGCATGAATTGTGAACTACCGGGATTGGTAGACGCTTATGCATATAATAGTACTATTTGGGGACGATCACCCAGTTCGCGCCTTGACGGTTGATCCCCGTCGTGCCACATTGATTGGTAAGCGAATTTATGTATGAGAAGATTTCCATAGCGTGACCTTTGTGACGACACGCTAATTTAGATGGGCAAATTGAGTATCGGGTTAGCTACCCGTTTTTTGTTGTAGTAAGGTAACAATTTCATGCGGCTTATAATAATCCAACTAACGAAATACTACTAGACGCACCGAATTACGATGTATTGCCTGACTAGCAATACAGGGTCATACTATTGATATTATGTTCGTGTTTTGGTTTTTCATAACCATATTCATATAACGGTTTTTATTTGACTTTATACAACGTTATAAAACGTATTGTATGACGTTTTTACGACATTGGCTCGTACGATGATTTTTAAGGCAAATGCCTATATTATGATTTTCGACAAGGATTTGTATAAAATGACTTTGGCTATTTTATGGCCTACTAAAATGATTTGTACAAAATGATTTTCGGTAATAATTTTATACCGATATTATATTGATGGTTTATTAAACTCTATGAATTCACTCGGCGTTATCGCTGACCTTTTCTTTTAACATGTTTTATCTCAGGTACTTGAAGGTAATTCTCGGGAAGACAACAAGAATTCATGGCCCGCACCTAAATACTTATTTCCATTCAAATTATTTGTAAAACCTGTATGAAATAATATGACTTGGGACCTATGTAACTTTGATATTTATGAATGGAAATGCTTTATTAATAAACGACGCGATTTTTATGCGTTGTCTATGATGTGAGTAATGTGTTATCCCGTAACACCAACTAGTCTTCCGCTGTATTGAGTTGTATAAATTTGGGGGTGTTACAGTTTGGTACCAGAGCTCTCGTTATAGAGAACGAAAGATTTTTAAAACCAAGGTTTTGAATAAAACATTTCAAAATATTTTAACTATAAACATTTTTCTAAAAATGTCTAAAAATCTTTTGACTATAACGGTGCCGAAGAATTCTCGAGTTACCGACAAGGCCAGACTGAGAAGTGTTATTTTAATATATATATAACTTGGATTATATATATATATGATGTAATTTTATTACATGATTGTTTGATGATTATTTTGATATTTATACGAGGTATTTATACGACGTAGATTGTCACAAGGAACCCTAAATCCCCTAGTAAATTAATCGAAGCTATTCTCGTAGGAATTCTAGCTATCCTAGATCTAAACCAAGTTGTGGATATTTATGATCTCAACAAATGGTTAATATTCGTAGAAATGTAGATAATAGTTGATTGTGATATTGAAAAAGAATTGGCGAGATTAAATCTGATATCGATGTCATGACGATCTTTCCTTATAGAGTGGAGTTTGACAAAACGTTATCACCTGGAAAGATGTCATCTGATTCGTTGTCACCCAATTCTTAAATTTGAATCGAAAGGGTGAATGTTGCACTTGAGGTTGTCATTGGAACCATTAACCAAAAGCCTCATGCCACTAGTACCTTTCCGAGAAATCTGATTGAATGTGTGAGTCATTTCATACTAGTGACTCATTTGATAACTATGGTTGTAAGAGCTATAGGATTGGAAATTAAGTGTTGTTCATATCGAGCTTATATTGCTCTATTAAGGTTTATGAATAAGGTTGAAAGTACTGGAGAATGAGGTAGAATATCGCATTGAGTATAAGTTGATTGAAACTTGAATAAAGTAAAAAAATTTAACTCGTATGGAATATGAAATTGTTAAGAGGAAGTCGTTAAGTTCTTTGATTGAATTATGAGGTTTAAATGATTGTTGATTCGTGTTAAGTGTTGTTCCTAGACCATTGTCCACTAACGTGGATGCCCAGTGTCCAATAAATAAATAGAAGAAATCTTCTTTTGAATTGGGACCAATGGATCTTCCAGGACATATGGAACACCTAATGACTCTTGTAGATTAGTATTCATTGTGGTATCTTTTAAAAATAATCCCTAACTTAACTGAGACATCAGTTGGTAGGATGAGTTATGGGAATTGTATGACATAGTGACACATAATGTGTTACGGTACAATTTTGACTTGTTTGTGATTAATGAAAAGACTACCATTGATTGCTAAATTCTACATGTATCGATGTTATCTATCTTTTATTACTTCATCTAAATGTTCGCATTAGTGATGCAACCATTGAACAAGTACTCATCTCGATTTGAGTTACGTTGTGAATTATTCTTCGTGAGTGCCATCAAGGTCATGAACCTCATGATTTCTTGGCTAAGCTCATTTCCTATTATATTGTAGTTAGTTCTTGGTGAGCAACTCTTCATCACTCTTTTGCAGATCACTCATTGTTTTTATAAGATACAATAGTATCCCTTGAGAAAAATTTAATATTCATCACTATAAGGAATATTCAAAGTAAGATTTATAAGTGATTGTTATCAAAATGAAGTTGTTTATAAAACACCTTGGAAAACTTAACTGTTTTCATAACAAAGAAAATCTTTGTAAATTTATTCTTGATTCTTATTTAAGAATTAAGCGTGAAAATGTTTTTATTATAAACATGATGATAAAATTTTGACGAACTGAGTATTGCATCGTTAATCTTGAAATTGTATATAGTTGCGCGCCTACATACAATTTGGAATGAACCATGCAAGGCTGATTAGTAGTTACCATGAAACTGATTAATAAACACTAAATTTTCTTTAAAGATTGTGAAAGATTAAAATTTTATGAGATCTGCAAGAAGTAAAAAATAGGGACATAGTGTTAGGGACACCTACATATGTGCCTGTAGCATCTATTCTTCTGAGACGAATTTACTCATCTGTGGAATTTGTCTTATTTGACAATTGATATTTCCTTCTTGTCCAATTCTCCGTAGTTAGATTCTTAGGAAAAGCATCCGATTACCGAGTGTTGATACCCGACTGGATGTATCGACGTTCTTATCATTTCTTATGATTTGATTTCATTTGAATGACCTGGGTAACGATCTGAGGAGCTTTCGAATGCGTACTCAAATTATGAAAACATGGGATATATTCATATTCATTAAATGTTTTCGTCTGTATCTGATTTGAAATTCTCTCGCGTAGATTATGCGTTGACCTTACTCTATTAATAGTAGTTGTGTCTCCTGATATCCCTGAACTTGTGAAGGATTATGAGTTATTATTAGTCTTTTGAGAAGTTCACATCTTATCGACGGCAATAAAAATGGAAAGTTGATAGTGCCAGTAGAATGGATTGATTGATTATGACATGACGACATTGTCTTAATCTATGGGAACCCGAATAGAATTCCCCTAAATGATAAGATGTTGATTATCAAACGTAATCTAAATAATTCTTGATGGATGACCATATCCTGCATTTAGACTTGAAATTATAACGTGAATGGTTGTGAATTAGTCATAGATATTATAATCTAGAAAGAACTTAGAATAAATGTATTAAAAGATGTTTATGTTATCTGAAACTTTCGTAAGTATTTGTTAATGAATTACCTAGACTTTTGCCATTAAGGCAAGTTGAAATTGGTATTGATTATATTTCCGGTGATGCACTTGTGGCTTGTGCACTGTACATCAGCACCATCTGAATTAAAGGAATTACCGTACAACTAAGAAAGTTGTCGGAGAAAGATTTTATTCTACCGAGCTCGTCATCATGAAGAGCTATGGTGTTATCATTCCTTATATTTATAAATTACTGTGAACTGAGTAAACTGACAATCGAAAACGAAATCCATAACTCGAAATGGAAGATTTGTTCGATCATTTACAAGGTCCTAGCGTATGTTTTAAAGATTTGATCCACGACATGGTTATCGTCAACTTCGCGTCCGCGAAGGAGATTATTTATTCCAATCACTACATCCGGTACTTGTAATGAACATTATGAGTTTCACGTGATGACGTTTGGATTGACTAAGACACATGTAGCATTCATAAATTTGGTGAATCACGTGTGTAGGCTGTAATTTGATAAATTCATGCTTGGGATCATTAAGGACTATTTGTTTGTTTATAAGAATAAGAATGAGTTAATAATTATTTATAGATTGCCCTGAATTGGCCAAACGATAAAAACTTGTACCTTAAATATTTAATATATGATTAAAAACTTAAACCTTTACATTATTTGACTATCTGATTAATAGATAATGGAATCTATATTGACTTTTCAAAGATTAGAGCCATTAAGGCTTAGGGTTATAACAAAAAAAAAGAAAATAGAAATATGTTTTGACAAATGTTTTAACAAAGGATTTTAAAGAGATTATTCCCTTGTACACAAAACATTTAACTAAACTCCTGTTTAGGGGTAAATGTTTTGCATATCTTAGGACAACTTAAGAAGAATTGAGGAAACCATTTAAACCATGACTTAAAATTTGAAACGATAATTTTTGCTTTTCAACTAAGAAAATTTTGACCAAAGTATAACCAAAGATTTTTCAAACATTTACGAATCTTATTAATTATTTTCGATAAATCAACAAAAATCTTGTTAATTAAATTCAAATTATTTTGAACATTTTTATATAATTGGTCGAACTAAGAAATTTAAAATCTTTATGTTTACGTTTCATAAAAATTTAATAATTATTATTTAATTAATGGTAATAATTATCAACGCTTTAAACGTCGGATTGATTAAAACGGATAAAAATGATAGCTGAAACTAAACTGAAACTTAGAAAATATATAGAAAGAAATTTTTAATGAATGTAAATACTGACACGTTATGAAGAAAAGGATAAAGAACCAATTGGGATGTGTTCCTTAGTAATGGTAGTACAAAATAAATTGCCGAACGATATAAAAATAAACAATGTTTGTAAAAAGATTAATATAGATAATAAAAGTGGTTCGCGACTAATGTGAACCATTAGAATTGAGAAGCCAATAGCATTAAATGTTTTAAAGGCCACTTGTGGTTGTATAAATATGGAGATTTTGAGATATAGTTATATTGGAATTTGTAAGTATAAGTATTCTATTTATGTCATTTATGACTAAAAGTATCTTTAGCTGAAGAAGTTGTACTGATGACGAATTATGAAGGCAGACATCGCCTCATACATTAAGTAAACGTCTAGCTATTGCAAAGGTCATCATCTGAATTTGATTCGATTTGGGTCATCGTCGACAGACTGACCAAATCTGCTGATATCATTCCCGTTAATGATAATTGCAAAGGAGTTATGTAAACATAGTGTGCCTGTATCGAACATCTTTATCAAGATCCTCGATTCGCATTGAATTTCTAGAGAATTGCTCAGAAGTCATTAAGAACGAATCTTGATGAGAGTACTATGTACCACCCCAATCGAAGGGACGAGGTAAAGTAACGATACAAAGTAATATAAGTGCTATTTTATGTTTGAATGAATGACCTTTGTTAATAAATCGTATAATCGCTTTCCTTTGGAAGGATTGCCATTGATAATCATCGTATTAGGATTGAGATCGAATCGTGTTAGGATCTAAATATTGGAGCATCTGTAAGCAGGAGTTGAGATAAAGACACCCGACATACACCCATTGTGAGTTGGACATGTCTTTTAGGTTTAAGGTTTCCTATGATGGCGAACCTAAACTTACAAAATACTCGACCCGCGAGACCTGAAATGATTGTTGAAATTAGGATCTGATTATTGACTGCCAGTAGTGGGTAGGAGGTTATGTGAATATGAAATGTAGGTCTTGAAGTGTCAGATGGGTAGCGAAGTTATGCCAAAAATTTTAACCTTGGAGAAATGAATTAATGATCTGACAAATCATGGGATATAAGTCCCCGTTGTATGGGACCATTGAGATGATGTGAAAGATTGGTTTAAAACGCATATAAGTTGGATCTACCCTAGGACTTCAAAAGATGCGTGAATTATGTTTCGTAGATCGAACTTGATAAAATGTCTATCAAGTGAAAATATGAATTCTTCTTGATAAAGCTTAGATCGGCGAAAAGTTGCATTCATCAGAAACCCGTGAACATCATGGATAGAGAAAGTAAGTCAACATTTAGCCTGATCTTATTCCCGTAGTTATGTTTGATGAAACTCGCGTATTGTGATGAATTACACTTATGAGAAAAGACCGAATGTGGAGGAAATACCCACATGGCTTTAACTCTATAAGAAGCGAGTAGTAAGATGATCTTTGAGGACAAAGATCCTGTTTAGGGGTAAATGCTGTGACAATCCGTCAATTTATGATTGATATTTTATTCTCAATATTTATTTGAAAACATTATTTTAATGTTACAATATGAACTCACTTATTTTTGGGAAGTAATTTGGATTTACGTCTTGAAGTAGCGTCGACTACGTCTAAACCGGAGGATTCAACGTTACGTGCTTACGTTTACATACACCGTCTTTGGTGACAGTCCGACATTTCAGAAAAATAAATTTGTCCGTAAACATTATTTTGGGATTTTAATTTTGAGTTGGTTCATAAACTCACAAATTTACGAGAAGAGATTAGGACTTACGATTTTATTTTAACGTCCTTTACGACTAAACCGAAAACCCTAGGATTACGTATTTACGTTTTCGAACTCCATTTTTGATGAGACAATTTTTATTAGATTCGTTTTGTGCCGTTGATTCATAATTTATAAAAATGTTTTTCGTAAAACGACCCGAGGGCACGCAAATCGAGGAAACTAGAATCGAGGAGTACCCGTAAATAAATGGGGATGAGACAAGTGGGACACTTGTCCCACCCCCACTCAAACCGGCCTAACTAGCTACACAACACACTTGATGTGTCCAAATTGTAGCTAAAAGCTTACACTTGTAAGCTAAGCTTACAAGTTAAGCTACTTCCACCTCAAAACCATCCAACACAAACAACTAGCCTCATTTCTAACATGCAAAACAACTCATTTTCTCTCTTCTTTCTCTCATTTGGCCGTCCCACCACCACCTTAAACACCCTAATTGATCAACTTTTAACCATGAAATCTCATGTTATTCATATATAAGTTGAAGCCCTTTTGAAACCCTATTGATTGGTGGTGATTATAACATCCAAGGAGGAGTTTTCATGGAGTCTTGGGGCTGATTTTCCACAAATTATTCATGAAGAATGGTGATCTTGAAGATGGTCTTGGTTATCCACAAGTTTCTCCATCAAAATCCATGTCCAAATCATAACCTACATCAACTTGGTGGTATAAAGATTGTCCTCCTCATCCTCTTGTTATTTTTGATTATGTAATCTTGTATTTCTTTTACTTATGTATATGTATATGATGATGAATGATGATTAAAAATATTGTGTGGGGATTTGGTGTTGATAAACATGCTTAAAAAGATGGACAAACTACATGTAAAATGGGTAAATCTTGTTTAAATGGTAGGCTGTATAAAAACAGTAACTAACCACATGTTAGACTGATAAAATGATGAAGTAGAATCAATTTACAGTAAGCTATGGGTCTTGTACACATGTGAGAGTTGGTCATGCAATGGAATCATTGTAATGAGTGAGATATGATCAAAACAAGTTTAAAGTACAAATCTGAGTTTACTGTTTTGGACGATTTTTAGAAAATACTTAGAGACTGATTCAACAGTAGCTATACGAGAGTTAAATGGAGCACATATCATGTAGTTTATGTCATAAAAATTTTAGCTTCTATCCCCATATAGAACTCTAGATATGGCAGTTTTGGTGAAAATGAAAATAAAAATCAGATTTTGGAAATTAAAGAATAATAATATTATATAAGCACTCAAATAAAAATAGTATAAAATGTAAATTAAAACCCACTAACTTATATAATACATTTATATAAATGTGTATAAGGATAAATAAGTGGACATTTTATAAAAATGGTAACTTGTTAAGTTTTATAAGTTATAAAACTATAAACATGATTTTTACGACTTTTTCGGCTATTACCGTAAAATTAACGTTTTTGCTAAATAAAACTTAGACGGTTGGACCCGTCTAATATGAACTTTATAAAACTCATATACTGATATATAAACATATATAACAAGTAAAAACCGATAGAACCCGAACTATATAACATACGGACATTAACGGGCTAAGTTAACGTTATTGGACTAATAATACAACAAAATGGACTAAGACACATATGAACTTATTATTGGGCTTAACCCATTTGGGCCCAACATATAAAGTATAACTACTGATAATATAAGTATAACATGGATTAATACAAGTTAAAGAACTTATAATAAGTTTATTGGACTTAAAACACGTAAATAGGCAAAACTAGTAAACTAGTAAGAAGATACCAATACGTAAACACTAAAATGAGTAAAAGAGAACATGTAAACCCACTGGATCATCATATATATATAATCATCATATGTATACATAATTGTTATTTTTATAAAGTCATTGGACATGAGTCTAAGGCGAGTATTATTTGTCTAGGTTTCCGTGATTGAAGCACGTACCGTACGTCCGAATTGCCGATAACCCGCCTTCCCACATCAACGTGAGTTCATAGCCTCGCACTCTTTTAAACGTTTTTATAAATGTTTTATAAACCCACGAGGGAGATTACATGTTAGTTTTTATAAAATTAGGACACCATTTGTCCCGATTATTTGTTTATTGATTTGGACCCGAATGATTGTATGACCCGATTGTATGACCCAATAAATGATTAAAGGACCCGATAGATGAAATCAAATTGATTATTGAAGTTAGGTTATTTCATTAAAAGTCCCATTCGCATGAATTGTGAACTACCGGGATTGGTAGACGCTTATGCATATAATAGTACTATTTGGGGACGATCACCCCAGTTCGCGCCTTGACGGTTGATCACCGTCGTACCACATTGATTGGTAAGCGAATTTATGTATGAGAAGATTTCCATAGCGTGACCTTTGTGACGACACGCTAATTTAGATGGGCAAATTGAGTATCGGGTTAGCTACCCGTTGTTTGTTGTAGTAAGGTAACAATTTCATGCGGCTTATAATAATCCAACTAACGAAATACTACTAGACGCACCGAATTACGATGTATTGCCTGACTAGCAATACAGGGTCATACTATTGATATTATGTTCGTGTTTTGGTTTTTCATAACCATATTCATATAACGGTTTTTATTTGACTTTATACAACGTTATAAAACGTATTGTATGACGTTTTTACGACATTGGCTCTTACGATGATTTTTAAGGCAAATGCCTATATTATGATTTTCGACAAGGATTTGTATAAAATGACTTTGGCTATTTTATGGCCTATTAAAATTATTTGTACAAAATGATTTTCGGTAATAATTTTATACCGATATTATATTGATGGTTTATTAAACTCTATGAATTCACTCGGCGTTATCGCTGACCTTTTCTTTTAACATGTTTTATCTCAGGTACTTGAAGGTAATTCTCGGGAAGACAACAAGAATTCATGGCCCGCACCTAAATACTTATTTGTATTCAAATTCTTTGTAAAACCTGTATGAAATAATATGACTTGGGACCTATGTAACTTTGATATTATGAATGGAAATGCTTTATTAATAAACGACGCGATTTTTATGCGTTGTCTATGATGTGAGTAATGTGCTATCCCGTAACACCAACTAGTCTTCCGCTGTATTGAGTTGTATAAATTTGGGGGTGTTGCATAGTTTTCGATGAATCATTTGCTCCTGTTGCTCGTTTGGAAGCAGTCAGGATATTCCTTGCTTATGTTGCACATAAAGGCTTCACGGTTTATCAGATGGACTTTGAAACTGCTTTTCTCAACGGTCATTTGAAGGAAGAAGTATATGTGAATCAGCCGGAAGGATTGTTAGAAATACGTTTTAACGTATATTAGAAGTATCGGTCACTCCACAATATGATTTATGTTGTAATAGCTCGTAGTTAACAAATAGTTAATTGTTACTTATTAAGTTAAGTAAGAACCGGTCCATGGGCTTGTCATGGACCGGCCCAAGCCCAATGTTGCTTGGAAGTATAAATACCCCTTTCTACCATGGAAAGGGGTCGGTTGTTGTTCATTTGAAACTTTCATATTAATAAAATTACACACATTTTCTCTCACTTTCTCTCTCTAGTTTCTCTCACTAGAAAAACATCAACCTACTTCATAGATTCATAGGTTATCAATATTCTACATTTGGTATCAGAGCTATGGGGTGATTTAAGGTAATGATTGTGTTGTTTTTTTAGTTTTTGAATCAATTAGTGATCTTTAGAAAAAATCAATCTTGAATCTTGTTGTTTTTGGTGTTTTTGTTATTGGGATTGATTGATAAGGATTGGGTTTAGCTTATTTTGGTAAAAATCATAAAACTTTTTGTGGTTTTTGATCAAAAAATCGGATTTAAAGCTGTTTTCAAAGTCTCGAACTGATTTTTCCAGATTATTCCGAATAGACATTCCGAATAGGAGAGTTTTCAGAATAGCAGGATTTTTTCCGAATAGACATTCCGAATAGCAGTATTTTTCCAAATAGCAGTATTTTCTGAATAGGAAATTCTTTCCGAATAGGAAATTCTTTCCGAATAGCAATTCTTTCCGAATAGCCAATTCTTTCCGAATAGCCAATTCTTTCCGAATAGCCAATTCTTTCCGAATAGCAAAGAACTTTCCGAATAGCCGATTATTCCGAATAGAAAACATTCCGAACTGAAGAAATATTCCAAATAGCAGAACATTCCGAATAGGGTTTATTCAGTATAGGGTTATTCCGCATAAGGGTTTTTCTGTTTAGGGATTATTCCGGATAAGGGTTTTTCAGCATAGGGTTATTCCGAATAGGGATTATTCCGAATAGGATTTATTCTGAGTTAGGGTTATTCCGTATAAGCAAGTTCAAGGGGTATTTGAGATTTTTCGACGATCTTTGGTGGATTTAATCTTGATTTTAACAACACAACACAAATTCTCAACCTTTCTTCACTGCTCGATCAACCGATAATCTTTGAGTCTTTTAAGTGATTACAATGAATCCGAGTTCATTAATGCCTCAGATGACATCTCTTACGGATATCTCAATTATAACGGGAACTGATAGTCGTCCACCGATGCTTATTAAAGAGGTGTTTGAGGCATGGCAGGGCCGTATGATGCAATACTTGAAGGGCAAACCAACATACGGAAGGCTTATGGTCAAATCGATTTTGAATGGTCCACTCGACTATGGTACCATTGTGGCAAATAACGTGTCTCGACCAAGAGAATATGAAGAACTCACACCGGTACAACAACTCATTGCTGATGCTGATGAAAAGGCTCTACAGACTCTTCTCCAAGCTCTTCCGCATGATATTTATCGCATGGTAAGTCAATATACGGTTGCCAAGGATTTATGGGAACGTCTAAAGGTGTTGCTACAAGGTACGTCTCTTACCAAACAGGAAAGGGAATATCAGTTGTATGATCTGTTTGATAGATTCACGTACAACCCAGGGGAAACGCTACACGACTATTACTTCAGATTCACTACTCTAATGAATGATCTGAACGTATACAATCTTGTGATTGCTCCATTCCAGGTTAACACCAAGTTTCTGAATACTTTACCTCAAGCTGAATGGGGTGAGTATATTACCGATGTTAAGTTAACCTGGGATTTGCATAAGTGCAATTTAGATCAAATCTATGCTTTTCTTCAGCAGCATGAGAAACATGTGATTATGCACCGTTCTCCTCGAGGTATGTACCCTGATTCCTTAGCTTTGATGGCGAATCAACCAAGCTTATCACACAACAACACACCTTATATCTTGGGACATCAAGCCTATCATCCATCACCTTATATGACACCAACCTTCCCTCAATACTCGATTCTACCGCAACCACCCACCTCACATCAGCAACAATATCGGTTTAATGCACCTTCACCACAGTATGCTTCACAACTTCACCCAGCAAACATTGCACCTTATGCTCAGCCTTCATATTCTTCTTATCAAGAGAATGCAGCATATCCAACAAGCTACCCTGATCAAATGAGTATTCCTTCTAGTGATTATGCATCTCATCAAGATCAAGCAATGTATTGTGATGATGAGGAAGTCCCCATTCCTGTATTCAAACAAGGAGCTGACCCAGTTGAAGTGTTAACCACTATGTCTGCTTATCTCACAAGGACTTTAAGCAAACGAGGATACAGAGGCTCAGCTCCTACCAACAATCAGTTGAGGAATTCATCCAATTCTCGCCAACAAGCTACTATTGAGAATGGCAGGGTAATGGTTCAGCCTATTCAACCATATCAGGGGAGACCTACCACATCAACTACCAATGCTCGCACGGTCAATCAGGCTCCTATGGTCAATCCTGCTCCACGGGCTAATTCCACGGGAAAGTTGAGAATGATTACATGCTACAACTGCAAGGAGGAAGGACACATGTCCAAGGATTGCAAGAAACCCAAGAGGAGAAGGGATGGACAATGGTTTGCAGAAAAGATCTATCTGGTAAATGCTCAGGCACAAGGAAGGGAACTTGATGAAGAGGAGCTTGCATTTCTTGCTGATCTAGGGATTGCTGAACAAGACGTTGTCACTACACAGAATGCAGCTTACCAAGACGATGATCTTGATGCGTATGACTCAGACTGTGATGACTTTCAATCTGCAAAGGCTGCTCTTATGGCAACTATCTCCAGCTTAGGGCCAGAAAAGAGATCTGAGGTACTTATTCATACCACCGATAATACCACTGATGCTAGTATTCAACCACATCAAGTTGTGCAAGAGAGTGCTGATTCGAATGAGTCTTCGGTGGTGAGTCTATCAAATGAGGAGACAATCAATGATAGTAATATTAATGTGAGTCCCCAGACTTTGATTGAATCACAACCGGAAGCGATTTCGCATACGTCTACTCTTGCTCAACAAGATTTGGTCATGGTTCCTGCTACATTACTTAGCCAAATGAATGCTGCACTCTTAGAAACCCTAGCTAAGAATAAGAATTTGTCTGATGAGCTTGCCTTAAGCAATGAGAAAGTTCAAACCTTGGAATTAGTGCCTTCGTCTAGTGTTCTAACAAATCCCGAATATGATCACTTTCGAAACAAACAAATGGGTCATTTGCAAGAAATTGAAAACTTAAGAGCAAATCTTTCTAATGAACTTAAAGAAAAGGAGTTAGTGTTCACTAATTTTCAAAAACTTCAAACGGATTTTGAGTCACTCGAGTCTAAGAAGAATGAAATGGAGATTAATGCTGCTAATAAGATTAGAAGTCTAGATTACTTGCTTTTAAGACAATACGCTGCTTCCCAACTAGTACACTTATTTGATGCTTCGTTTAGAGAATTTAACTTATCACGTCAAAAAGGCCTTCCCCCTAATCCACGGTATGCAAAACAAGCTTTAAGACATAGTCCTAGACTTTATAATGCAACTCAATTAGGATTGTCCTTAGACCCGATTGTTTTTCCCGATGATCGAACAAGTAAGGATCTAGTTGATGAGGATCGGTCATACAATTCTGCAAAATATCCCGAGTGTGATTATTTTAAAATGAATAAGGAGCTTGCAAAAACGGATTTTAGAATTCGCTTCCATATGGACAAAGATCTCATCACAGCACCAACCTACATATTAGATGAAGAAAATCCTAGTACATTTCCTACACTTGTCAATATGGAAGGTCCTAAGGAAATTCCAAAGGATCTTCCACCTGTTAGCACTGTATGGTTAAACTTGCAAGAGATTAATCAATACTTTACTAATTTTGACAAGGTCATTTTGGAATGTACGACTTCAAATGGCTTAAACGCCGGAGAATGGGCTTTCGAACATATGAACGAGGTGTTTAAAAATGAGATCAATCCGTTTGTCGAAAGTCTAAAAGGAACCTTTGCATCTCTTAAGGAAAATCTTGTGTTTGAAATTGGTGAAGTTCAAAAAGTGTTTTATGAAATGGACACCGCTTACGAACTACAACTAATTGAAAAAGAAAAGATTTTAACCGAATATGACCGATTCTTGTCTGCAGTAATCTCGTGTGATGTGCTTACTACTGTAAATGTTAATTATTCGAATGAGCTTACATCCGCTATGATTAATTGTGATGCTGTGCATATATGTGATGATGTTTGTGATCTCTCTGTAAATGTTGCTGATACTGTAAATGAGGTAGATAATCATTCTTGTCACGAATCTAACGCTGAGTTTTTAAAGCTACAAGATTCTTACAATTTACTTTCAAAACGCTTTAATCAACTAAAACAACATTGTATATCTTTAGAATTAAAACAACAAACTCAAAATGAGAATCTTTTGATATCAAATGGTTGTGAAAACGGTGTTGAGACGAGTGACAAGATGATTGCAATTGTTAAGGCGTTAGAGGAAGAGATTATGAGATTGAAGAGAGATGTGTCATCAAATGAAACACTCAAATTGGAACTAGAGGCTGCAGAGTCTAAAAACCAGGTCTTAGAAATTAGACTTTCGTCTGTTCTAGGGGAGATGGATCGGACAAGACAGGGACTATCCGCTCTTTATGGTTCACTAGAAGAACGCTTCGCTTTTAATGTGGCACAGCAACAATCTTATGTTGAACAACTGAACCAGAAGTGCGAGGAAACTTCTGACTTGAACATCCTGCTCATTGACAAAAATATGGTTTTGGCTGAGTTAAAGGAGACACTTCTTCTCACCCGACAAGAAGTTGTTGATAACTTAGCTACCGACTCTGCACCGTCCACTGGTGCTCCAACAACCAAGTCAGTAGTACTTTATAAGAACCCGCTTCATAAGAGAAACCCGGTTCCCTACGATGATTATACGAGGAATGCCATTAAGCATGTAGATCTTGTTAGGGATATTTTAGACGATCTTTATGCCTTAGATCCCTCAAGTAGCCACTATTATTCGGCTCATGAATATATTAAGCGAGTTCAATATTGCTTAGCATATTTGCAATACATAGGTAAACCAGGCTCTACACTACTTACTAATAGGCCCATTGTTGTAAATCCATTCAATAAGACTCCAGGAGCAAAACCGTCATTGGCACAATCAAGTAAGGCACCTTTAAAATCTGTTGCTAATATTCCCACTTTGCCTTCTGCAGGATTAAAAGAGACTACTATGGCTAAAGGATCGCCACTCAAGAAAGATAAGATCAAGCCCTCCACTAGTAGTGCCAAAAAGAAGAAAGTAGAAGATCACCATAGGAATGTTAGTTCAGTTTTAAATAAGAAGAATCATGTTAAGACTAAAAGCTCTGCGCTTGTGCAGAAGCCTAAACCATTTGTGAATTCTGATTTAAAATGTTGGAATTGTAATGAATGTATGTTTTCCCAACGTCATGATTTGTGTCTTATTGATCATGTGAATGAAATGAATGCCATTAAGAATGGTCTTGAATGGAAGCCAACGAGTAGAACTCGTGCCCAAGTTGGCTGGCAATGGCGTCCCACTGGTAGGACCTTTACATTAGATGGAAAAATGTGCCCTTTAACTAGGAATGCATCCATTAAGGTTAGGTCAGAGCGTCCTTTAGTTAGGAACACTCGCACTCAAGTATGGAAACAACGCCCTTTAATTAGGTCAGCCCCCACTATAGTGCCTATCAGTGAAGAAATACCTCAGGATTTAAGCCAACTAGAATCTACACCACCAATTAGGGAGAAGAAGGCTAGGAAATCTAAGAAACCTAGAGTTAGCAAATCTAAGATTATTAAATCTGTACCTGCTAATAACAAGGAATACTCAGATTCCGATACCTCTACATTGTCTTCGTGTGGTGATATTTTCAGGTGGTCCAAATCATCCTGTGGTATTTGGACTCCGGTTGTTCAAAACATATGACCGGAGATCGCTCGATGCTCCGAAATTTCGTCAGCAAGTTTCTTGGTACGGTTAAATTCGGGAATGATCATATAGCAAAGATAATGGGGTATGGTGAATATCAGATTGGAAACGTTACGATTTCAAGGGTATACTATGTAGAAGGTCTTGGTCATAACTTATTTTCAGTAGGACAATTTTGTGATTCCAACCTAGAGGTTGCTTTTCGACAACATACATGTTTCATCCGCAACTTGGAAGGAAAAGATTTGTTGAAGGGTTCTCGTGGTGCAAATCTTTATACGTTGTCCCTACAAGACATGATGGCCGCCTCTCCAGTATGTCTTCTCTCTAAAGCATCTAAGACCAAGTCATGGTTATGGCATCGCAGATTATCTCAACTTAACTTTGATGCTATTAATCATCTGGCTAAAAACGAATTAGTTCGTGGTCTTCCAAAGCTCAAATTTCACAAGGACCATTTATGTTCCGCGTGTTCAAGGGGGAAAAGTACCAAGAAATCATACAGGCCCAAAGCTGAAGACACCAATCAAGAAAAACTTCATCTTTTGCATATGGATCTTTGTGGGCCAATGGGAAAGTGTTTTTGATGAACAAAACACCTAAGGTACAAAACTTTTGATTTCAATATCACAAGTACCTTAAGTGATTTTCAATGATTTTTCATGGTGGCAATTCCTTCCGAAAACACGCTTAATTCACGACGAATGTGGTGACAAAAGGGTGGTAGGAATAGGTTTAGTGCAATGATTCATCAGAGCCGATGGAATCTTCCCAAGGACAATTCCCTAGATAGAATTAGAAGTCCTAGGAAAGATGGAGAAAGAATGTGAACGTAGCTGAATGCCGACCAAGTACTTAAGCTAGCACTGGAACAATCACAACAAGGTGCTAGTGATGACGTATTGGTAAGCATTGAAGGGGTTGAAGAATGAAAAAGAATTGTAAAGATAAAGGGTGTAAAGAAAGAAGCCCTCCTTACAACTTTAGGCAGAAACCGGGTCAATACATATGCTATTGAGGTCATTTTTGCTATTGATTCTCGGTATTGAAGAAAGACATCATGGACCCAGTGATGCAATGCACAACCCTTCCCAGCTAACTCAAATATCTCTCAAAAGGTATTTGTTTTAATCACACGGAGATCAACACGTTATCTATTGGTTTATTCACTCCGAATAGACTGGTATTGAAAAGGTGGCGCTCCTCTCCAGCCATCGCTCACTAAATCAAAACGCACAATCGAGTCTAGAGCCAAGAGATCATCAAAAGTCTCATTAGGACACTTTCCATTTATTCCTTTCTTTCTCACACACTGTGAAAAGTAAGAGATTTTCATGAGTCCTACGCAGTATTCCTGTAATATTGCCAGAACATCCGAGTAATACGCAAGTATTACAATGAAGATGGAAATCCTGCTTGATCCAACATCAAACAAGCTCATGGTAGGTTACACGTGCGGTTCTTTTAGAACCAATCTTGTGAAAAACTGGAAAGAAACAGTGGTTTAATTCTTAATTGAACTTAAACTCGTTCCAGGCCTCTACGCATTATCATATGATCTTGCCAGAACACTCAGAGTGACTCTTTATTGATCACAGTGACGAGTGGAAATCCTTCTAGTGTTAACATCAAACAGCACTTGGTAGGTGACGTGCAAGATTCTTTATGAATTGAGCTCGTGACAACTGGAAAGCAACGATGGTGAAAATCTTAATTGAAATTCACTTGTTCCAGGTTTCATGAATTGACGGCAATCACAAGGATAAATTATCCAAGTGATTCACTCTTTATGTTCGCAGTCAGCTTTGGACGGTCGAATAAAGAGAACGGGTTTACCCGCGAAATCCTGTCAGGAAGTTACTTAATTGAAACTATCCGTCACGGGTACGATATCTAATATCGTCCAACGGTCTTCACCGACCGGAGGTAAAATGCTACCGAATTAGAATAAAATGTTCAAAGCCATTTTATTCGTGTCGTTGCTGTGTACCTGTTAAAGACGGTGGCGTTGCTGTGTACCTGTTGAAGACGGTGGCGTTGTTGTGTACCAGTTAAAGACGGTGGTGTTGCGGTGTACCTGTAGAAGTCGTTCCCACATGCTTATGTCTTTCTGCATCAAAGTTCAGCAAAAATTCAAGAAAGTACAAGATGAAGTCTTCCGCTGTAACAAACTCTGAAACTTTCGAGAATTCAACAAAAAGACATAAGTGTGTGGAACATGGAGTCACGAGGAGGCAAAATTCACAAGTAGGAAAAGATCGCACGTGAAAGGCCAAAAGAACAATGCTCTCAAGCCAAAGCCAAAAAGATCAAACCAACATATTCACAACAAAATAAAGAAAAGAAGAAAAGACTACGAGCTAAAGAATGAAGACTTAGTATAGTATGCTAGGTTTAGAACTTTGTAACGTGGAGTGACCTCCCTTAGGGGAGATTGTTAGAAATACGTTTTAACGTATATTAGAAGTATCGGTCACTCCACAATATGATTTATGTTGTAATAGCTCGTAGTTAACAAATAGTTAATTGTTACTTATTAGTTAAGTAAGAACCGGTCCATGGGCTTGTCATGGACCGGCCCAAGCCCAATGTTGCTTGGAAGTATAAATACCCCTTTCCACCATGGAAAGGGGTTGGTTGTTGTTCATTTGAAACTTTCATATTAATAAAATTACACACATTTTCTCTCACTTTCTCTCTCTAGTTTCTCTCACTAGAAAAACATCAACCCACTTCATAGATTCATAGGTTATCAATATTCTACAAGGATTCGTTGATCCTCATCATCCTAAGAAAGTATACCGTCTCAAGAAGACAGCATATGGACTCAAACAAGCTCCAAGGGTGTGGTACGATGAATTATCAAACTTCTTGGTATCCAAAGGATTCTCCAAAGGTTCCATTGATCCTACTCTCTTTATTAATAAATTTAGGGATGATATATTTCTTGTGCAAGTTTATTTTGATGACATCATTTTTGGTTCTACGAACCCAAAACTTTCAAAACGTCTTGAAAAATTAATGCACAACAAATTTGAAATGTCAATGATGGGGGAGCTAAAATCGTTTTAGGCCTCCAGATTCATCAATCCCCACGTGGTATCTTTATTAACCAAGCTAAGTATGCTCAAGAGATACTTAAAAAGCATGGTATCCAATCATGTGCTCGCGTTGGTACACCATTGTCGACCACATCCCTAGACGCTGACTTGTACTCATATCCCGTAGATCAAACGTGATATCAGAGTATGATCGGGTCTCTTATGTACCTTACCGCTAGCAAGACTGATATTCATCATGCCACATGCTATTGTGCTCGATATCAAGCCAGACCCACTCAAAAGCACCTCAAGGAGGTTAAACGGTTCTTTCGGTACCTTAAGAATACCATTCGCATGAGACTTTGGTATCCGATGGAAACCGGTTTTCGTCTAACAGCTTTTTCAGATTCTGATCACGCAAGTTTCCTTGATAGTCGAAAGAGCACTTCTGGGAGCGTATAATTTCTAGGGGAAGACAAGCTTGTGAGCTTTTCATCAAAGAAGCAAGATTGCACTTCGCTCTCATCAGCTAAAGCAGAATATGTGGCTCTATCCGCGTGTTGTGCTCAAGTCCTCTGGATGAGAACTCAAATCATGGATTATGGCTTCCACTTTGATAAAATACCTATGTATTGTTACTCAAAATCGGCCATTGCCATCTCTTGCATTCCGGTTCAGCACTCCCGTACCAAGCACATCACAGTCAGATATCACTTCATCAAGGAACAAGTGGAACGTGGTATCGTGAAATTTTACTTTGTCAGAACTGAGTACCAAATAGCAGACTTGTTTACAAAAGCCCTATCTCAAAATAGGTTTCAGTATCTCGTTGGCCATCTTGGTATGAAGTATATGACTCCAGAAGACTTGGAGGTTTTGGCAAATGAAGTTGCTTGATATTCTCTCATGATGACTTCTAAACGCATCACAACTTAGGACTCGGACGTCAAATAAGGAAAGTTTATCACGGACGATAACTTATCCTTCACAACGGGAAATTACTATTTCTCAGTCATGAGATAGTCACAAAAAAATCAAAGTTTTGAGCTCATGAAAAACGAACCCGTAAGGGAAGTGTACGTTTCAGTGCGCTTTCCGAAAGCAATAGAAGAGAAGTCTTTTTATCATGATCATTTTAAAACCGTTGAACACAATTTTTCAAGAATTTCTCAAAAGATTTTTCTAAATCTTTCAAAATTGTGTGTTCAACACTCCCTTCCTCATAATATGGTGTTTCTATTTCAAAATCGTCATATGTTATTTTGATCAATTTTTGAGGGGGAGCGTTTTAAAATCAAGCCTATAATTTTGTTGGGTACATCTCAAAGTTGTCATATTTTATGTATCCAACACATTCCGAAAATGGTATAAAATTATCAAATATAATATATTATCTTGGAAATGGCATCTCATCTCCGTACCTCAACATATTTTTGTGGTGTCGTTTGTCCAAAATATTGTCAAAATTTTGTTTTAAGACACACATATATTGTTGAGGGGGAGCAACCCGACTGAAAAAGTTCCATGATTCATGCATGCACACATGTTTCACTCCAAATAGGTTTTCAGAAAATTGTCATATTTTAATTAAGTAGTATCTCTAATATTATGTTTTTATACTAGAGATAGGGGGAGCAAAAGTGATTAAAATGTATTATATCGTAACATGTGATCTTAAAGACTCAAGTGCAACTCTTTCCTTCACATGCGAAATTATTTCGTATATCGATGCATGTGTGTAGGGGGAGTGTTTTGGAAATGTAAAACTTTCAAAGTGTTAAAAGTTTTGATTCTTATCAAGCACTTTGAATGGTTTTAAATGGTTTTATGGTTTCGATCTATACCCAAAACAACCTACTATCCACGACGGAACGATGGAGTCAAAAGGCGGTTTAGGATAGGAAACTAAGTCCTATGATCCAACCAGAACCGGAGGGCTCTACCCAAGGACATTCCATAGCTAGAAATAGTTGTCCTTAGGAAAGATGGAGTTGAATGAAGCTGGGTGCGGACCAATTACTTAAGTTAGTACTGGAACAATCACAACAAGGTGCTAGGAATGACGTATTGGTAAGCATTGAAGGAGTTGAATATTCTATTCAACTTAGGGAGAAACCGGGTTAACACATCTATTGAAGACAAGTGTCATGGACCCAGTGATGCATTGCACAACCCTTCCCAGCCATTTAGGTTTCTCTCAAAAGAAACTTGTCTCATTGTCACGGAGATCAACACGTATCTATTGACTTTCTCTCTCTGAGTTAGTTAATATCGAAAAGGTGGCAGTCTGCTCCAGCCTCCGATTACCAAAATGCACTTATCGAGTCTAGAGCCAAACGAGATCTATCTATCATCTCATTAGGACACAATCGAGTCCTACGCATTATCCTTGTGATATTGCCAGAACATCTGAGTGATACGGTTCACAATGAAGATGGAAATCCTACTTGAGCCAACATCAAAACAAGCTCATGGTAGGTAACTTGTACGATTCTACACGAATCAAACTTGTGAGAATTGGAAAGCAACTAAGTTTGGATTCTTAACTGATTCAAACTTAATTCCAGGTTTCTTCTCAAAACCCGTGTGATCTTGCCAGAACATTCAGAGTGACACTCTTGACTGCTCACAATGACGAATGGAAATCCTTCTAGTGTCAACATCAAACAGCACTGCGGTAGGTGACTCGCAAGATTCTCTATGAATCAAGCTTGTGACAAACTGGAAAGCAACAATGGTGCGATTCTTATAGAATCAAACTTGTTACAGGAATTATGAATTGATGACTCTAATCAGACGGATAATCTATCCTTATGATTCACTCTTTACGTTCGTAGTCTACTTTGAGACGGTCGAGTAAAGAAAACTGGCTACTACCACCAGGAAACCCTGTCAAGGAGGTTCTTAATTGAATCTACCCGATCACAGGTACGGTATCTAATACCGTCTAATGGTCTTCACCGACCGGAGGTAAAATGCTACCGAGCTAGGATGAAATGTTCAAAGCCATTTTATCTGTGTCTATATATGTTGTTGCATATCAAGATGGTGGCGTAGCTGTGTACCAACTGAAGTCGTCTTCACATGTTCATACTAAAAGATAAAGTCTTCAGCAACTCTGATGAATATTTGATGGATTGACTACTACTATACTTGTATGGGAAATTGTTAGCCTTTTAAATTCAACAAAGTGTGAACATGTCGATTCAAAAGTCACAAGAGCACAAGATGGCGATAATCAAGATACCTAAGAATGTAATAGGTCATCTTAGTCACAAGGAGCACAAGATGAGGATCTCAAGCACTCAAAGTCTAATGACAAAGGCTCAAGATAAAGATCACAAAAGCATGAAGGAACAAAGCCGTTACAAACAAGATCAAGACCAAGATACAAGACCAAAGAAGGAAGATCACCTCCACAAGAATGTATTCACTCAATCATCTTATGCATTTAAAGATGACCGATACATTGGGGGAGATTGTTAGCCCTATATTTTATATAGTCGAACAAGAATGTAATAGCCATCTTAGTCGTTAAAGGTATTGTATTGTAATAGGTTAGTCGGGTTAACCGGGCTTGGACTTTAAGCTAATATTGTCTAAGTTAGGGGCGTAAGCCCAAGTGCAAGCCAAGCCCGGCCCAAGGAAACAAGCCGATGAGCCCACCAAGCTCATGGGTATATAAACCCTCTTCCATGTGTGGAAGAGGGTGTTGGATACATTTACTTTCTCTCTCTAGTAATGTTTAACCTTCCATAATCTCTCTACCTTCTCTCTACCTTCATCAATTTCTCTCTCTAAATAACATCTTAATATTGTGTGTTATTGATTGAAATGGGATTAACAAGTTCATTTCCCAAGGAGGTTGATTGTGTGAAAAACTTATAAGATATTGGATTAATATTGATAGAAAGAAAAGGGAAGAAAAGAAAATGACGGATACGATAAAATGACACTAAGACGTAAAAACGTAAAATCCGTAGAAATAGACAAAATTAAAACTTTCTCTAAAAATTCCCAAAACAATTACCAAAAATTTCTAAAAATCCAAATAGGGTTTACAAATGATCAAACTTTTTCAAACCTTTTAATTAATTAATATTTAATTTGTAATGCTAATTAAAGCCCTAAAAATCAAATAAATTAATAAAAAGCCCAAACAAAGATTTTTCTACTTGTAAACCTCAAAAATAACTTAATAAAACTAAAAAGTATTTTTCCAAATTTTTAAACCTATTAAATCAATTAAAAAATAATTAAAAACTAAAATTAAATATTAAAATAATATTAAAAATAAAAAAAATTATAAAAAATTCTAAAAACTTACAAACTAGTTTATTTTAACCTAAATAATCAGAAAATAAAGTTGAAATTACCAAAATACCCCTATTGGGCCCCCAAATGGGCTTAACCCAAAAACAGTCCAAAACTATTGTGCTTTTCAGCCTAAAACCAAAAAGTGTCCAAAAAGCTTTGAAAAAGCCTAGTCCAACTCAAAATTTGATTTTAAACACAAAAGTCTAAAGGCCTAAAAGCTGAAAATGAGCTTATCACAGCTTATAAGTCAATAAGCTTATTCTTATTGGGCCAATAAGCTCATTAAGCAATAAGCTGATGCCATAGGCTCTGCTTAAACACACAACCTTCTTATGAGATTTTAAACCTTTTTGCAAAAAGAAATTCTTAAAAAGACCAAGTAATAAGCTAGAAACTTGAAAAGAACTTTTTTACTAAAAGACAAAATAGTCTGGTTTGAGTTCAAGGGGGTTTCAAAAGCTGATTCTTTTTGTAAAAGCTCACAAATAGCTTAACTAGGAATAATCAACAAGAAAAATCCCAAAAGCCAAGTGAAATAAGCTGTATAAGCCAATAAGCAAACTGAAAAAGCCAAATAAGTTGGTTTTCTAGCAAAGCCTAAACCAAATAAGCTGAAACCTTCCAAAATTGATAATAAGATGAGAAAAATGACACCTATTATAAAAACCAAGTTTTTGCATGTACCAATAAGCTGAATTGAAAAATAAGCCAATATGAGCTTATTTGACCAAAAGTCAAAGTGTTCCAAATGTAACAAAACTTTTAGAACTTGATTATGAGCGTGTTTTAAGCCTTTTTTTAAAGGTTCAAGGATGAATCCCTTGAATCAAGCTAGCCAGTTAGCTAACTTGACTTGGATTTTGGCAAATAAAAGCCAATAAGCTAGTTGGCCTATAAGCTCTGAAATAAGCAATCCAAATAGCAACATACACTCAGAAGCAACAAAATATGAGATGTTGATAAGCAAATGCCAGAGGCATACAAGGTTCATGCAAATGTTGGTCAAAATGAAAGTGTCACTTTGCTGATGCAGTTGACACTTGGAGGGACTTTTGATAAGCTATAAGTCCCTGAATAAGCTACCAAATCACACAACCAAATACTGCAGAGATGCACACTAACTTGAACTATTCCCAAACAAAATTACAGCCCTTAATTCCAGCTTATGAAAAAGTTATTCCTTTTGATGTGTTTGACCAAAACCAAACCACTTATATGCAGATTTATGAAAACTTTTCAAAACCAATTCCAAACCTTATGAAACTTAACCAGCTATCAAAACATACTTAAAAACACTTGTTGAGTGAAAAACACCCCTAAGAACCAAGGGCACAAGGCCACAAGGGCTTTTGATCCTAGAAATCCCACACAGACTTGTTTTAGTACTTTTTCAAAGAAACGTTTTAATTTTCCAAATAACCTATTGATTTTATTGATCCTAGAGGTCAATTAGATGACACTAAGCAGATGTAAACCAAAAACTAATAACCACAAACAATAACACTCAAAATCACATAGCATCACAACTTATCAGATTTTTAGCAAAATTTCAAAAGAGTAAAAGAGAGTAGGGATTGAACCTATCGTCCACAACTTCCTAGGAGGATTCAGCAATGCTCCTTGGACTATTCTTAACAACGAGAGAGTAGACAAGGTCCTTGAATTAACAAAAGACCGTGTTGATGGTTCAACAACTGAACCAAGGCCTTTGTTATGAGATTTTTAACACAAGGCAGCAAACAGCCTCACCAAAGGCTTAAAACCCTTCACAAGCTTGGTGTCAACAAGCTTGTAAGAGCTTATGGCTTTTGGTTAGGGGTTAGTATAAGATATGATAATAACAGTTGGTATCTGATACTATGATTTGCATTGGGTTCTAGATTTGTCTCGGAATCTCCTCGAATTGATCACGGCTCTAAGTGGAATGATTTGTTCTTGGTTAATAAAAAGGTTATGGTTTGTTTATCTAATTTAAACTAATACAAAGTAATTAAGTGTCGAAGAGTAAACTTAAAGCTTTAAAAGATTAAACTAAAAAGACGAGTTTAAAGATAAATGCTTGAAAACTTAAAGGGATGATTAGAAAAATACTTAGACAATGAATAAAACTAACACTTGAAAGCTTTGCAAAAACAAGAAATTAAACAAACAATTTAACCCAAATCGGAATATCACTAAAAATCCTAGATCGGAATATATTCCGATCTTATGATCGGAATGTATAGGAGTGCACTGATCGGAATGAGGGACTAAAATGGTGTAATCGGAATACTTGAAAATGAAGCTGATCGGAATAAACATAAAAGGGCAAATCGGAATATTTATAAATTGAGTCAGATCGGAATATCGCTAAAGAAGCACAATCGGAATATCTAAAAGCAACATCAATCGGAATCCACCAAAATAAGCTACAATCGGAATAAGAAAACCCTTTTCCGATCACTACGATCGGAATAGGGTGCTGGTGCTCTGGTCGGAATGACCCAATCGGAAAGGGGTTTTACCCTTTCCGATATCCATTTGATCCGAAATACAAGCAAGATCAATAAGCTATGGAATAAGCTTATTACCAAAACTAGCACGAATCCAATAATAAACAGATTTAATAAACACTAAAAACAACTTTTCTAACTTTAAATAAGCAAACTTATAAATCAAATAATAAAAAGGTAAACTTTTTATAAACACTTTAAAAGGTAAATAAGCTAAACCAACAAATAAGCCAATAAGCACAAAGATCTTAAAGCTTATTCGTGTAAAAACTTAAGGAAACATAAAAAGATTAACTTTTTAAGCAAGAAAACATAGATGAACAACACGGATCATAAGTAATTCGTACCAAAAGTAAATCAAAATCAAAGAAAGGTAGAATGAGATTAAAGATTAAAAGCTTGAATTTAAATTTGATTAATGAAAAACAATACAAAAGTTTGATCTTGAAAGTGAAAAAGATGAAAACTAGTGAGAGAAAGTTGAGAACTTTCTCTCTCTAAAACTAGAGAGAATGAAAAACTAAAAAGTAAAACTAAGACTAACTAAGTGCAAATTTTGTGAAGTAAAGTCCTATTTATTGGCGTGTGATATTGGGCTTGTGAATGGGCTTTGGTTTGGGCTTCTTTTCTTCTTTCTTCTTTAGTCTTCACGTTTCTTTAAATAAACGTTTCCGACTTTGGATTTTAAGAAGTGTCGGTGAATAATTCCAACTCGTCTTATAATCTTTTGTTTAATAGACTCGAGTTCTTCGACATATATGAATCTTCCATCTTTGGCTATATTCTTCGATAAATCTTCAAATAGGCACAATGACTTCAAATCTTTTGCATCTCTTGGACAATAGACTTCGTCTTGAGTCTTTTTCCTCGATAAAACCCGTGCAATCCCATGTTTTCTTCAATATTCATCCGGTTGACTCTGAAAACGCAATAAACACAAAAACCACGCATAATTCCAAACAAATGATATTAAATACGTGTTTTGGTCTCGTTTTAGCCAGAATTAAGTGGTAAAAGGATGGGTGTTTTCACAACTATCAAATCCCCTACACTTAACCATTTCCATGCCCTCATGCAATGCTTAGTGATAAAGCAAATTTACACTTTTCTCATAATCAATCAACCTTGGCCTTATTAACATTCTACTTAACAAAAATTAAAATACTAAGAGAAATTGAAACTTTAAAGTAAACAAAAGGATGGAAATAACTTGCAAAGAGATCAAGGACTTGCATTAGGGCTTTGGTGCTGCGAAGATTTATCACCCTCAAGTTTCACGTTCCCCAAACTAAGCTTAAAAACGAGATCATTGTTATTATAAGTTAGCATATCAAACACTTACACACATGGCTTAATTATATGCTTAAACTCCCTTATTTCTAGGTGTATCTCTTATATTTTATTTTTTGTCTTAGAATGATCATGAAGATGCATTTTTGGACTTAATTCGATAGTTTATTTAGGCAGAAAGCAAAGTAGGACGATTTGATCAATAGTTAGCTAAAGGACAAAATCTCTTAAAACTGCTTCTCGGGATATCAAAAAGTTCATATCTTGGCATAACTTGGTTCACGATTTGAGACCTTTCTCGGGCCGATATTTGGCATGTACTTCATACTTCATATCTTAAGAGACGTTCTTGAGATAATGGTCTTATCATCGTTAATAGAGTTTCTTCACTTGGAGACTTTTGAGGGGTACTCCAACTTTGTTGAACACGACTTCATGATTATTTCTTCAATCTCTAATTGGGATTTTGAGATACAACGATCCGCCTCCTTTTCGGACTTGGATCTATTTATCCTCATACCTTGTTAGGGTCTTTTCGGATAGACTTCTCCATGATCTTTATGGGAGTTGATTGCTTTTCGTCGTGAGTCTTGATCCTTCATATTGATTTTGGGAATAATGCTTTTCACATCACATTGGATCTTCAGCAATAAAATTGAATCCTCATGCCTTGTTAGGGCCTTTTCGGACTCGCCAATCTTCGCGCCCCGCTTCATAAGTTATGCCTTGGCTATGAACTCTTATCATTACTGAGCAACTTTTAAACGATCTTGGGCTAGAAGCTAAGTAACTTTTCAAATCGTACGACCTTACTTATTGCAGATAAATTAATAGCAAGTGATGGGAGAATAGGCAAATAAATACACCAAGTGGGCTTGTGCAAGAATACCGACTTATAATTGTCTATCATTTCTCGTTTTCCACAATTTAAAATCTCAAGTAATGAGACTCGTGGATACTTAGCCTAATAAACCAATTAAGGTCTACATGGTTAAGGATACTAGCTAGAATAAACTTGGATAAGTCTATTCGGGTTGAGTCAAAATAATCGCAACGGGCCTAATATGTCAAAGATTTCAAAACTAGCTACACCACTTTATTAATATTTTTGACTTTATTGTGGAATATATACATATGAAAGCAACGATAAAAATTTAAAAATTATGACTATATGGCAAAAGTTAATTATAAATTTGAAAAATGTTGAAAAAGATGATTTTCTGGTTAAATGAAGGCATTTTCATGGAAAAGTCCACTTAAAACTTCGATAGAAGTCCCCCCTACACTTAAGATAAACATTGTCCTCAATGTTTAAGCATGTGGGAAAAGTCTCCCCTACACTTATGACAATGTGCACGTTGGTTAAATCAAGCTAAGAAAGAGACGACTAAAGTGATCAATTTCAAAATGTGAGTATGAAGAAAATTGAATCACGATAGTTGAGAGATAGAACCGGATTTCGGATAACACGGAAGCACGGTTCTTCAAAGGTTCCAAAAGTGCATTCATCCCTGTAATCACATCACCAAACAAATAAAAACACCTATATAGGCCCCCTACACTTAGGAGGTTAAAACAGAAAAGGATAGATACTCGGGCTGCCTCCCGAGGAGCGCTTGTTTTTGATAACCGAGTCACGAGCCTGACTCGACCCAAAATTAGTTCATGGGGAACATGGTGAGGGATGGAATCATCTCCTGATAGATGTCCTCACCAAAGTACAACTTCACTCGTTGGCCATTCACCTTAAAATTAGGTCCATTAGGTTGAGCGAGCTCGAGGGTACCATATGGAAAAATTTGGGCAATGGTGAATGGGCCGGACCAACGAGATTTCAGCTTGCCCGAAAAGATTTTCAACCGAGAGTTAAAGAATAAAACTTTGTCTCCAACTTGGAACTCTCGGTTTTTAATCTTAGAGTCGTGAATGAGCTTAGTCTTCTCCTTTAGATCAAAGAATTTTCATAAGCCTCATTACGGAGTTCATTCAGCTCATTGAGTTGGATCTTACGTAGGTCACCGGCTTTGTTGATATCGAAATTAGCCCACTTCAAGGCCCAGTAAGCCTTGTGCTCCAACTTAATGGGGAGGTAGCACGCTTTTTCCGTACACGAGACGATATGGTGTACAACCAATCGGAGTCTTGTAAGCGGTACGAAAAGCCCACAAAGCATCATCAAGTTTATCAGCCCATGAGGCACGATGCTCTCCCACGGTTCTTTCAAGAATTCGCTTTAATCCTCGGTTAGAGATTTCAGCCTGGCCATTAGTTTGTGGGTGGTAGGCGGTGGAAAGACGATGATTTACACCGTACTTAGCCATGACTCTAGCAAATTGGTCATTGCAAAAATGAGTCCCGCGATCACTAATAATGGCACGAGGCACACCGAATCTAGCGAATAGCGATTTCAAAAAGTTACAAACCACCCTTGCGTCATTAGTGGGTAAAGCTTTGGCTTCAACCCATTTGGAGACGTAGTCAACGGCTACAACGATGTATATGTTTCCTTTAGAAGAAGGGAATGGCCCCATAAAGTCGATACCCCAAACATCAAAGATTTCACATTCCTGAATGAAATTCTGAGGCATCTCGTCTTTATGTGTGATCTTGCCTTGTTTTTGGCAAGCATCACAATGTTTAACCATCTCGTGAGCGTCACCATAGATGGTGGGCCAATAAAATCCCGAGTCAAACACATTTTTGGCGGTGTAGTTGGGACCAAAGTGACCACCGGTGGGTCCTTTGTGGCAAGCGTCAAGGATTTCCAAAGCTGCCGGTCCATCAACACATCGGCGAATAATCAAATCAGCACATTGTTTGAATAGATACGGGTCATCCCAAAAGTAAGTCTTAATGTCTTTGAAGAACTTTTTCTTTTGCTGGGATGTTAACTCGTTAACGAGAATTCCACCCGCCATGTAGTTTGCAATGTCCGCAAACCACGGGGTTTCATCAGCAGTCGAGTTGATAGACATTAAAGTCTCCAAGGGAAAAGAATCATTGATTTCTTTGTTCGTATGATCCCCTTGGTAAGGATCCTCAAGTCTACTGAGATGATCCGCGACTAGGTTTTCAGCTCCTTTTTTATCGCGAATTTCGATTTTAAATTCTTGGAGAAGCAAAACCCAGCGGAGAAGCCTTGGTTTGGAATCTTGTTTAGTCAACAAGTACTTCAACGCGGAATGATCGGTGTAAACGATTGTGGTGGAAAGGACAAGATAGGGGCGGAACTTTTCAAAAGCATAGACAACAGCTAAAAGCTCTTTTTCGGTTGTCGTGTAATGCAATTGGGCCCCCGTCATTGTCTTGCTAGCGTAATGGATCGGTTGGAAGTGTTTGTTCACTCTTTGTCCCAGAACCGCTCCAATAGCATAGTCACTAGCATCGCACATCAACTCGAAAGGCAGCTCCCAGTTAGGGGTAACCAAGACGGGTGCCTTAGTTAGCTTATCCTTAAGCGAGTTGAAGGCTTCAAGACATTCTTTGGAAAAGATAAAAGGAGTATCTTTTTCCAAGAGGTGGGTCATCGGGCGAGCGATTTGAGAAAAATCTTTGATTAATCGACGGTAGAAGCCCGCATGACCCAGGAAACTTCTCACACCCTTCACGGTTGAAGGTGGAGGCAACTTAGCGATAACATCGACTTTAGCACGGTCTACTTCGAGACCGGCTTTGGAGATCTTGTGTCCTAGCACGATGCCCTCTTTTACCATGAAATGGCATTTTTCCCAATTAAGAACAAGGCGAGTGTCTTCACACCGCTTAAGCATACGTTCTAAATTGGCAAGGCAAGCAGAGAAAGAATTGCCATAGACCGAGAAATCATCCATGAATACTTCCATAGTGTCTTCCACCATGTCATGGAAGATAGCCATCATACACCTTTGGAACGTCCCAGGAGCATTACATAAACCAAAAGGCATGCATTTGTAAGCAAATGTTCCATAGGGACAAGTGAATGTGGTCTTTTCTGGGTCCTTGGGATCGATAGGAATTTGAAAATACCCGGAGAAACCGTCTAAAAAGCAGTAATAATCATTACCCGCAAGACGCTCGAGCATTTGATCCATGAAAGGAAGAGGAAAGTGATCTTTTCTCGTAGAATCATTGAGCTTGCGATAATCAATACAAACTCTCCACCCAGTAACGAGACGAGTGGGAATCAACTCGTTGTGTTCATTGGAAACAACGGTTATTCCGCCCTTCTTGGGCACACAATGGACGGGACTTACCCACGGCGAATCTGAAATAGGGTAAATCAAGCCGGCATCTAGAAGTTTGATAACCTCTTGTTTGATGACGTCATGAATGCGAGGATTAACCCTTCTTTGGCTCTAGATTGCGGGTTTAAAGTCATCTTCCATGAGAATCTTGTGAGTACAAAAGTTCGGATCAATTCCGCGGATGTCGGAAATTTTCCAAGCAATTGCCTTCTTATGATCTTTAAGCACGGCGATGAGGCGAGATTTCTCTTCTTCTTTCAAGTCCTTCGCGATGATGACAAGCGACTTCTTGTTTTCTTTAAGGAACACGTACTCGAGATGGGGCGGCAACTCCTTAAGTTCTAAATCCAGAGGATTTTCGATGGGAGGCGTTTTCAAAGTCGGAGCATCGATAGCAATAACCGTGGGAGATGGTGGAGAAAGATTGTCTTCTTTAAGAATTTTTTCAATGAGGCGAAGATCTTCATCCCAATTGGTGGTAGAATCGTCATTAGCTAAGTTCACATCGCCCATGGTGGCTTCCAAATCTTTCCAAAGGAAATCACTTTCTCCAAATAGAGATAGTGATGAATCGATAGAGGAAACGGTCTCAACATTGGGAAGAGAGGTAGGAATACTTTTGCAAGCATCTTTGAAGTGTTCTTCACAAGCCTTATCAAGAACGTCAATACAATTAACACTCTCGTTAGAATAAGGCTGTTTAGAAAGCTTTCCCATGTTGAAGACAATTTTGTCGTCACCCACTCTCATGATAAGCTCACCGGCTTCAACATCAATGAGAGTGTGACCGGTCCTCAGGAATGGACGACCAACAATTAATGGCACACGAGGGTCCATCTCGTAGTCGACGACGACGAAATCGGCAGGAAAGGTGAATTTGTTGACTCCTACAAAGACGTCTTCGGCTATCCCCACTGGATAAGCAACCGTACGGTTAGCTAATTCCAAAGTCATTTTGGTGGGGACTAGCTCAGGGAGAGATAATTGCTTCCAAACGCTTAAGGGCATTAAGTTAATACTGGCACCTAGATCGGCTAGGGCCATGCAATTCTCTACTCCCGGGAAGTTGCAAGGTATTAAGAAACGACCCGGATCACCAAGCTTGGTTGGCAATTTCCTTAAGAGCATTGCAGAGCAATTCTCATTAAGTTGGGTGTTAGCAATATCAAGAAGCTTCTCCTTGTCACTAAGAAGATCTTTGAACATTTTCGCGTACTTAGGCATGTGAGCGAGAGCCTCAGCGAAGGAGATATTGAAATTCAGTTGTTTAAACATTTTAAGAAAGTTCGAAACCTGAATATCGTCCTTGCTTTTGAGCTTCTCTTTCCTCAACCTTGAGGGATAAGGTATATTGGAAGAAGAGGAAGGCTTTGGGAGAATAGGATCACTCACATCCTTGGGTGGAGGAGGGGTAGAAGTAAGAGGCGGAGAAATTGGGGAAGTAGAAGGTTGAGGAATAGGAGCAGGTGACTCGTTCTCCTTAGTCACAATTACTGGTGGAGGTATAGGAAGCTCGGGTTCCTTGGTACCTTTGCCACTGCGAGTGGTGATTGCTTTCATCTCCCCTCTTGGATTCGCAACGGTGTTACTCGGAAGAGTACCCGAAGAAGAGGGTTGATTACCTTGGAAGAAACTAGCCATCATGTTCTTTAAGTCATTCGTTTGACTATCCAAAGTGTTTCTCATATCAGCTCTCAGATCGTTCCCTTGTTTCACCAGGTCTGCTTTCAAGTTGCGCACTTCCTGTTGGATATTGTCCACGATCACATCGTTAGTCCTCATGTAGGTTCCAGTGTCTTGGTGTAATGCGGTGGGTTGGTTGGGAGGAGCATTGTATGCGGGTGTTTGATAAGCAGGTTGCTGGTAAACTTGGTTGTTTTTTTGAGGTGGATGTTGTTGTTTGTGAGGTGGTATGTATGGTCCACGAGATGGTTGTTGTTGTTGAGCAGGGCGGTTGAGGTTTTGTTGTTTGTTTGGGCTGTTAGGAGTAAAACCGGGTGGTGAGAGATAGTTGTTGGAGCGGTAGCTAAGCAGGTTGCGGTCACCTTGAGGAGGAGCTTGATAAGCGGGTTGAGGATAGGTGCCATATGCTGCATTCTCATTTTCAGAAGGGTAGTCTTGGGTGTCAGTACAAGTGGTGTAAGAGTGAGGACCCCCGCATATCTCACATGGTTGGCTAACAGCATTGACTTGAGCGTCTTTAGCGTTTTTAGCGTTGATGCTGTTGGTGTTGCTGGCGGTTTGGGTAGCAAGCGATTCAAGAAGCGTAGTGATTTTGTCAAGTCGCTTATCGCTGTCACTAGTACTAGAACTAGCGACATTGGTCCGAACACTCTTGGTTTGCACACGAGACTTATTCTCAATGATATCCCAAGCAGCATTGGAAGTCTTAGCCAAAAGATTACCCCCCCCGAGGCACTGTTGAGTGAATCTTGGTCATTCATGCTTAAACCATTATAAAAAGTGTTAATTTGGTGCACTTTGGTAAAACCATGTTGTGGGCATTTTCTTAAAAGATCTTTGAAACAGTCCCAAGATTCACTAAAAAACTCATCGTACTTTTGTTCAAAATTAATGATTTCATTCCGCAAAGCGGTAGTACAAGAGGGTGGGAAAAAGTAGTTGATAAACTTGGTCTCCAAATCCGTCCACGAAAGAATACTCTGTGGTGGTTCCTTAGCAAGCCAATGTCGGGCTTGTCCCTCTAAAGAAAAGGGAAAAAGTTGTAAACGGATTACCTCTTGTGGAACACCATTGAATTTGACCGTATTCGTGAGTTGCAGGAATCTCTTGATGTGGTCATGTGGATCATCAATGGTACGCCCCAAGAATGGTTGAGCAGAGACCATCTGGATAAAGCCGGATTTGAGTTCAAAGTTGTTGGCTGCAAACGCGGGTATGACAATTGGATCATTGTTACCATCTACATGTGCTTGCAGAAGTTCAATCATCGGGCGATTATCCGGTAGAGGCTCATTGTTGTTGTTATTATTGTTGTTGAAAGGTGGGTTGTTATTGTTATTATTATTGTTTTGAGGTGGGTTATTGTTGTTGTTTTGTACACCGGCCATGTCTAAGTCTTCGAGAGGCTCGGGCTCTTGATAAGACGTTGATCGTGTACGCATGCACCTGCAAAAGAACTAACAAGGCAAAAACAAAGCAGAAATATTTTTGGTTTTTTATGTTTTTTAATTTTTTTGTATTTTTGAAAATTTTATATTTTTTAGGATTTTAAATTTTTTTTATGAAAAAGTAACGTTGACAGTGAACGGATCCCAAAATCCAAGTTCTCTCAAAAAGCTGTTGATCTTAACGAGAAGAGCCGGCAGCGGCGCCATTTGATACTCTGATTTGCATTGGGTTCTAGATTTGTCTCGGAATCTCCTCGAATTGATCACGGCTCTAAGTGGAATGATTTGTTCTTGGTTAATAAAAAGGTGATGGTTTGTTTATCTAATTTAAACTAATACAAAGTAATTAAGTGTCGAAGAGTAAACTTAAAGCTTTAAAAGATTAAACTAAAAAGACGAGTTTAAAGATAAATGCTTGAAAACTTAAAGGGAAGATTAGAAAAATACTTGGACAATGAATAAAACTAACACTTGAAAGATTTGCAAAAACAAGAAATTAAACAAACAATTTAACCCAAATCGGAATATCACTAAAAATCCTAGATCGAAATATATTCCGATCTTATGATCGGAATGTATAGGAGTGCACTGATCGGAATGAGGGACTAAAATGGTGTAATCGGAATACTTGAAAATGAAGCTGATCGGAATAAACATAAAAGGGCAAATCGGAATATTTATAAATTGAGTCAGATCGGAATATCGCTAAAGAAGCACAATCGGAATATCTAAAAGCAACATCAATCGGAATCCACCAAAATAAGCTACAATCGGAATAAGAAAACCCTTTTCCGATCACTGCGATCGGAATAGGGTGCTGGTGCTCTGGTCGGAATGACCCAATCGGAAAAGGGTTTTACCTTTTCCGATATCCCTTTGATCCGAAATACAAGCAAGATCAATAAGCTATGGAATAAGCTTATCACCAAAACTAGCACGAATCCAATAAGAAACAGATTTAATAAGCACTAAAAACAACTTTTCTAACTTTAAATAAGCAAACTTATAAATCAAATAATAAAAAGGTAAACTTTTTATGAACACTTTAAAAGGTAAATAAACTAAACCAACAAATAAGCCAATAAGCACAAAGATCTTAAAGCTTATTCGTGTAAAAACTTAAGGAAATATAAAAAGATTAACTTTTTAAGCACGAAAACATAGATGAACAACACGGATCATAAGTAATTCGTACCAAAAGTAAATCAAAATCAAAGAAAGGTAGAATGAGATTAAAGATTAAAAGCTTGAATTTAAATTTGATTAATGAAAAACAATACAAAAGTTTGATCTTGAAAGAGAAAAAGATGAAAAGTAGTGAGAGAAAGTTGAGAACTTTCTCTCTCTAAAACTAGAGAGAATGAAAAACTAAAAAGTAAAACTAAGACTAACTAAGTGTAAATTTTGTGAAGTAAAGTCCTATTTATAGGCGTGTGATGTTGGGCTTGTGAATGGGCTTTGGTTTGGGCTTCTTTTCTTCATTCTTCTTTAGTCTTCACGTTTCTTTAAATAAACGTTTCCGACTTTGGATTTTGAGAAGTGTCGGTGAATAATTCCAACTCGTCTTATAATCTTTTGTTTAATAGACTCGAGTTCTTCGACATATATGAATCTTCCATCTTTGGCTATATTCTTCGATAAATCTTCAAATAGGCACAATGACTTCAAATATTTTGCATCTCTTGGACAATAGACTTCGTCTTGAGTCTTTTTCCTCGATAAAACCCGTGAAATCCCATGTTTTCTTCAATATTCATCCGGTTGACTCTGAAAACGCAATAAACACAAAAACCACACATAATTCCAAACAAATGATATTAAATACGTGTTTTGGTCTCGTTTTAGCCAGAATTAAGTGGTAAAAGGATGGGTGTTTTCACACCTATCAGTATATCAGAAACTTATGAACAAAAACCACTTTTCAAAAGCTTATAAAAACTTTTCCAATGAAGATCTAGCTTAACCACTCAAACACTAAGGATTTAAGAAGCCAAATAGCAGATTTAAACACCTAGAATCCAAGGGCTTCAACAGGTAAAGCCTTGAGTCACTAGATCGAAGCTGCTGATTGATAGGTGTGAAAACACCCATCCTTTTACCACTTAATTATAATGAAAACGAGACCATAACGTGTATTTTATGTCGTAAATGTCGGAATTATGCGTGGTTTGTGTTTTTGTTGTGATTTAGGTTCAAAATGTGAAAAGGAAGGAAAACACGGGCTTTCACGGGCTTTTATCGAAGAAAAAGACAAAAGACGAAGTCAAAAGATCAAGGATGCAAAAAGAACGGAAGTCCAAGGCCTATTCTGAAGATTTATCGAAGAGAAAGTCTAAAGACAGAAGTTTAATAAAGCCGAAAAAACTCATGTCTAATTTATGAAGAAATTACAAGACGAGTTTAAACTAATCCCGAGTCAAAGTCGAAAAAGTCGAAGAACTTAGAAGATGAAAAGGGCGAGAAAGAAAGAAAGAAAGGAGGAAGCCACCAACCACTCCCCTCTCCTATAAATACCACCCTCATTTGTTAGAAAAGGGTTGGTTAGTTTTAGGAGTAGATTAGGAGTAGTGTAGTTTATGCTTTCTCTCTCTAAGTTTATTCTTTCTCTCTCTATATTAATTTATGGATCTTTAATCTTTAAGTATTTATTGTTGAATCTTTACTTTTTAATCAAGCTTTTAATTCATCTTCTCCTTCCTTTCTTGTTTAATCTTTGCTATTGTTCATGGTTGTGTTCTTGAGTTTTTCATGAATTTAATCAAGTGAGTTTTGATTGTTTTGGTTATTATTGTTAGTTTTAATGATTTGGTTTGATTGGTTTTTGTTAGTTAATCTTCAGTGGTTATTTTGGTTTAATCTTTAGATTGATTATGGTAGATTTTAGTTAAATTCGTGTCTTGTTAGTTTTCCCCTGTTTTCACTGTTCTTGATATGCCCAACACTTTCCGGATAACGTTTTCCGGATAAGGGTTTTTAACCCTTATTCCGGATAAGGTAAGAAGAGCTCTTTCCGGATATAACCACCTAGATTCATTTTCCGGATAGTGGGTTTATTGCGTTTTTCGGATAAGAATTCTAAGTAACATTCCGGATATGCGTGAAATTTCGTTCTCCGGATAAGAGCCTTGTATCGTTTTCCGGATAAGGGTGTAGACTCATTTTCCGGATAAGGGCATGAGACTGTTTTGCGGATAAGGGTGATAACACATTTTCCGGATAAGACTGAGAAGGATTATTCCGGATAACACTTAAATTTCGTTTTCCGGATAGTATCTAGATGGTGTATTCCGGATAAGCCATATTAACGTTTTCCGGATAAGGATGTTTTTAGCATTATTCCGGATAAGCCTAGTTTAGATTATTCCGGATTAGGGTGAAATTTCGTTTTCCGGATAAGGCAAGCTAGGTGGATTCCGGATAGTGATTAGGTTGTGTCTTCCGGATTAGACTTTATTGTGGATTCCGGATAGTGACAGTTTGGATTCCGGATAAGGCCTATTTTGGTTAGTTTTCGCACTTAGGTTTTTCTAGTTTTAAGCATTACTTTTCCCGCCTTTTTCCTTAGTCGCACTTTTAGTTGCCTTGCCTTTAGGATAGTTTTAAGTTTGCGTTTTAGTTTCCGTTATTTACATTTTATCTTGCTTTAATTTCTCGTTATTTACTTTTAATGTTTTTATTTTTATCTTTCCAAGCTTTTATCTTTAATTAGTTTTCTACAACGACAACTTTTTATTTTTCCACCAAAAATGACTGAGTCACGCTTTTAACCGGAGATCAATTCGAGAAGATACCGAGAACAACGAACTTTGATACTTAGTGAAAAGCTTTGTATAAAATGGCGCCGCTGCCGGCTCTTTTCGTGAAGATTAACGGTTTTTTGTGAGAGACGCGTGGGCTTTTGAGATCTGTTCACTCGTGAACGTTATTTTTCGTGTCAAAAATTTTCAAAAAATCCCAAAAACATTTGAAAAATCTTAAAAAGCATTTCTTTTTCAAAGTTTTGCACCAAAAATATTCCTCTTTATCCTCTATGGTGTTTAATTCTTTTCTTTACCCCTCTTATTTTTAATTCTTCATAGATTCGTCTTGCGTACGGTGTGGGAGACCATGGCATGGTTTTCAAACATGTCAATGGTGTACTTGTGAGCGGTGTGGTTCTGATATCGACAATTCACAATTTGGATTTTGTCCATTTTGCAATTCAACAAATTCGTACTTCTCCTCTTACAATACTTTCTCACCCTCTCCCGTCTATGATGATCCTTATCCTCAAAATGCACCGGATTTTTCTCCATCCCCGTGGTGCTATAAGTGTGGGGGTCCTCACGAAAGTTTTCACCGTCCAACGGGGGATCAAGGTTACTATAATTATACCCCTTCCAGTTTTGACCAACCCATGCAATACCCAATTGATCATCAGCCTCATCACGGGATGAGTTACCAAGAACAGACTGACGATATTGCTAACGCTTTTCAAGACCAAAAGAAAGAGCTCTTCCAAACGATGCAAACTTATATGGAGTTAATTTCAAAGCAACAAGAGCAGACGAGTACTCATATCCCTGAGCTTGTTATTGGCCCTTTAGGTAATGAGGAGAGTGATGACGATATTGAGGTAATTTTCGACGAGGAGGAATTTCGAAAGCAACGCACAACTTCTCACATTCCTCCTTCGTCTATTGCTATCACACCCGAGGAGCCCGTTGGCTCTCTCATAATAGAGGATGAGCATCTTGACATTATTTTGGCAACAGAATCGGACGAATTCCTAAAGTCTAGTGTCGAGGACCATGTCGTCATCCAAAGTGAGCCCGAGGGTATTCCTGAAAATTTGTGTGATATACCGACTTTTTTGGAGCTTAAGGCCGAGGTCGCTTCGCTAGTCGATGATCACATACTCACCAATCCACAAGCGATAATTGATTCTCCCAACACGAGTTCATCATGTGGTGAGTATGATGATTTCGTCTTCGAGCCCGAGATTTAGGAAACTATCGACCGAGAGCTAGCTCTTTTACCTCTACTTCCACCTACGAGTGAGGACGATTTTTCCAATATCGAGGCCGAACTTGATGAGTTGGAACGTCTTATTTTTCATAATAATGACGAACCAACTCACATGACCAAACATCCAATTCTCGAGGAGTTACCTAATCAACACTCCTCTAATGAGAATTACATTTACCACATTCGTGAGGATTTAACCTATCAACAATCCCCACAAATGAATGATGGTTTCGTACTTGATCGTGATCTTTTCAAATGAGTTTCTACAGTCCTTATCTACGATGAAATAGAAAAGATTAATGATAGGTGTGAAAACACCCATCCTTTTACCACTTAATTCTGGCTAAAACGAGACCAAAACACGTATTTAATATCATTTGTTTGGAATTATGCGTGGTTTTTGTGTTTATTGCGTTTTCAGAGTCAACCGGATGAATATTGAAGAAAACATGGGATTGCACGGGTTTTATCGAGGAAAAAGACTCAAGACGAAGTCCATTGTCCAAGAGATGCAAAAGATTTGAAGTCATTGTGCCTATTTGAAGATTTATCGAAGAATATAGCCAAAGATGGAAGATTCATATATGTCGAAGAACTCGAGTCTATTAAACAAAAGATTATAAGACGAGTTGGAATTATTCACCGACACTTCTCAAAATCCAAAGTCGGAAACGTTTATTTAAAGAAACGTGAAGACTAAAGAAGAAAGAAGAAAAGAAGCCCAAACCAAAGCCCATTCACAAGCCCAACATCACACGCCTATAAATAGGACTTTACTTCACAAAATTTGCACTGAGTTAGTCTTAGTTAGTTTTTAGTTTTTTCATTCTCTCTAGTTTTAGAGAGAGAAAGTTCTAAACTTTCTCTCACTAGTTTTCATCTTTTTCTCTTTCAAGATCAAACCTTTGTATTGTTTTTCATTAATCAAGTTTAGTTTCAAGCTTTTAATCTTTAACCTCATTCTTCCTTTCTTTGATTTTGATTGATTTTGATACAAATCTCGTATGATCCGTGTTGTTCATCAAGGATTTTGTGCTTAAAAAGTTAATCTTTTTATGTTTCCTTAAGTTTCTACACGAATAAGCTTTAAGATCTTTGTGCTTATTGGCTTATTTGTTGGTTTTGCTTATTTACTTTTTAAAGTTTTCTTAAAAAGTTTATCTTTTTATCATTTGATTTATGTTTTTGCTTATTTGAAGTTTAGATAAATTGTTATTTGAGCTTATTTAATCCGATTCTTTATGGATTCGTGCTTGTTTGGGTATTAGCTTATTCCATAGCTTATTCCCTAGCTTATTTCTCGGATCAAAGAGTGTTCGGAAAGGGTAAAACCCTTTTCCGACTACGTATTCCGACCAGCAGCACCCTTATTCCGATCGTCAGATCGGAAAAGGGTTTTGAAGTTTCCGATTGGCCCTTTTGTTCGTATTCCGATTTGGACTTCCTTTTAAACTTTCCGATTGTGGCTTATTTGCATGATATTCCGATTAGCACATTTTTCCAATCATTCCGATTAGTGCATTTTCCAGTATATTCCGATTAGCTAATTTTTGATTGTTCCGATTTGCCATTTTAAGATTATTCTGATTACCTCTTTTCCCAACATTCCGATCAGACGATCGGAATATATTCCGATTGGGCCTAGTTCGATTATTCCGATCTGTACTCGTTTTTAAGATATTCCGATCTTACTTTCTTTTAGTATTTTCCGACTAAGTTCATGTTTTTATAAAGTTTTCCAAGTGTTAGTTTTTATTGAATGTTCATTTATTTTTCTAAATTTGTCGTTAAGTTTTCAAGCATTTATTATTAAACTCGTCTAATCTTTTAAAGCTTTAATTTTACTCTTCGACACTTACTTAATTGTTATTAGTTCAGAATAGATAAACAAACCCACTCTTTTTTATCAACCAAGAACAAATCATTCCACTTAGAGCCGTGATCAATTCGAGGAGATACCGAGACAAATCTAGAACCCCATACAAAAAGCTTGTATCAAATGGCGCCGCTGCCGGCTCTTCTCGTTAAGATGAACAGTTTTTTGTGAGAACTTGGATTTTGGGATCCGTTCCCCGTGAACGTTACTTTTTCATAAAAAAATTTCAAAAATCCTAAAAAATATAAAATTTTCAAAAATACAAAAAAAATAAAAAAACATAAAAACCAAAATCATTTCTGCTTTGTTTTTGCCTTGTTAGTTCTTTTGCAGGTGCATGCGTACACGATCAACGTCTTATCAAGAGCCCGAGCCTCTCGAAGACTTAGACATGGCCGGTGTACAAAACAACAACAATAACCCACCTCAAAACAATAATAATAACAATAACAATCCACCCTTCAACAACAATAATAACAACAACAATGAGCCTCTACCGGATAATCGCCCGATGATTGAACTTCTGCAAGGACATGTAGATGGTAACGATGATCCAATTGTCATACCCGCGTTTGCAGCCAACAACTTTGAGCTCAAATCCGGATTTATCCAGATGGTCTCTGCTCAACCATTCTTGGGGCGTACCATTGATGATCCTCATGACCACATCAAGAGATTCCTGCAACTCACGAATACGGTCAAATTCAATGGTGTTCCACAAGAGGTAATCCGTTTACAACTTTTTCCCTTTTCTTTAGAGGGACAAGCCTGGCACTGGCTTGCTAAGGAACCGCCACAGAGTATTCTTACGTGGACGGATTTGGAGACCAAGTTTATCAACTACTTTTTCCCACCCTCTCGTACTACCGCTTTGCGGAATGAAATTATCAATTTTGAACAAAAGTACGATGAGTCGTTTAGTGAATCTTGGGACCGTTTTAAAGATCTTTTAAGAAAATGCCCACAACATGGTTTTACCAAAGTGCACCAAATTAACACTTTTTATAATGGTTTAAGCATGAATGACCAAGATTCACTAAACAGTGCCTCGGGGGGTAATATTTTGGCTTAGACTTCCAATGCTGCTTGGGATATCATTGAGAATAAGTCTCGTGTGCAAACCAAGAGTGTTCGGACCAATGTCGCTAGTGCTAGTACTAGTGACAGCGATAAGAGACTTGACAAAATCACTGCGCTTCTTGAATCGCTTGCTACCCAAACCGCCAGCAACACCAACAACATCAACGCTAAAAACGCCCAAGACGCTCAAGTCAATGCTGTTAGCCATCCATGTGAGATATGCGGGTGTCCTCACTCTTACACCACTTGTACTGCCACCCAAGACTACCCTTCTGAGAATGTGAATGCAGCATACGGTACCTATCCTCAACCCGCTTATCAAGCTCGTCCTCAAGGTGACCGCAACCTGCTTAGCTACCGCTCAAACAACTATCTCTCACCACCCGGTTTTACTCCTAACAGCCCAAACCAGCAACAAAACCTCAACCGCCCTCCTCAACAACAACAACAATCTCGTGGACCATACATACCACCTCACAAACAACAACATCCACCTCAAAGAAACAACCAAGTTTACCAGCAACCTGCTTATCAACCACCCGCATACAATGCTCCTCCCAACCAACCCACCGCATTACACCAAGACATTGGAACCTACATGAGGACTAACGATGTGATCGTGGACAATCTCCAATAGGAAGTGCGCAACTTGAAAGAAGGCCTGGTGAAACAAGGGAACGATCTGAGAGCTGATATGAGAAACACTTTGGATAGTCAAACGAATGACTTAAAGAACATGATGGCTAGTTTCTTCCAAGGTAATCAACCCTCTTCTTCGGGTACTCTTCCGAGTAACATCGTTACGAATCCAAGAGGGGAGATGAAAGCAATCACCACTCGCAGTGGCAAAGGTACCAAGGAACCCGAGCTTCCTATACCTCCACCGGTGATTGTGACTAAGGAGAACGAGTCACCTGCTCCTATTCCTCATCCTTCTACTTCCCCAATTTCTCCGCCTCTAACTTCCACCCCTCCTCCACCCAAGGATGTGAGTGATCCTTCGATCCCAAAGCCTTCCTCTTCTTCCAATATACCTTATCCATCTAGGTTAAGGAAAGAGAAGCTCAAAAGCAAGGATGATATTCAGGTTTCGAACTTTCTTAAAATGTTCAAACAATTGAATTTCAACATCTCCTTCGCTGAGGCTCTCGCTCACATGCCTAACTACGCGAAAATGTTCAAAGATCTTCTTAGCGACAAGGAGAAGCTTCTTGATATTGCTAACACCCAACTTAATGAGAATTGCTCTGCAGTACTCTTAAGGAAATTGCCAACCAAGCTTGGTGATCCGGGTCGTTTCTTAATCCCTTGTAACTTCCCAGGAGTAGAGAATTGCATGGCCCTAGCCGATCTAGGTGCCAGTATTAATCTAATGCCTCTAAGCGTTTGGAAGCAATTATCTCTCCCTGAGCTAGTCCCCACCAAAATGACTTTGGAATTAGCTAATCGTACGGTTGCTTATCCAGTGGGGATAGCCGAAGACGTCTTTGTAGGAGTCGACAAATTCACTTTTCCTGCCGATTTCGTTGTCGTTGACTACGACATGGACCCTCGTGTGCCATTGATCGTTGGTCGTCCATTCTTGAGGACCGGTCGCACTCTCATCGATGTTGAAGCCGGTGAACTTATCATGAGAGTTGGCGACGATAAAATCGTCTTCAACATGGGAAAGTTGTCTAAACAACCTTATTCATACGAGAGTGTTAATTGTATTGACGTTCTGGATGAGGCTTGTGAAGAACACTTTATTGATGCTTGTAAAAATATTCCTACCTCTCTTCCCAATGTTGAGACCGTTTCCTCTATTGATTCATCAATGTCTCTATTTGGAGAAAGTGATTTCTTTTGGAAAGATCTTGAAGCCACCATGGGAGATGTGAACTTAGCAAATGACGATTCTCCCACCGATTGGGATGAAGACATGCATTTCTTTGAAAACCTTCTCAAAGAAGACAATCTTTCTCCACCATCTCCCACGGTTATTGCTATCGATGCTCCGACTTTGAAAACGCCTCCCATCGAAAATCCTCCAGATTTAGAACTTAAGGAGTTGCCACCCCATCTCGAGTACGTGTTCCTTGAAGAAAACAAGAAGTCGACTGTCATCATCGCGAAGGACTTGAAAGAAGAAGAAAAATCTCGCCTCATCGCCGTGCTTAAAGATCATAAGAAGGCAATTGCTTGGAAAATTTCCGATATCCGCGGAATTAATCCGAACTTTTGTACTCACAAAATTCTCATGGAAGATGACTTTAAACCCGCAATCCAGAGCCAAAGAAGGGTTAATCCTCGAATTCATGACGTCATCAAACAAGAGGTTATCAAACATCTTGATGCCGGCTTGATTTACCCTATTTCAGATTCGCCGTGGGTAAGTCCCGTCCATTCTGTGCCCAAGAAGGGCGGAATAACCGTTGTTTCCAATGAACACAAAGAGTTGATTCCCACTCTTCTCGTTACTGGGTGGAGAGTTTGTATTGATTATCGCAAGCTCAATGATGCCATGAGAAAAGACCACTTTCCTCTTCCCTTCATGGATCAAATGCTCGAGCGTCTAGCTGGTAATGACTATTACTGCTTCTTAGACGGTTTCTCCGGGTATTTTCAAATTCCCATCGATCCCAAAGACCAAGAAAAGACCACATTCACTTGTCCCTATGGAACATTTGCTTACAAACGCATGCCTTTTGGTTTATGTAATGCTACTGGGACGTTCCAAAGGTGTATTATGGCTATCTTCCATGACATGGTGGAAGACACTATGGAAGTATTCATGGATGATTTCTCGGTTTATGGCGATTCTTTCTCTGCTTGCCTTGCCAATTTAGAACATATGCTGAAGCGGTGTGAAGACACTCGCCTTGTTCTTAATTGGGGAAAATGCCATTTCATGGTAAAAGAGGGCATCGTGCTAGGACACAAAATTTCCAAAGCCGGAATTGAAGTGGGCCGTGCTAAAGTCGATGTTATCGCTAAGTTGCCTCCACCTTCAACCGTGAAGGGTGTGAGAAGTTTCCTTGGTCATGTGGGCTTCTACCGTCGATTCATCAAAGATTTTTCTAAAATCGCTCGCCCGTTGACCCACCTCTTGGAGAAAGACACTCCTTTTATCTTTTCCAACGAGTGTATTGAAGCCTTCAACTTGCTTAAGGATAAGCTAACTAAGGCACCCGTCTTGGTTACCCCTAATTGGGAGCTGCCTTTCGAGTTGATGTGCAATGCTAGCGACTTTGCTATTGGTGCGGTTCTGGGCCAAAGAGTGAATAAACACTTCCAACCAATCCACTATGCTAGCAAGACAATGACGGGGGCTCAATTGCATTACACGACAACCGAAACAGAGCTTTTAGTTGTTGTCTATGCTTTTGAAAAGTTCCACCCATATCTTGTCCTTTCCACCACAATCGTTTACACCGATCATGTCGCGCTGAAGTACTTGTTGACTAAGCAAGATTCCAAACCAAGACTTCTTCGCTGGGTTTTGCTACTCCAAGAATTTAAAATCGAAATTCGCGATAAAAAAAAGCTGAAAACCTAGCCGCGGATCATCTCTGTAGACTTGAGGATCCTTACCAAGGGGATCATCCGAACAAAGAAATCAATGATTCTTTTTCCCTTGGAGACCTTAATGTCTATCAACTCGACTTCTGATGAAACCCCGTGGTTTGCGGACATTGCAAACTACTTGGCGGGTGGAATTCTCGTTGACGGGCTAACATCCCAGCAAAAGAAGAAGTTCTTCAAAGACATTAAGACTTACTTTTGGGATGACCCGTATCTATTCAAGCAATGTGCTGACTTGATTATTCGCCGATGTGTTGATGGACCGGCAGCTTTGGAAATCCTTGACGCTTGCCACAAAGGACCCACCGGTGGTCACTTTGGTCCCAACTACACCGCCAAAAAAGTGTTTGACTCGGGATTTTATTGGCCCACCATTTACCGTGATGCTCACGAGATGATTAAACTGTTGGGTCAAAAAGTTGATGTGTCAGAAACTCAAAAACGAAGAAAACATGAAGAAATTGTCCAAGCGTTGTCAAGAGTTAATCAAGCGTTGACATGTACAATTTAGGCGTTGATAGCTCAAGAGTTGTCATGTACAATGTAAGCATTGTTACATGTAATTCAAGCATTGACAAAACATAGACAAAGAAGCTTATGGAAGCTTCTATTTAGATAAACATGCAAAAGATATTCTGTATAAGTTTATTTAAATAGAAGATTTACTTGTTTATTCATCATTATCTCTTGTAAACCCTAATTCTTACACTATAAAAGGAACCAAGGGTCATAGGTTTTATTCATATAATTCATTCACAATGTAAACCTAAAGTGTGTGTCAACTAGACGTGGGATTCAATGTATACACGTCTAGTGGTTGTTGATTATTAATATAATTAACAATCCATTTGTTTTAATTCATGTTATTCGTGCCTAAACACCTTGTTAATGATTGTTGTTCTAATTCCGCATTGATTGTTTAATCATATGAACAATGATCATTCCTAGTAGCTTCAAAGATCCGGAAACCAAGGTTTCCACAATTGGTATCAGAGCCTCGTGGCTCGTGATGCTAGGACCAACAAGGTGTTCGTATATCGAGAAGAAAAGAAAAATCCGTCTAGGGTTTTTCTGGACGTTTTTGTGTGCGCAGTAGTATTCAGAAGGTCATAACTTTTGATTGAACCGTTGGATCGTCACGAAATTTTATATGTGTGTTCTACATACATAGATCTAAACATCCACCGGAGGGATTGTCGAGTTTTATCCCCAGGCAAAATTTATTAAGCGTCAAAGTCAACAACAGGGTATATGCAGTTTTCTGTGGACAGCCATGTTCAAAACACGTTTTCTCCTTCGTTAACCGTTGGATCTTCGTGATTTATGAACTGTAGGTTCTTGGCACTTGTGTCTAGGATCTCACCGAAGGGATCTTCGATCTGAGCTCTAATGAAGAAGTTATTCAAGATCGAAGTTCACTGATTAAAGGTATTAATGTTATTGCTTTCACATGAAATCATGAACTAGGGTTTCTCAAACCCTAGATCTACATAAAAAGCATGATGTTATAAGGATTGTGGCTGTGGTGATTCAAGTTATTACATGATCTAAGGTTAATCTATAAACCCTAAGTTAGGGTTTTGATGAACAAAGTTATAAACCCTAGATCTACTTTAAAACAGAAAAGATGTGTTGTGTTCGTGATTAGAGGCTGATTGTTTAGCTAGCTGCAAGTTTAAGTAGCAATGCGTAAGGTATTGAATCAGCCATTACAAAGTGCTTTGGTCATCACGTGTGTTTTCAAAAGAAGAAGAGACTGCCTATTAAATCAGATGTGAATCATGGTTGTAACAATGGTTAGATCGTTAGTAGCACTGTTTGGTATTGAAGTGTTCACACGATTCCAAGAATTCTATTGGTGGACAATCTTACGTTCACACGATTGAAGAAGCATTCACACGACTAATTTATATTGTTCCTATAGCTTTGTGTTCACACGATGATCTCTTTGTGATTGGTTGAGAGACCTGCGTTCACACGGTGCTTATTTGAAGAAAAATTGTATTCGCATGGTTATACTATGGACATGCGGGTACACGATCAAAAGAAGCTTTATTCACTTATTTAACGTTAAAAAGGTAACGTTGGTATTTAATTCAACGTTGACAAGTGAAAAAGGCGTGGACGCTGACAAGACTTCATTAGACGCTGACGAGGTTGATGATTGACGCTGACAGAAAGAATTTTGACGCTGACAGAATAAGTCAACGCTGATAGAGTTGACAGTGTTGTCTGATATATGAACTTCAACGCTGATATGTATTGTCTGATATCGGACAATACATCTGTCAAAGATATTGGACAGAAGAGGATATTGGACAATACAAGGTTTGCTGCTGTTTGAGAAAATGGATACGTTTTAAGCAAACAAAAAGAAGAAAATTACACACAAAGGTACATGGAATCTCCATTTTAATTCAGAATATCATGGTGATATTTATGGCTCGGATATTTTGAAAGGAATTAATGATCTTAATGCGAGTTGGTAACTATTCGTGCGAATTTGATGGATATTTAAACTATGTAATCGGGATAGCCTTGCAAAAGAGTTATTCAGCATTACACTTTTACATATGGTATGACGATGTTATTTCATTCAAATTCGTCATGAAGAGGTGTTAGCTTAAGGGGAAGAATTCTTATGATAAGTTTGATGATTGAAGAAGATTTTCGCGAGTTTGTGTTCTATCATATCTTAAAGTCATGCACTTCTAGCCACTGACTTTAAAGGTAACTTGTTCGTGCTTTACATGATTGGTGACGAAGACTTGTCATAACACTTGAAGGAGTTACATTATCGTACTCAGTGTCTCACAAAGGATGAGAATATTGACAAGGGATTGAGGTCTACTTATAATTTGCCTAGTATAAGTTCTTCATCACGTGGATAAAACAAGACATGGAACACAAGGTTGGGTTATTCTACTTCTACATCAAAAATATTATATTAATTGTTCTTCAAGATCATTACATAGAGCTACATATGGAGAATCTTCAACATTGCAACATTGTTTACTTTCCTGTTGATGTGACAAAAAGGGGAAGAAATACGTGCTATACTTGAGGGGAAGCAATTTGAAGATCATGTACAACTTACAAGAGATACACATAGAGTTTTGCCACTATCAACTAGGGGAAGATTGTTGGGTCAAAAAGTTGATGTGGCAGAAACTCAAAAACGAAGAAAACATGAAGAAATTGTCCAAGCGTTGTCAAGAGTTAATCAAGCGTTGACATGTACAATTTAGGCGTTGATAGCTCAAGAGTTGTCATGTACAATGTAAGCATTGTTACATGTAATTCAAGCATTGACAAAACATAGACAAAGAAGCTTATGGAAGCTTCTATTTAGATAAACATGCAAAAGATATTCTGCATAAGTTTATTTAAATAGAAGATTTACTTGTTTATTCATCATTATCTCTTGTAAACCCTAATCCTTACACTATAAAAGGAACCAAGGGTCATAGGTTTTATTCATATAATTCATTCACAATGTAAACCTAAAGTATGTGTCAACTAGACGTGGGATTCAATGTATACACGTCTAGTGGTTGTTGATTATTAATATAATTAACAATCCATTTGTTTTAATTCATGTTATTCGTGCCTAAACACCTTGTTAATGATTGTTGTTCTAATTCTGCTTTGATTGTTTAATCATATGAACAATGATCATTCCTAGTAGCTTCAAAGATCCGGAAACCAAGGTTTCCACATAAACATTGTGATGCTTGCAAAAAACAAGGCAAGATCACACATAAAGACGAGATGCCTCAGAATTTCATACAAGAATGTGAAATCTTTGATGTTTGGGGTATCGACTTTATGGGGCCATTCCCTTCATCTAAAGGAAACAAATACATCCTTGTAGCCGTTGACTACGTCTCCAAATGGGTTGAAGCCAAAGCTTTACCCACTAATGACGCAAGGGTGGTTTGTAACTTTTTGAAATCGCTATTCGCTAGATTCGGTGTGCCTCGTGCCATTATTAGTGATCGCGGGACTCATTTTTGCAACGACCAATTTGCTAGAGTCATGGCTAAGTATGGTGTAAATAATCGTCTTTCCACCGCTTACCACCCACAAACTAATGGCCAGGCTGAAATATCCAACCGAGGATTAAAGCGAATTCTCGAAAGAACCGTGGGAGAGCATCGTGCCTCATGGGCTGATAAACTTGATGATGCTTTGTGGGCTTTTCGTACCGCATACAAGACTCCGATTGGTTGTACACAAGGCTTACTGGGCCTTGAAGTGGGCTAATTTTGATATCAACAAAGCCGGTGACCTACGCAAGATCCAACTTAATGAGCTGAATGAACTCCGTAATGAGGCTTATGAAAATTATTTGATCTATAAGGAGAAGAGTAAGCTCATTCACGACTCTAAGATTAAGAACCGAGAGTTCCAAGTTGGAGACAAAGTTTTACTCTTTAACTCTCGGTTGAAAATCTTTTCGGGCAAGCTGAAATCTCGTTGGTCCGGCCCATTCACCATTGCCCAAATTTTTCCATATGGTACTCTCGAGCTCGCTCAACCTAATGGACCAAATTTTAAGGTGAATGGCCAACGAGTGAAGTTGTACTTTGGTAAGGACATCTCTCAGGAGATGATTCCATCCCTCACCACGTTCCCCATGAACTAATTTTGGGTAGAGTCAGGCTCGTGACTTGGTTATCAAAAACAAGCGCTCCTCGGGAGGCAACCCGAGTATCTATCCTTTTATGTTTTAACCTCCTAAGTGTAGGGGGACCTATATAGGTGTTTGTATTTGTGTGGTGATGTGATTACAGGGATAAGTGCACTCTTGGAATCTCTAAAGAACCGTGCTCCCGTGTTATCCGAAATCCGGTTCTATCTCTCAACTATCGTGATTCAATTTTCTTCATACTCACATTTGAAATTGATCACTTTAGTCGTCTCTTCCTTACCTTGAGTTAACCAACGTGCACAATGTCATAAGTGTAGGGGAGACTTTTCCCACATGCTTAACATTGAGGACAATGTTTATCTTAAGTGTAGGGGGACTTCTATCGAAGTTTTAAGTGGACTTTTCCATGAAAATGCCTTCATTTAACCAAGAAAATCATCTTTTTCAACATTTTTCAAAATTTTAATTAACTTTGGCCATTTAGTCGTAATTTTTAAATTTTTATCGTTGCTTTCATATGTATATATCCCGCAATAAAGTCAAAAATATTAATAAAGTAGTGTAGCTAGTTTAGAAGTCTTTGACATATTAGGCCCGTTGCGATTATTTTGACTCAACCCGAATAGACTTATTCAAGTTTATTCTAGCTAGTATCCTTAACCATGTAGACCTTAATTGGTTTATTAGGCTAAGCATCCACGAGTCTCATTACTTGAGATTTTAAATTGTGGAGAACGAGAGATGATAGAGTCAATTATAAGTCGGTATTCTTGCACAAGCTCACTTGGTGTAATTATTTGCCTATTCTCCCATCACTTGCTAATAATTTATCTGCAATAAGTAAGGTCGTACGATTTTAAAAGTTACTTAGCTTCTAGCCCAAGATCGTTTAAAAGTTGCTCGGTAATGATAAGAGTTCATAGCCAAGGCATAACTTATGAAGCGGGGCGCGAAGATTGGCGAGTCCGAAAAGGCCCTAACAAGGCATGAGGATTCAATTTTATTGCTGAAGATCCAAAGTGATGTGAAAAGCATTATTCCCAAAATCAATATGAAGGATCAAGACTCACGACTAAAAGCAATCAACTCCCATAAACATCATGGAGAAGTCTATCCGAAAAGACCCTAACAAGGTATGAGGATAAATACATCCAAGTCCGAAAAAGAGGCGGATCGTTGTATCTCAAAATCCCAATTAGAGATTGAAGAAATAATCATGAAGTCGTGGTCAACAAAGTTGGATTACCCCTCAAAAGTCTCCAAGTGAAGAAACTCTATTAACGATGAGAAGATCATTATCTCAAGAACGTCTCTCAAGATATGAAGTATGAAGTAAATGCCAAATATCGGCCCGAGAAAGGTCTCAAATCGTGAACCAATTTATGCCAAGATATGAACTTTTTGATATCCCGAGAAGCAGTTTTAAGAGATTTTGTCCTTTAGATAACTATTGATCAAATCGTCCTACTTTGCTTTCTGCCTAAATAAACTATCGAAGTAAGTCCAAAAATGCATCTTCATGATCATTCTAAGACAAAAAAAATAAAATATAAGAGATACACCTAGGAATAAGGGAGTTTAAGCATATAATTAAGCCATGTGTGTAAGTGTTTGATATGCTAACTTATAATAACAATGATCTCGTTTTAAGATTAGTTTGGGGAACGTGAAACTTGAGGGTGATAAATCTTCGCAGCACCAAAGCCCTAATGTAAGTCCTAGATCTCTTTGCAAGTTATTTCCATCCTTTTGTTTACTTTAAAGTTTCAATTTCTCTTAGTATTTTAATTTTTGTTTAGTAGAATGTTAATAAGGCCAAGGTTGATTGATTATGAGAAAAGTGTAAATTTGCTTTATCACTAAGCATTGCATGAGGGCATGGAAATGGTTAAGTGTAGGGGATTTGATAGGTGTGAAAACACCCATCCTTTTACCACTTAATTCTGTCTAAAACGAGACCAAAACACGTATTTAATATCATTTGTTTGGAATTATGCGTGGTTTTTGTGTTTATTGCGTTTTCAGAGTCAACCGGATGAATATTGAAGAAAACATGGGATTGCACGGGTTTTATCGAGGAAAAAGACTCAAGACGAAGTCTATTGTCCAAGAGATGCAAAAGATTGAAGTCATTGTGCCTATTTGAAGATTTATCGAAGAATATAGCCAAAGATGGAAGGTTCATATATGTCGAAGAACTCGAGTCTATTAAACAAAAGATTATAAGACGAGTTGGAATTATTCACCGACACTTCTCAAAATCCAAAGTCGGAAACGTTTATTTAAAGAAACGTGAAGACTAAAGAAGAAAGAAGAAAAGAAGCCCAAACCAAAGCCCATTCACAAGCCCAACATCACACGCCTATAAATAGGACTTTACTTCACAAAATTTGCACTGAGTTAGTCTTAGTTAGTTTTTAGTTTTTTCATTCTCTCTAGTTTTAGAGAGATAAAGTTCTAAACTTTCTCTCACTAGTTTTCATCTTTTTCTCTTTCAAGATCAAACCTTTGTATTGTTTTTCATTAATCAAGTTTAGTTTCAAGCTTTTAATCTTTAATCTCATTCTTCCTTTCTTTGATTTTGATTGATTTTGATACAAATCTCGTATGATCCGTGTTGTTCATCAAGGATTTTGTGCTTAAAAAGTTAATCTTTTTATGTTTCCTTAAGTTTCTACACGAATAAGCTTTAAGATCTTTGTGCTTATTGGCTTATTTGTTGGTTTTGCTTATTCACTTTTTAAAGTTTTCTTAAAAAGTTTATCTTTTTATCATTTGATTTATGTTTTTGCTTATTTGAAGTTTAGATAAATTGTTATTTGAGCTTATTTAATCCGATTCTTTATGGATTCGTGCTTGTTTGGGTATTAGCTTATTCCATAGCTTATTCCCTAGCTTATTTCTCGGATCAAAGAGTGTTCGAAAAGGGTAAAACCCTTTTCCGACTACGTATTCCGACCAGCAGCACCCTTATTCCGATCGTCAGATCAGAAAAGGGTTTTGAAGTTTCCGATTGGCCCTTTTGTTCGTATTCCGATTTGGACTTCCTTTTAAACATTCCGATTGTGGCTTATTTGCATGATATTCCGATTAGCACATTTTTCCAATCATTCCGATTAGTGCATTTTCCAATATATTCCGATTAGCTAATTTTTGATTATTCCGATTTGCCATTTTAAGATTATTCCGATTACCTCTTTTCCCAACATTCCGATCAGACGATCGGAATATATTCCGATTGGGCCTAGTTCGATTATTCCGATCTGTACTCGTTTTTAAGATATTCTGATCTTACTTTCTTTTAGTATTTTCCGACTAAGTTCATGTTTTTACAAAGTTTTCCAAGTGTTAGTTTTTATTGAATGTTCATTTATTTTTCTAAATTTGTCGTTAAGTTTTCAAGCATTTATTATTAAACTCGTCTAATCTTTTAAAGCTTTAATTTTACCCTTCGACACTTACTTAATTGTTATTAGTTCAGAATAGATAAACAAACCAACTCCTTTTTATCAACCAAGAACAAATCATTCCACTTAGAGCCGTGATCAATTCGAGGAGATACCGAGACAAATCTAGAACCCCATACAAAAAGCTTGTATCAATTAACGTCCATGAGGATGAATGCTTTGACCCGGGAGGTGACATTGAATATTATATGATTGATAACCTTACGGCTTTGCCGCTGTCTGAGCATCAATTGTCTTTGGGTGATGACAATTTGCTTACTTTACCCACCCCACCTCCAGTGGATCATGACCTCACATACTTCTCGTATGTGGAGAGGACTTTTCTCCCATCCAAGACTTATCCTCCTGCCTCTCCTTCATTGATGTCCTCTGGGAACGAGGACAAGGTCTTCGATCCTGGTATTACATTTGAGGCTTCCCCATGGACCATTTAATTTAGGGACGAGTCAGGCTCGTGACTCGGTTAACAAAAACAAGCGCTCTTCGGGAGGCAACCCGATTATCTATCTTTATATATTTTCATCATAAGTGTAGGGGGGAGCCCCGTTGGTGTTTCTTGTTTTCTTTCTTATCATGTGCAGGGATTAAAGCTTCAAAGACACATTCTTGATGACTTTTGATGACCCGTGATTCCGTGTTCCCGTCTTCCCGGGTCTATCCTAAACTCTTTTCGATTCACTATTTTATATTTCTCAATATTAAAATAGGAATCTCTTTAGTTGTCTCTTTCTTAGCAAGATTTAAGCAAAGTGCACAATGTCCTAAGTGTAGGGGAGTTTACTCCCACATGCATAAACATTGAGGACAATGTTTATATCAAGTGTAGGGGGGACTTCTATCGAAGTTAAGTGGGCTTTTCTGTAAATTTGACCTCATTTTAACCGGAAATTCGATTTTTCGACATTTTACAAAATTTTTAATCTATTTTGGCCTAGTTGTAGTTTCTTTATTTTTGTTATTTTCTCTTATTTCAGTAAAATGGTTTTAGCAAGTTTAGATATCTTAGATATATTAGGCCCGTCGTGAATATTTTGACTTAACCCGAGTTTACTTTCCAAGTTTACTCTAGCTAGTATCCTTAACCATATAGACCTTAATTGGTTTATAAGGCTAAGTATCCACGAGTCTCATTCCTTGAGATTTTAAATTGTGGAGAACGAGAAATGATAGAGTTAGTTATAAGTTTGGTATTCTTTCATTAGCTTATGTGAGTTAATTATGATCTTTTTCTCCCATCACTTGTAAATAAATAATTGCAATAAGTAAGGTCGTACGGTCTGAAAAATTACTTAACTTCTAGCCCAAGATCGTTTAAAAGTTGCTCGGTATTAATTAGAGTTCATAGTCAAGGCATAACTATTGAAACGGGACGCGAAGATTGGCGAGTCCGAAAAGGCCCTAACAAGGCATGAGGATTTCATTTTGTTGCTAAAGATCCAAGATGATGTGAAGTATCATTATTCCAAAATCAATATGGAGGATCAAGACACACGACGAAAAGCAATCAACTCCCATAAAGATCATGGAGAAGTCTATCCGAAAAGACCCTAACAAGGTATAAGGATAAATAAATCCGAGTCCGAAAAGGAGGCGGATCGTTGTATATCAAAGTCCCAAATAAGGATTGAAGAAATAATTAAGAAGTCGTGGTTAACATTTGAAGAAAATATCTCAACTACCCCAAGTGAAGATATACACTATATATGAAGAAAAGACCATAATTTCAAGATCGTCTTCTCAAGATTTGAAGTATGAAGTAAATGCCAAATATCGGTTCGAGAAAGGTCTCAAATCGTGAATCGAGTTATGCCAAGATATGAACTTTATGAGGTCTCGAGAAGCAGTTTTAAAAGATTTTGTCCTTTAGCTAACTATGGATTAGATCGTCCTACTTTATTTTCAGCCCTAATAAACTATCGAAATAAGTCAAAGATGTATCCTCGTGATCATTCAAGACATTAATAAAATATAAGAGTTACCCATAGGAATAAGGGAGTCTAAGTGATTAATTGAACCGCATGAGTAAGTGTTAGTTGTGCTAACTTGTACTAACAATGATCTCGTTTTTAAGCTTGGTATGGGGAACGTAAAACTTGAGGGTGATAAACATTCATGACACCAAAGCCCTAATGTAAGTCTTATATTTCTTTACAAGTTTCTTCCTTCTTGCATTTTGTGATTTTCTATCTTTAAACTTTTCCTTAGATTATATTGTTTAATAAAGGCCAAGGTAGGTTGATTATGATGGAGAATGTAAATCTTGCTTTGTCACTAAGCATTGCATGAGATCATTGCAATGGTCAAGTGTAGGGGATTTGATAGGTGTGAAAACACCCATCCTTTTACCACTTAATTATAATGAAAACGAGACCATAACGTGTATTTTATGTCGTAAATGTCGGAATTATGCGTGGTTTGTGTCTTTGTTGTGATTTAGGTTCAAAATGTGAAAAGGAAGGAAAACATGGACTTTCACGGGCTTTTATCGAAGAAAAAGACAAAAGACGAAGTCAAAAGATCAAGGATGCAAAAAGAACGGAAGTCCAAGGCCTATTCTGAAGATTTATCGAAGAAAAAGTCTAAAGACAGAAGTTTAATAAAGCCGAAAAAACTCAAGTCTAATTTATGAAGAAATTACAAGACGAGTTTAAACTAATCCTGAGTCAAAGTCGAAAAAGTCGAAGAACTTAGAAGACGAAAAGGGCAAGAAAGAAAGAAAGAAAGGAGGAAGCCACCAACCACTCCCCTCTCCTATAAATACCACCCTCATTTGTTAGAAAAGGGTTGGTTAGTTTTAGGAGTAGATTAGGAGTAGTGTAGTTTATGCTTTCTCTCTCTAAGTTTATGCTTTCTCTCTCTAGATTAATTTGTGGATCTTTAATCTTTAAGTATTTATTGTTGAATCTTTACTTTTTAATCAAGCTTTTAATTCATCTTCTCCTTCCTTTCTTGTTTAATCATTGCTATTGTTCATGGTTGTGTTCTTGAGTTTTTCATGGATTTAATCAAGTGGGTTTTGATTGTTTTGGTTATTATTGTTAGTTTTAATGATTTGGTTTGATTGGTTTTTGTTACTTAATCTTCAGTGTTTATTTTGGTTTAATCTTTAGATTGATTATGGTAGATTTTAGTTAAATTCGTGTCTTGTTAGTTTTCCCCTGTTTTCACTGTTCTTGATATGCCCAGCACTTTCCGGATAACGTTTTCCGGATAAGGGTTTTTAACCCTTATTCCGGATAAGGTAAGAAGAGCTCTTTCCGGATATGACCACCTAGATTCATTTTCCGGATAGTGGGTTTATTGCGTTTTCCGGATAAGCATTCTAAGTAACATTCTGGATAAGCGTGAAATTTCGTTTTCCGGATAAGAGCCTTGTATCGTTTTCCGGATAAGGGTGTAGACTCATTTTCCGGATAAGGGCATGAGACTGTTTTGCGGATAAGGGTGATAACACGTTTTCCGGATAAGACTAAGAAGGATTATTCCGGATAACACTTAAATTTCGTTTTCCGGATAGTATCTAGATGGTGTATTCCGGATAAGGCATATTAACATTTCCTGGATAAGGATGTTTTTAGCATTATTCCGGATAATCCTAGTTTAGATTATTCCGGATTAGGGTGAAATTTCGTTTTCCGGATAAGGCAAGGTAGGTGGATTCCGGATAGTGATTAGGTTGTGTCTTCCGGATTAGACTTTATTGTGGATTCTGGATAGTGACAATTTGGATTCCGGATAAGGCCTATTTTGGTTAGTTTTCGCACTTAGGTTTTTCTAGTTTTAAGCATTACTTTTCTCGCCTTTTTCCTTAGTCGCACTTTTAGTTGCCTTGCCTTTAGGATAGTTTTAAGTTTGCGTTTTAGTTTCCGTTATTTACATTTTATCTTGCTTTAATTTCTCGTTATTTACTTTTAATGTTTTTAGTTTTATCTTTCCAAGCTTTTATCTTTAATTAGTTTTCTACAACGAAAACTTTTTATTTTTCCACCAAAAACGACTGAGTCACGCTTTTAACCGGAGATCAATTCGAGAAGATACCGAGAACAACGAACTTTGATACTTAGTGAAAAGCTTTGTATTGCTGATAAAACACTTTTTCAAAAACTTGAAAAACTTGAAAACTAAGCAAAACTCAAATGTGGCCAACACAAACCACCAAAACACTTGTAATATGATTATGGAACTCATATTCAAGCATCTAACACCAACTTCATTCAATATAAAAGGAATTACAATTGCAAAACGAAAAATACACAAACTTTATATTGATATGAAAGGTATTACACTAGACTGCCTAGAAAATGGAACAAAGGGACTCTCATAGGTTGAGGTCTCCTTTTATAGTGCTAATAGACTATTCTAGAATGAAGAAAATACATAAAACCTAGTCTAGAAATGCCAGAATTGCCCTTGATGCGTTTTGAGTTGATGAGTTGTCCAAAATGATCTTGGTCGTTTGTTTTTGCCGTTGGGACCAATTATGAATCATAAACCTTTGATCTTTACACGTGGCATTCCTTGGAGAGGAAGTTGTGTTTTCATTGGTGGACGAGATGGATGGTGGGGACCATTGGTTGATGTTATGGGGAATGTTAAGTGTGGGATGTGATCATGTGAAGGGGAATCACACGTGGATTAAGGTAATTGGGATTTACCCTTTGGTTTAAGTGGGATGGTAACTACGTTCTTGAGGTGAATAGTAACTCATTTCATCTGTTTTTTGTGGAGTTGAATTGTTTGGCGCGTGTTTGAGGATTCAAATGTTTGGTATGGCAGGAATGGTCCTTGTATTTTGGCAAAACATGTATAGCAAGTTTATTCAGCCATTAAACATATTTCCCTTTGTAATAAACTTTTCTTTTTCATACTTTTGCCACAAAAACTTTTCACAAGGGTTTAGAAGGACCAATCTTGAACTTTTTGAACTTTGAAGGTCTTCTTTGTATGTTTGATATTGAGGAGGACCAATATTGACAAATCTATATTTTTGAGGGACTAATCTTGCCAATTCTTCAAAGTTGAGGGACCTTTTTGTAATTTTGAGAAACTTTATGGACCAAACTTGTAATTATGAATATACAAGGGTATAAAGTGTCATTTCTTCAATGATGAAGGACTTTTATTGTACATATTCAAATCTTTAAGGTCTTTTTCTTGGAAAATCACAACTAGGGCCCGGTTCATTGTGCGACTTCGTTTCTCGTGTTCGTTTTTCCTTGTTTCTTGTGATTTTTTGTTTTTTTAGATATCCATACCTAAAATACACAAATAACAAACACAAGCATAATATATGGTATTTTTATGACATTTTTAGCATTTAAAGCCCAAAAAGAACGATGAGATCATGCATAAATGCCATCTCACCACTCCCCATACTAAACCATTGCCGTGCCCTCACACAATGCGAGAGTAAAGTATCTAAGCATCTCCAAAATTTAACTTTTATGAACATTTATTGAAAAGCAAACTTGCTATACTACTACTACAATGTGTAAAAGACATAATGTATGATTTTCATCACGTATGTGACTTTTAGGGTCAATGAATAAAAACAAGTGAATGTTTCATAGAGTAAAGTTCGTCATCCTTGATTGTCATTCATTCCATGCTAAGTGCAAAAACGAGATCATTGTTAGTACAAGTCATAATTCTAACACTACTCATACATTTAAATTGTGTAATACTTTTTCTCCCCGCAATCCTAATTATTAATGAAAGATATCAAGATTTTTTTTAACTATTTGTCATGGATCACAAGTTATTCATATTTACTTATTTGAGTATTTATTAGTCTGAAAATAAAGTAACACGATTTATATCGATAGTCAGCTAAAGGATAAAATCTTTTAAAACGGCTTCTCGTAATCTCCTTAAGTTCATATCTTGGCATAACTCGTTTCACGATTTGAGACCTTTCTCGGACTGATATTTCGCATGTACTTCATATTTCGAATCTTGGAAGACGTTCTTGAAACAATGGTATTTCTCTTCATATTTGGAATTTCTTCACTTGACGTTTTTGAGAGATTCTTCAAACTTGGACCACAACTTCATCATTTTTCTTCAATCTTTATTTGGGATTTTGATATACAACGATCCGCCTCCTTTTAGGACATGGATATAATTATCCTCATACCTTGTTAGGATATTTTTGGATAGACTTCTCCATGATCTTTATGGGAGTAAATTGCTTTTTGTCGTGTGTCTTGATCCTTCATATTGATTTTGGAATAATGATTCTTCACATCATCTTGGATCTTTAGCAACAAAATGGAGCCCTCATGCCTTGTTAGGGCCTTTTTGGACTTGCCAATCTTCGCGTCCCGCTTCAATAAGTTATGCCTTGGCTATGAACTCTATTCAAACATGAGCAACTTTTAAACGATCTTAGGCTAGAAGCTAAGTAACCTTTTGAAATCGTACGACCTTACTTATTGAAATTTATTTATCCTAATGCATTGATCTTATGGGAGAAAAAGCCACAATTTAAACACACGAGTTTTTGAAAGAACATTTCATGTTCTACGTTTAGCATGATCACTTGTCTAACTCTATCACTTCTCGTTCTTCAATATTTAAAGACCTCTAATTAAAGAGACTCGTGAATACTTAGCCATGCAAGTCAAAACTAAGCGAAATTTGGATTAGCTTTATTAAGACTATATTAAATCGAAGTTATGGGTTTTCAAGTCACCTATAGGAGCTTGCACTTTCTTAGACTTTTTCAAGCTTAGAGAATGCATTTTAAAGTTCCCTTGATAAGTGACTTTCTAGGATCAATTATAAGAACTAGCGTAAAGTTCTTGTACTTAACCCGTATGAGCTAAGACTTTCGCGTTTTAAAGTTCCCTATATAAAAGTCTAGCAAAACTTGATTCAAGCGGGTTAAGGAATGTAAAGGACTCCAAATGGCCATCAAGTTAAAAATTGGCTCTTATTCTACCCAACGGAAAATATACATTCGTGTCTTAAAAATACTTATGAAAACTAAGAATTTTTTTAAAATTTTGCCATTTTTAGCCTTATTTGCAACAAAACAAAACAAAATGATGAAAATAGGAAAGCGTGAGGGCGTAGCAAGACAAATATCTATTCAGCCCCCATACTAAAAGTAAACAATTTACTCAATGTTTCGAGTCTAAAGGTGGAGCACCCCCATACTAGAGACGAAGAGTCGAATGCTTATGATCTAGCATGGAAAGGGTGATCAACAATATATCTAAAGCTGTTTATGAATTATGCTAATAGATAATCGCTAGAACAATAAAGGATATGTCGTGGATTCGTGAAAACTTCTTCAAGCAAACTATCGAGGCTCACGTAAACGAACACGAGAGTCTTCAACATGGTGATGATGATGATCTAGATAACACATTCACAAACAACCACGAGACAACGAGTTGGAAGGGCACAAATCCCCTCACATTAACTACATTAGAAAACGATAATATGTACATGGATAAGCATGGGAACTCTCCCACGAAGCACCTCGTTTTTTTATTACGGAGTCATGAGCTTGACTCGATCCCCTCAATGCTAATTATCATTGGGGAAGGTGACTTGGTCAAGGTCATCCAAAGAAGGGACTTCCCCATTGATATGGTTGGTTTTGGCATATGTGTACTCAATCGTTCTCGGTATCTATTCAAATTGATCACAGTTTATAGTGGAATTATTGGTGATGGTCACTAAAAGGGGAAGCTTTAGATTATCAATTTCTATTAAAATGACAAGTTAACAAAGCTAAGGTAAAAGACTTACACAAAATATCAAGGAATTAAAGTAATTAAAAACTAATTTAAAAGTAATTTTGAAAATAAAGAAATATTGAATTAAGAAAAATCAAAGTTAAATATAACACTAAGCTAAATGAGGGAAAAGTTAAATTTAGAACTTAAAATAAAACAAGAAATAAAATTTAAAACTTGTGAATGAGTCGTAGCTGGATCGTACTCCCAGATCGTACTCACGGATCGTACCCACGTGATCACAACCTACGATCGTAACAAGCGATCGTAGCCTAGTGATCGTAGTATATGTGATCGCACTCAATGCGATCGTAACGAGTGATCGCACTCAAGGCGATCGTAGCCAGAGATCGCACCCAGCGATCTCACCCTGAATCGCACCTACAGATCGCACCCTTGATCGCACCAAGTGATCGTGGTATGGATCGTAGGATGTGATCGTAGTGGATGATCTTACAGGATGATCGCAGGTAGAAACCCTAGGGTTTATGTGATCAAGAAACTTGATCGGACTGGGTACATAATGCTGTTACGATGGGATTCAAAAGCAAAATAAGCAAAACCAAATAAGCACTTACTCAAATAAGCATTTACCAAAATTTGACCAAATCTAAACAAGCACAAAATTTAACAACTTTTTAAAACACTAAAGGAGCGAACTATATAGAACAAACTTTAAAAAGACGAAACTTTAGAAGGCTTAAAAAGAAATAAGTTAAACACGAAATAAGCCAAATAGCATAATAAGCTAAAAGCTTAAACCGTATAAGAACTTTGATATGAACAAAAAGATAAACTTTTTAATCACACAAACATCAAGATGAAACAAGATGCATGAATATTTCGGATCAAGAGCAAATCAAAATCAAGAAAGGTAGAAGAAGATTAATGATGAAAAGCTTAAACTTGAACTTGTAGATTAATGATTCCAAATACAAGATTAAATGAAAGCTTATAACTTGAAAGAAAAATGAAGAAATCTAAAGAGAAAGTAGAAACACCTACTTCTCTCTAAAGATATGAAAAACTAAGAAAATGAAACAAATGACAATCTAACTAACTCCCTCCTAATGAAGCATTAGGAGGGTATTTATAGGAGAAGGGATGGTGTGGTGTGTTGCTTCTTTCTTCCTTTTTGTCTTCTCGTCTTTTTAAATGACAATTCTTTCTCGACTTTGTCTCGGGATTAGTCGAATGATAATATGAACTCTTCTTCCATTTTTCTTCTTTTAGTAGACTTGGTTCTTCGACTTTGTTAAACTTCCGTCCTTAGACTTTTTCTTCGATAAATCTTCAGAATAGGCCTTCAACTTCCGTTCTTCTTGCACTTTTGATCTTTTGACTTCATCTTTTGTCTTTTTCTTCGATAAAAGCCCGTGAAAGCCCGTGTTTTCTTCCTTTTTCATATTTTTTGTCCTTAAACACAATAAAAACACAAACCACGCATAATTCCGCCTTTTACGACATTAAATACACGTTTTGGTCTTGTTATTATTAGAAATAAGTGGTAAAAGGATAAGTGTTTTCACACTTATTAAATCCCTACACTTTACCATTGCAATGCCCTCATGCAATGCATTAATTTCAAAGCACGGTTTACATTTTCCATCATAATTAACCTACCTTGGCCTTTATTAAATACTAAACACTAAGGAAACCAAAAAGATTAGAAAATTGCAAAATGCAAAAATGAAGAACAAGTAAAGAGATCAAAGACTTACATTAGGGCTTTTGTCGTCATGAATGTTTATCACCCTCAAGTTTCACGTTCCCCAAACCAAGCTTAAAAACGAGATCGTTGTTAATATAAGTTAGTAAGCTAACACGCACCCATGTGGGTCAATTATTTACTTAGACTCCCTTATTCCTAGGTGTATCTCTTATATTTTATTTTTGTCTTGAATGATCACGAGGATGCATTGTTGACTTATTTCGATAGTTATTTAGGCTGAAAATAAAGTAGGACGATTTAATCAATAGTTAGCTAAAGGACAAAATCTTTTAAAACTGCTTCTCGGGACCTCTTAAAGTTCATATCTTGGCATAACTCGCTTCCCGATTTGAGACCTTTCTCGGACCGATATTTGGTAGTGACTTCATACTTTGAATCTTGAGAGACGTTCTAGAAATAATGGTCTTCTCTTCATAATAGGAATTTCTTCAGTGGAAGTTTTTTAGAGATTCTTCATACTTGGACCACGACTTCTTCATTTTTCTCCAATCTTTATTTTGGATTTTGATATACAACGATCCGCCTCCTTTTAGGACTTGGATCTATTTATCCTCATACCTTGTTAGGGTCTTTTCGGATAGACTTCTCCATGATCTTTAGGGGAGTATTTGCTTTTCGTCGTGTGTCTCGATCCTTCATATTGATTTTTGATAAATTATTCTTCACATCACTTTGGATCTTTAGCAACAAAATGTAGCCCTCATGCCTTGTTAGGGCCTTTTCGGACTCGCCAGTCTTCGCATCCCGCTTCAATAAGTTATGCCTTGGATATGAACTCTAATTAATACCGAGCAACTTTTAAACGATCTTAGGCTAGAAGCTAAGTAACTGATAGGTGTGAAAACACCCATCCTTTTACCACTTATTTCTTACTAAAACAAGACCAAAACGCATGTTTAATATCATTTGTTTGGAATTATGCGTGGTTTTTGTGTTTATTGTGTTTTCAGAGTCAACCGGATGATTATTGAAGAAAACATGGGATTGCATGGGTTTTATCAAGGAAAAAGTCTAAAGACAAAGTCTATTGTCCAAGAGATGCAAAAGATTTGAAGTCAATGGGCCTATTTGAAGATTTATCGAAGAAAAGGACTGATGTTGGAGTTTTGCAACCCTTTAGGAAAAGAGAGCAATAAAATAGGGCAAGCACGACGATTTAGGAAAACCGTGTGTGAATGACCCAAGGTGAGTTCGTTCTCGAGGAGGCTAGTGCGTTGTGTTTAGAGTTGATTTTTTTTGTTTGAGATTATATTGATTGAAAAAGAAATGAGAAAGGAAAGAATTGACGGTTACGAAAACTAATTAAACTACGACGAAAAAGGCGTAAACGTAAAACCGTAAAAACGACGAAAATTAAAATTTTAACCTAAAAATTCCTAAAAATTACTAAAAACTCCCAAATAATATTCTAAGAGTTTACAAAAAATCCAAACTTGCCAAAACCTTTTAATTAATTTAATAATGACTTTTTAATGCTAATTAAAGCCCTAAAAATCACTTTTAAATATTAAAAAGCCCTAAACAAGATTTTATAGTTTGTAAACCTAAAAAATATCCTAATTAAGCTAAAAACTATTTTTAAAAATTTTAAAACCAATTTAAACTATTTTTAAACACTAAAAACTATTAAAATGTATTAAATCTTAAATTAATTCTAAAAATTAATTGAAAAGCCTAAAAATTAATTGGAAAGTGACAAAAGTCCTAATTAATGATAAAGAACCTAGGAAAAATGAAAAAGAAATAAAAATAAAACTTTTTATTTTAATGAATAAAATAATATTAAAATATTCTAAAAAATTAAAAGTCCTCAAATAAATTCTAAAAAATTCTCAAAAATCCTAAATATTGTAACTAGAACAAAAATGCAAACCAAATTTTCTGAAACCTATTAATTAATTTTATATTAATTTTTAAAGTTGCTTAAAAACCCTAAAATTAAATAAAATTAAAAATAAGCCAAATTGAAAACCTAATAAGCTGTAAACCTCAAAAACATGAATTAAAACTTAAAGACTATTTTTTTGTATTTTTTAATTACTTTTTACTATTTTTTATTTACTTAAAACTATTTTAAAATTAAAATAATTATAGAAAATGATAAAATAATGCTTAAATTAATCTATCAATTGTAAAAATCCTATTTTACTCTAATGAACAGTAGAAAAATGAAAAATGCTGAAAATTACTAAATTTTCCACTAAATGACAAAACTAGTTTAATTAAAACCCTAATTAACTTAAATTAATTCTAAAAATTAATAAAAAGATGAACAGTAACTAAATTTTAAACCAAAAACCTTAAAATATTATTCTAAGTTCAGAAAAATTAATTAAACTTAAAAATATTACTTTTTGGCACTAAAAGACAAAAACAGAAACTTTAAAATTAATTAAAAATAGCTAAATAACCTAAAAATTACTAAATGAACAGTAAATAAAAATTAAATTATACTAGAAAATCAGAAATTTAAAAAGAAAAATAATGCAACAAGAATCAAGCCCTAATTCTTAAAAAAGGTCACAAAAGACAAAAAATGTTGGTTCTGAAAGTGACACTTCTGAAGTTTCTGTCTTTTTGTGTAGCAGTGGCTACAAAGACACTAGCAGTGGGAAAGGAGTTCCCACTGACAGTGTAAAATTTTGCTTAGATTTTAATAAGCTTAGGAAAGCTTATCCTGATAGCTTCTTTGGACAATAAGGCACCCTTATACTCTTTGGAGTATAAGGAGTCTGATAAGCACAAAAAACAAGCAACCACTTAACAAGAATAAGCACAAATCAAGCTTAAAAGTTACTGATTAAGCTTAAAACAGGTCTGATGAACAATTGCTGATATTTCATGCACAAATCTGAATTTTATGGCCTTATAACTTGGAAATAAACTCACAATCATGCATACAAGTAACACTCAATGCTTAAACACCCTAAAATCTAGCAACCTACAAAGTTTGAAGGTCAAATCAACACAAAATCAAGCTCAATATGCAGTTTTCTGGTTTTAGCAATATTTTACCCTTTTAAGCATGCAAAAGTGTTAGAAACCTACTCAAACTGAAACCCAAGACCATATAACACTCAAATATACCCTAGGTGATGTTTCTAGACAGGTTTTATCATGCAAACTTATCACAAGTTCTTGCTGATTCCTTGACCCAAACACCCCTTTAATTTAGAAAACACAAATTTGATCAAGCAAACCTAAACAACTCTACACAAATCTGATTCAAAGCAATTTAAACATGCATGTAAACATATAATAACACAACTCAAACAACTTAAACACACAATCCAAGCAGATTCATACAAAATCACTTAGGCTACAAATTTTTCAGAAACTTAAAGAAATAAAAGGGAAATGAAAGCTACCTTGTTGGGCTTACTTCCAAGCCCAACAGTGGCTGATAAGCCACCTCCTACAAGCCCGGGCTTGTGCTGAGGGCTTATGATCAAAGAACAAAGGAAGAGAGTGGGGTGGTGGTCAATGTTGACTACACACCCTATATCTTCAAACAAGTGAATCCTGCTAAGAGAAAGAAAATATAGAGATTGTGTAAAAAACTTAAGACTTACCCCTAGCTTATAGATTAAGCTAGAAGAAAGCTTGAGCTTATGGATAGGATATAATGAGCTTAGAAATAGAAAATAGCCAAACCAATGGGTGATTTAAGCTTGTGTACCCACTGCACCAGAACAAGCCATGGTGCTATGGACATACACAAGTTCAAACACCATCAATCCAACACCCTTAACCAACATAGTATCAGGTTTGTGAAGATTTCTGAAGACAGAAAACTTTAAAAAAGAAAAAACAGAAAACTTGGAAATCTTGAAGTCTTTTGCTAAAAGTAAACCAAACTCAACAAGTAAACTTAAATAAACTGAAAATGTAAAATGGAGCTCAAATCTTTCTCATCAGCAACACTTATACCATTATATTAATCTCATAACTGGATTTACAAAGTTTGTGACAAAAAGGAGAAAAATTCAAGAACAAGATTATGCTACGTCCTATGTGCCTTTTTATAGGCTACATTGAATATTCTAGAAAGCTGGAAATCTTGCTAAACCCTAATGTCTAAACTTCCTACTTTGCCCTTTGAAGATTTTGAATTTTTCCATTTAGTCAAGATGCCATGTGACTGATTTTGTTGCTTTGTGATGTTGCAGCAGGTACAAATGATCTTGGCCACATATAAAACCTTTGGGAGCACGAAATCTTCCCTTGTCCGTTGATCTCTTCTGCCATCTTTTGGAGTTTTGTAAAAACGTGTAGCAGGGGCATGTGGGGAGGGACCATTTAGTGATGGTGATGGGTTTTTTGGGAGTGGGTTGTGATTAACTTGACATTAATCAGCAATCTGGAAACAATTAGTATTTTTCCCTTTGATTTGAGAGAGATAGAGTTTTAGGGTTTATGGTGATGAGGGGATTAGCAGGTAAGGGTTTAATTCGTTTGGAGTTAATTGTTTTTAAAAAAACGTGTTTCCCACTTAATTAATTAATTAATTAACCGGTTTAAAAAAAAGGTGGTGGTGGGAAGTGACGTGGGTGGATGGAAGGTTTTGATTGGAGGATGGAGCTGAGTGGGGTGAGGTGGCGTGTTGTGAGAGGCTGGGCTAGGTTTGGTTGTCTGGCCATAAATGGTCCCTCATCTCCTTTCACTTCTTCAAGTTGTAATAAACAGCCAATTCTTCTTTTCCTTTGTTAACAACTTTGGCAATGTGTCATTTTTGGCACAATGTTTTTGTAAACTTGAAACAAGGACTATTTATGCAATATTTCCATTTTCCAAGGACTGATTTTGCCATATCTTCAAACTTCAAGGCTTTGACTTGTTGGTTGACTTCTTGGAGGACCATATTTGACAATTTAGATTTGATGAGGGACTAAATTTGCCAATTCTTCAAAGTTAAGGGTCCTTTTTGTAATTTTGACAAACTTTAGGGACCAAACTTGTAATTATGAAGATACAAGGGTATAAAGTGTCAATTCTTCAAACTTGGAGGACCAATCTTCAATATTCTTCAAATCTTCAAGGGTTTTCTTTGGAAAATTCCTCACTAGGGCTTGGTTCATCGTGCGGCTTCGTTTCCCGTGTTCGTTTTTGCGTGATTCTTGTGATCTTTTGTCATTTTCTCAATATCCGTACCTAAATTACACAAGCAACAAACACAAGCATATATTTGGGTATTTGTATGATATTTAATGCATTTTAAGTCCAAAAAGAACGATGAGACCATGTATAAAAGCCGTCTCATCACTCCCCCATACTAAACCATTGCCGTGCCCTCACGCAATGCTAGAATAAAGTATCGTAGCATCTCCAAAATTCATTTTATTCACTTTTATTGAAAGGTAAACTTACTAAGCTATTACTATTACTACTACTTGTGTTATAGACATAATGTATGATTTTCATCGCAAAATGGGACGTTTAGGTTCATAGAATAAGAACACGTGAATGCTTCGTTAGAAATAATTTCATCGTCCTTGATTTTCACTTCAATTCCATGCTAAGCGTGCAACGAGATCATTGTTATTATAAGTTAGTAATGCTAACACTACTCATATGCCCTAATCACGTACTTATTCTCCCATTATTCCTAAGTTGTATCTCTTATATTTTATGATGTCTTGAATGTTTCACGAGGATACATTGTTTGACTTATGCGATAATAGAGATTTAGGTCTAAAAATAGAGTCCTAACGGTGTAACTAAGACCATCAAATCAATAACCCCTCCTAATAGACAACGATGTTAAAAAATTAAGTTGACAAGAAGAATCGATAAACACGGTTTTATAACGGTTTTGAACATGAGACTTATTACCAAGACTTTTATACGCCCCCTAACGGAAGGACCTTATTATCTTTGGTTTACCTCCATCTTTTATTCAACTTCGCCATGAAGCTTTTATTATGACTTTGGTCTTGCCTTGCCTTTTATTATCCGCCTCATCGGTGGTTTTATTAGCCAAAGACGTATATCCTCACGCTAAAGCGAATTTTGGATCTTTAAAGCTTCGAAGATTAAGGCTTGATTCACTTTCAATTTTGCATAGATTTTAGGCCTTGTGGGGCTTCAAATTGTTTGCTTGATTTAGGTGAGCACTTGAAATCTTATTATTAGGTGAAGCTTTCGATTATTCGGGTGCCAATACTTCAAAACCGTGACGCTGGCGATACCTTAATGTCTTCCCAATTTAATTACACGGAAGCTACTAGAAAAGACTAGAAACCCAACAATCCTAACTAAACCGCTAAGTCAATATTTATTAAGCAAAAAATATTTACATGCGAAGGGAGAATAAGCAAACAACGAGAACATATGAGTTTTTGAAAGAATACGAGTACTCTACGTTTAGCATAGTAACTTATAATTAACTCTATCATTTCTCGTCCTCATTTAAGAGACTTAGCCTAATGTGTAGTTAAGGAATCAAAGCTAAGTGCTCAACACGCACGGTCGAGTCAAAAATTACTCTTATTCTCGCCATCGGAAAATCTACATTCGTGTCTTCAAACACTTATAAAACATGAGAAAAATTTTAAAATTTTGCCATTTTAGCCTTATTTTGCAAGAAAACGATAAACAAAAAGATAAACTTTGGAAAGCGTGAAGGTTTGGCAAGGCAAGTATCTATTCACCCCCCCCCATACTAAAGTTAAACATTGTCCTCAATGTTTCGAGTCTAGGGGTGAAAACACCCCCATACTAGAAACGTAGTCGAATGCCTAATCTAGCATGGAAAGGGTGTAACCATTAAATTTAAAGCCGTTTATGAAGTGTGCTAAAAACCTAAGGTTAGAACAATAAAGGATATATCATGGATATTGAGAAATGTCTCCAAAGCAAATGATCGAGTGCTCCCATAAAACGAACACGAGAGGCTCCAATCGTGAAGATCATGATCTAAAAACCACATAACACAAACAACCACGAAACCAAGGTTGGAAGGGCACGAATCCCCACACGTAAGCTACATTAGACTAAGAAAGCGATAATATGTACATAGGATAAGCATGGGACTCCCCCACGAGGCACCTCGTTTTTGATTACCGAGTCATGAGCTCGACTCGATCCCCTCAATACTAATTATCATTGGGGAAGGTGACTTGGTCGAGGTAGTTCAAGGATGGAACTTCCCCACCAAAGTAGTGCTTCAACCTATGTCCATTCACCTTGAAGTTAGGACCATCATCTTGAGCTAGCTCGATGGTCCCATACGGAAACACTTGAGTCACGGTGAATGGACCGGACCAACGGGATTTCAATTTACCGGAAAATATTTTCAATCTTGAATTAAAAAGTAAAACTTGATCCCCAATGTTAAAAACCCGGTTTTTAATTTTTGAATCATGCAACTTTTTAGTTTTCTCTTTGTAAATCAATGAATTTTCATAAGCAATGTCCCTTAATTCATCCAATTCATTTAGTTGCATTCTCCGGTGTTTTCCCGCGGTCTCCATGTCATCATTACAATGCTTTAGGGCCCAATAAGCTTTGTGTTCTAACTCGATAGGCAAATGACAATTTTTTCCATACACAAGCTTATAGGGAGTGCACCCAATGGGCGTCTTATGAGCGGTCCTAAAGGCCCATAAAGCATCGTCTAACTTATCCGACCAAGATTGTCGGTTTTCTCCCACGGATCTCTCCAAGATCCTCTTCAATGCTCGGTTTGAAACCTCGACTTGCCCACTTGTTTGTGGGTGATAAGCCGTAGAAAGACGATGTGTAACCCCATATTTCCTTAGAACCCTTTCAAATTGGTCATTACAAAAATGGGTTCCACGATCGCTTATGATAGCACGAGGGGTTCCAAACCTAGCAAACAAACTTTTCAAGAACTTGACTACCACACGAGCATCATTGGTGGGCAAGGCCTTCGCCTCCACCCACTTAGAAAGGTAGTCAACCGCAACAAGAATATACTTATTACCACGAGATGATGGGAACGGCCCCATAAAGTCTATGCCCCAAACGTCAAAGATCTCACATACTTGAATGATATTTTGTGGCATTTCATCTTTTTGTGAGGCTTTTCCTTGTCGTTGGCATGAATCACACGACTTCACAAGAATTTGTGCATCTCGGTAAATAGTGGGCCAAAAGAAGCCGGCATCAAACACCTTTTTAGCCGTGAGATTAGCACCGTGGTGACCACCCGTGGGTCCCTCATGGCAAGCTCTAAGGATGTTAGAAGCTTCGGTGCCAAATACACAACGGCGGATGATTTGATCCGCACAAATTCGAAACAAGTAAGGGTCGTTCCAAAAATAGAACTTGACATCACGAAAGAATTTTCGTTTTTCTTGAGTTGTCATACCCTTAATGATGAAGTTACCCGCATGGTAATTTGCAAAATCCGCAAACCATGGGGTAGAAGAATCAAGCTTAGAATTCACTACACCAAGTGTCTCGAGCGGAAATGTTTCGGTGATTTCCTTAGGCTCGTAAACACTTTGGTGAGGATCTTCCAAACGAGAGAGATGATCGGCCGCTAGATTCTCGGCTCCTTTTTTGTCAACGATTTTGTGATCAAATTCTTGAAGGAGGAGAATCCAACGAAGTAATCTCGGCTTTGCATCTTGTTTAGCCATGAGATACTTGATAGCCGAATGGTCCGTATACACTATGCATTTCGTCAAGACGAGGTAAGGTCGGAATTTCTCAAATGCATACACCACGGCAAGGAACTCCTTTTCCGTTGTAGTGTATTTAAGTTGAGCCTCGGTCATCGTTTTGCTAGCATAGTGTATAGGCAAGAAATGCTTATCATGACGTTGCCCCAAAACGGCCCCAATAGCGTAATCACTTGCATCACACATAAGTTCAAAGGGGAGGTTCCAATTTGGAGCAACAAGAATGGGAGCTTCGGTAAGTTTCCTCTTAAGGATCTCAAAGGCTCGTACACAATCTTCGTCAAAGACAAAACGTGCTTCTTTTTCAAGAAGATGTGTAATGGGTCGAGAAATCTTCGAGAAATCCTTGATGAATCGTCGATAAAAGCCCGCGTGGCCTAGGAAACTCCTAACTCCCTTGACGGTTTTGGGATGAGGTAATTTGGCGATGACGTCTACCTTAGCTTGATCTACCTCAATCCCCGCTTTCGAGACCTTGTGCCCTAAGACGATTCCACTTTTAACCATAAAATGACACTTTTCCCAATTGAGCACAAGGTTGGTTTCCTCACAACGTTTTAACATTCTCTCAAGGTTCGACAAACACGAAGTAAAGGAATCACCAAACACGGAAAAGTCATCCATGAAGACTTCCATCGTCTTCTCGATCATATCATGAAAAATAGCCATCATGCATCGTTGAAAAGTTCCCGGTGCATTACAAAGTCCGAATGGCATTCTACGATAAGCAAACGTTCCATATGGACACGTAAACGTAGTTTTTTCTTGATCACGAGGATCGATGGGAATTTGGAAGTAACCGGAAAAACCATCTAAAAAGCAATAGAAATCGTTTCCCGCAAGACGCTCCAACATTTGGTCCATGAAGGGCAAGGGAAAATGGTCTTTTCGAGTGGCTTCATTCAACTTACGATAGTCAATGCACACTCTCCATCCGGTCACGAGTCTAGTGGGAATCAACTCGTTGGCATCGTTTGGCACAACGGTCATCCCTCCCTTTTTAGGGACACAATGAATAGGACTCACCCAAGGGCTATCGGAAATAGGGTAAATCATTCCCGCGTCAAGGAGTTTAAGGACCTCCTTTTTGATGACGTCGTGAATTTTGGGGTTCACCCTCCTTTGACTTTGGATTGTTGGCTTGAAATCCTCCTCCATTAATATTTTGTGTGTACAAAATTTGGGATTGATTCCCTTAATGTCGGATAACTTCCACGCAATCGCCCCTTTGTGGTCCTTAAGAACATCGACAAGTGCGGTTTTTTCATTATTCGAAAGTTCCTTCGCAATAATAACCGGCAACTTGTCGTCCTCCTCCAAATAGACATACTCGAGGTGAGGAGGTAAATCTTTCAACTCGAGGATAGGTGGTTCCTCAAGTGAAGATTTGGGCTCGATACTCATAACCTCCTCGGGTGGAGGAAATGGGAAATCGTTGAGAAAATCCTTGATAATCGAGAAGTCCTCATAGTTGTCGAGGTCTTCGTCACAAGTACGTGGAACATCGAATTCTTCCAACGTAAAACCACCACCTTCGAAAGGAGTGAAGGTTGGTGTCGAATTATCAAGAATAGGATCTAACATAGTGGGATTGCCACTAGTTTCTTCATCACCAAACCCTAAAACTTCTTGTGAAAATTCCTCGCAAACCACGTCGATCATATCAACGAGGTTTATAGTAGCAACGGAATAAACATGAGAAAGTTGAGAATTTTGAGTTGCGTTTATAACAAGTTCCTCGTCGTTGAAACGTAAGGTGATCTTTCTAGCATGCACATCAATCAAAGCCATAGACGTATCTAAAAACGAACGACCTAAAATAAGAGGAACTTGAGGATCCGTGGGGATGTCAACAACAATGAAGTCTACGGGATAGTAGAACTTCCCCACTTTCACAAAAACGTCTTCCGCCAAACCACATGCAAGAATCGTGGAATGGTCGGCCAACTCAATAGACATTCGTGAAGGAGTAAGATTAGGAAGATTGAGCGACTTGTAGATTGCAAGTGGCATCAAGTTAATGCTAGCACCAAGATCGGCCAAGGCATAGCATTCTTCCATATCTTGAATTGCACAAGGGATCAAAAATTTACCGGGATCACCGACTTTTTGAGGTATGCGATTAAGATAAACCGACGAACAACTAGACTTTTGGTGTAATTTTTCCTTGTTGTTCAACATACTCTTAAAGTTAGCGGCAAATCGAGGCATCATGACCAAGGCATCGGCGAAACTCACATTAAAGTGCAAATCACGAAACATTTTCATAAAAAGCTCAAATTGATAGTTATCGCGCTCTTGTCGTTTCTCCTTCCTAAGTCTCGATGGGTAAGGCAAGGGTGGTGTGGGTTGGGGCATAGGCATAGCCTTTGGAATCTCGGGTTCCAATATGGGTGATGGGTCAACCGTAGGTGTGGCATGAGCGGTACTTTGTGGGCTTGAAATATGCTCCTTTTCGACCACCACCTCGGGCTCTTCCTCAATTTCCTCCACCGTTGGAGTAATTGGTTGAGGAGTCGGTTCTTTAAGTGTCTTACCACTACGTGTGGTAATCACTTTCATCTCTCCCTTCGGGTTTGAAACGGTGTTACTAGGCAAACCACCCGAAGTAGAGGCTTTGTTCACCATTACACATTCTAAAATTGTATTAAGCTTAGCATCAAAATTATTAAACTTCACATCTTGGCTAGCGGCTTTTTGGTCAATTCTTTGTTCAAGCCTAGCATGACTTTGCTCTATCTTGTTGTTTTGACCTCGAATTTGGTTAGCAAAATCATTTTTCAATTCATTCCTCATGGCTAGATTTTCCTTAATGAAAGTAGCTAACTCCTTTGCATTCTTAGCCGTTTCCTTAGCTTGATTAGCCATTTGTTCTTGAATGTTTTCCATAATCTTATCATTTGAAGTAGTGTAATTCAAAAATTCCAATGGAAGTTCTTTGTTATTTTGAAGAGCTTGACTTGCATTTTGAAAATTGCGGTTTTGATTTTGATTTTGCAATTGGCTATTACTACTACTCCCTTGATTCCCATAGTTGTTATTACCCTTATAATTGTTCCTTTGATTGCTTTGGTAACCAACTTGGTTGTTTCGATAATTGTTAGCATTTTGATTTGGTGAAAAACCCGGTGGAGTCAATTGATTAGTGCGAGGAACTTGACCGTTTTGGTTATAAGTTCCCGCGGCCGCGAAGGCACTCGAAGTGTTACCACCGTTGGTAATGCACTCGGAATAATCGTGAGCTCCACCACAATACATACATGAAACCTCAACCGCTTTAATCGTAGCGGGAGCGGGTTGTTCACCAACCTTAAACTCAACTAACAAGCCTTTCACTATATCAAAAATTTTGTTCTCCAAATTAGCCTCGACTTGGCAAGCATCAACGGTGTGTGACAAACTAGGTGAAGATGAAGACGAAGCCTTACGAACACTCGACGTGCTACGAGGATTATACACCTTAGACCTATTCTCAATAATTACCAATGCTTCCTCGACCGTCTTACACAAGAAATTACCACCCGCGGCGGCATTAAGATAATCACGCTCATGATCGTTCAAGCCATTGTAAAACGTGTCTATTTGATGCAAGTCGGAAAAACCATGATGAGGACATTCGTGCAACATTTCTTTAAACCTATTCCAAGCCGTTGAAAAACTCTCATTATACTCTTGCGAAAACTTTGAAATCTCGTTTTTCAAGTGCGTAGTCTTAGAGGGCGGAAAAAATTGGTTCACGAATTTTGAAACGAGATCCTTCCACGTCAATATAGAATTGGGTGGCTCTTTCTCTAACCAAATTTTTGCGGGCCCCGCTAAGGAATACGGAAAAAGCATCATCTTAATCGAGTCGTTTGAGACGTCCTTAAACTTGCACGTGGCGGTGAGACGATTAAATTGGCGAATGTGGTTATGCGGGTTGTCCTTTTCGTCCCCTCGAAACTTGTTGTTTTGAATCATGGACAACAAACCCGTCTTAACCTCAAAATTCTCCGCAAGGATAGCGGGAATCACAATCGCTTCTCCATAACCCTCGGTGGGTGCTTGAAGCAACTCCATCATAGTTCGATTAGCCATGGGTGCTTCTTTCACTACAATAGGTTCGTCAATAGGAGAGTCCTCACTAGTGGGAGTGAGTGATTTGTTTCTTCGTTTACGAGCACGTCTTGCTTTAGAGCGAGTTTGCATAAACGTCACGTACAACGAGAAGGCGAGCAAAGAAGATTCTTTTTGGTATTTTTACTTTTTCAATTTTTTTGTGGTTTTTGATTGTTTTTAACTTTTTTGGATTTTTTGGAATGTATTAAGTAGACCAAAATCTACAAATCTCCTCACTAATCAAATCTCTTGATTAACGAAGCCTCAAGGAATGAAAACGAACACGTGAAGTGAACGTCTTCGATGACTTTAGAACGATGGTGGAACACCAAATCGTTCAAGAGGGTTTAATCAAATGAAACCAAGAAAATATATATGATACGTAGTAATACTTTGGGCGGCAAAACCCTCGATTCACTCTCAAAATCAAATACGCACAAGCAAGCGGAGGAAATGAGGCGGCGCGAAGCACTTAAGAGCCTTTTTCCTTTAGGTCGTGAAATACAACCGCCTTATACCCACCTTATAGTTTGTATTATCAAAATCAAGCTTCACGAAAGTATTTATCTATTTTTGCCTTTTTCTTTGGTTTGAGATTCGAATACAATGATTGGGTAATGACCTCCCAAGTCAAGGTTGTGATTTCTCACGTATTTGGAGTACTTGTAAATTTATTGTTCTACGTATACAATATAGTAATAATATTCACAAAAATCGAAAAACGATAATACGTATTAATAGAGTGCTATTAATACAAATACTATTATGGCTAATATAGAAAACAACAATGGTTCAACCAAAACACAACACGCCTCCCCGGCAGCGGCGCCAAAATGATGTTGGAGTTTTGCAACCCTTTAGGAAAAGAGAGCAATAAAATAGGGCAAGCACGACGATTTAGGAAAACCGTGTGTGAATGACCCAAGGTGAGTTCGTTCTCGAGGAGGCTAGTGCGTTGTGTTTAGAGTTGATTTTTTTTGTTTGAGATTATATTGATTGAAAAAGAAATGAGAAAGGAAAGAATTGACGGTTACGAAAACTAATTAAACTACGACGAAAAAGGCGTAAACGTAAAACCGTAAAAACGACGAAAATTAAAATTTTAACCTAAAAATTCCTAAAAATTACTAAAAACTCCCAAATAATATTCTAAGAGTTTACAAAAAATCCAAACTTGCCAAAACCTTTTAATTAATTTAATAATGACTTTTTAATGCTAATTAAAGCCCTAAAAATCACTTTTAAATATTAAAAAGCCCTAAACAAGATTTTATAGTTTGTAAACCTCAAAAATATCCTAATTAAGCTAAAAACTATTTTTAAAAATTTTAAAACCAATTTAAACTATTTTTAAACACTAAAAACTATTAAAATGTATTAAATCTTAAATTAATTCTAAAAATTAATTGAAAAGCCTAAAAATTAATTGGAAAGTGACAAAAGTCCTAATTAATGATAAAGAACCTAGGAAAAATGAAAAAGAAATAAAAATAAAACTTTTTATTTTAATGAATAAAATAATATTAAAATATTCTAAAAAATTAAAAGTCCTCAAATAAATTCTAAAAAATTCTCAAAAATCCTAAATATTGTAACTAGAACAAAAATGCAAACCAAATTTTCTGAAACCTATTAATTAATTTTATATTAATTTTTAAAGTTGCTTAAAAACCCTAAAATTAAATAAAATTAAAAATAAGCCAAATTGAAAACCTAATAAGCTGTAAACCTCAAAAACATGAATTAAAACTTAAAGACTATTTTTTTGTATTTTTTAATTACTTTTTACTATTTTTTATTTACTTAAAACTATTTTAAAATTAAAATAATTATAGAAAATGATAAAATAATGCTTAAATTAATCTATCAATTGTAAAAATCCTATTTTACTCTAATGAACAGTAGAAAAATGAAAAATGCTGAAAATTACTAAATTTTCCACTAAATGACAAAACTAGTTTAATTAAAACCCTAATTAACTTAAATTAATTCTAAAAATTAATAAAAAGATGAACAGTAACTAAATTTTAAACCAAAAACCTTAAAATATTATTCTAAGTTCAGAAAAATTAATTAAACTTAAAAATATTACTTTTTGGCACTAAAAGACAAAAACAGAAACTTTAAAATTAATTAAAAATAGCTAAATAACCTAAAAATTACTAAATGAACAGTAAATAAAAATTAAATTATACTAGAAAATCAGAAATTTAAAAAGAAAAATAATGCAACAAGAATCAAGCCCTAATTCTTAAAAAAGGTCACAAAAGACAAAAAATGTTGGTTCTGAAAGTGACACTTCTGAAGTTTCTGTCTTTTTGTGTAGCAGTGGCTACAAAGACACTAGCAGTGGGAAAGGAGTTCCCACTGACAGTGTAAAATTTTGCTTAGATTTTAATAAGCTTAGGAAAGCTTATCCTGATAGCTTCTTTGGACAATAAGGCACCCTTATACTCTTTGGAGTATAAGGAGTCTGATAAGCACAAAAAACAAGCAACCACTTAACAAGAATAAGCACAAATCAAGCTTAAAAGTTACTGATTAAGCTTAAAACAGGTCTGATGAACAATTGCTGATATTTCATGCACAAATCTGAATTTTATGGCCTTATAACTTGGAAATAAACTCACAATCATGCATACAAGTAACACTCAATGCTTAAACACCCTAAAATCTAGCAACCTACAAAGTTTGAAGGTCAAATCAACACAAAATCAAGCTCAATATGCAGTTTTCTGGTTTTAGCAATATTTTACCCTTTTAAGCATGCAAAAGTGTTAGAAACCTACTCAAACTGAAACCCAAGACCATATAACACTCAAATATACCCTAGGTGATGTTTCTAGACAGGTTTTATCATGCAAACTTATCACAAGTTCTTGCTGATTCCTTGACCCAAACACCCCTTTAATTTAGAAAACACAAATTTGATCAAGCAAACCTAAACAACTCTACACAAATCTGATTCAAAGCAATTTAAACATGCATGTAAACATATAATAACACAACTCAAACAACTTAAACACACAATCCAAGCAGATTCATACAAAATCACTTAGGCTACAAATTTTTCAGAAACTTAAAGAAATAAAAGGGAAATGAAAGCTACCTTGTTGGGCTTACTTCCAAGCCCAACAGTGGCTGATAAGCCACCTCCTACAAGCCCGGGCTTGTGCTGAGGGCTTATGATCAAAGAACAAAGGAAGAGAGTGGGGTGGTGGTCAATGTTGACTACACACCCTATATCTTCAAACAAGTGAATCCTGCTAAGAGAAAGAAAATATAGAGATTGTGTAAAAAACTTAAGACTTACCCCTAGCTTATAGATTAAGCTAGAAGAAAGCTTGAGCTTATGGATAGGATATAATGAGCTTAGAAATAGAAAATAGCCAAACCAATGGGTGATTTAAGCTTGTGTACCCACTGCACCAGAACAAGCCATGGTGCTATGGACATACACAAGTTCAAACACCATCAATCCAACACCCTTAACCAACATAGTATCAGGTTTGTGAAGATTTCTGAAGACAGAAAACTTTAAAAAAGAAAAAACAGAAAACTTGGAAATCTTGAAGTCTTTTGCTAAAAGTAAACCAAACTCAACAAGTAAACTTAAATAAACTGAAAATGTAAAATGGAGCTCAAATCTTTCTCATCAGCAACACTTATACCATTATATTAATCTCATAACTGGATTTACAAAGTTTGTGACAAAAAGGAGAAAAATTCAAGAACAAGATTATGCTACGTCCTATGTGCCTTTTTATAGGCTACATTGAATATTCTAGAAAGCTGGAAATCTTGCTAAACCCTAATGTCTAAACTTCCTACTTTGCCCTTTGAAGATTTTGAATTTTTCCATTTAGTCAAGATGCCATGTGACTGATTTTGTTGCTTTGTGATGTTGCAGCAGGTACAAATGATCTTGGCCACATATAAAACCTTTGGGAGCACGAAATCTTCCCTTGTCCGTTGATCTCTTCTGCCATCTTTTGGAGTTTTGTAAAAACGTGTAGCAGGGGCATGTGGGGAGGGACCATTTAGTGATGGTGATGGGTTTTTTGGGAGTGGGTTGTGATTAACTTGACATTAATCAGCAATCTGGAAACAATTAGTATTTTTCCCTTTGATTTGAGAGAGATAGAGTTTTAGGGTTTATGGTGATGAGGGGATTAGCAGGTAAGGGTTTAATTCGTTTGGAGTTAATTGTTTTTAAAAAAACGTGTTTCCCACTTAATTAATTAATTAATTAACCGGTTTAAAAAAAAGGTGGTGGTGGGAAGTGACGTGGGTGGATGGAAGGTTTTGATTGGAGGATGGAGCTGAGTGGGGTGAGGTGGCGTGTTGTGAGAGGCTGGGCTAGGTTTGGTTGTCTGGCCATAAATGGTCCCTCATCTCCTTTCACTTCTTCAAGTTGTAATAAACAGCCAATTCTTCTTTTCCTTTGTTAACAACTTTGGCAATGTGTCATTTTTGGCACAATGTTTTTGTAAACTTGAAACAAGGACTATTTATGCAATATTTCCATTTTCCAAGGACTGATTTTGCCATATCTTCAAACTTCAAGGCTTTGACTTGTTGGTTGACTTCTTAGAGGACCATATTTGACAATTTAGATTTGATGAGGGACTAAATTTGCCAATTCTTCAAAGTTAAGGGTCCTTTTTGTAATTTTGACAAACTTTAGGGACCAAACTTGTAATTATGAAGATACAAGGGTATAAAGTGTCAATTCTTCAAACTTGGAGGACCAATCTTCAATATTCTTCAAATCTTCAAGGGTTTTCTTTGGAAAATTCCTCACTAGGGCTTGGTTCATCGTGCGGCTTCGTTTCCCGTGTTCGTTTTTGCGTGATTCTTGTGATCTTTTGTCATTTTCTCAATATCCGTACCTAAATTACACAAGCAACAAACACAAGCATATATTTGGGTATTTGTATGATATTTAATGCATTTTAAGTCCAAAAAGAACGATGAGACCATGTATAAAAGCCGTCTCATCAAGGACCAAAGATGGAAGATTTACATATGTCGAAGAAACTCAAGTCTATTAAAGGAAGAAATTAAAAGACGAGTTGAATTTAATCGTCGACAAATCCCGAATCAGAATCAAAAACGTCAACTTTTCTGAAAAGACGAGAAGACAAGAAGAAAGGGAGAAAGCCCACTCACCAACCAACCCCTTAGCCTATAAAAGGAAATCCCTCACAAATCTTTTGGCATGTAGTTTTTCTTTTAGTTACACTCTTCCTAGTTCGTAGGAAACCATCTCCCTTAAGGAGTGGTTTTTCATCTTCTTTGATTTTGTTTTTTAATCTTGTAAGTTTGATCCTTTCCTTTTGTTTACTGAATCTTGATTATCAATATAAGTTTTCCTTTAAACTTTTCATTCCTCTTGTTCTTCATCTTCTTTTATTCAAAGTATTTAAGTTCTTATTTAGTTGGTTTGATCTTCAAAAGTTGTTGATTTTGTGTTTCTATGATTGGGATTTGATCCTTATAGTTAATAGATGATTTGTGGTTAATTTGGTTAAAACGTTTTTTTTGTTTATTTGGATCGATTGGGTAAAAAGTCGCGTCCCCTGTTTTTCTACAGTTTCTGTTCTTCATCCCAGCATCATTCCGAATAGTCTCATTGTTTCTCCTCTTGTTTAGAATATTGGTATATTCCGGATAGGCTTGTTATCTTGTTCCTTTACGCGGAATATTTATTATTCCGCATAGTAATAGTATTCCGCATGACTTGATTTTTCCGCATAGAATAAGTTATTCCGAGTAACCATCGTATTCCGCATAGCCTCCTTTTCCGATTGGTACTTTTATTCCGCATGGTCTCTTTATTCAGAATAGTCTTACATTCCGCATGGTCAATATATTCCGCATAAGCTTTGATATTCCGAGTAAAGTCATTTATTCCGCATGGTGTTAACATTCTGAATACAACTCATTAATCCGAGTAGCCGACATTCCGAATAGCAGCTTACATTCCGCATAGGTCATTTATTCCGCGTAGAACTTTTATTCCGACTAGAAGGTTTATTCCGGATCATCATTTATTCCGCATAGAGCAAGTTTTCAGTAGGGCCATTTTTCTGTTTAATCATTTTATTTAAAGTCAAGTTTAATTTCATTCACTGCTTTTGGTTTAAATCTTTATTTACTTCTTTTACTTATCTTTTAAATAGATTAGAAAACCAAATCCACTTTTGTCACCAAAAACAAATCATTCCACTTAGAGCTGTGATCAATTCAAGGAGATACCGAGAATCGAACTTTCAAACTAGTAAAATCTCGTTTATCAAATGGCGCCGCTGCCGGATCTTCTCGTTAAGATCAACAGTTTTTTGTGAGAACTTGGATTTTGGGATCCGTTCACCGTGAACGTTACTTTTTCATAAAAAATTTCAAAAACCTTAAAAAATATAAAATTTTCAAAAATCCTAAAAATTAAAAAACATAAAAACCAAAAATATTTTTGCTTTGTTTTTGCCTTGTTAGTTCTTTTGCAGGTGCATGCGTACACGATCAACGTCTTATCAAGAGCCCGAGCCTCTCGAAGACTTAGACATGGCCGGTGTACAAAACAACAACAATAACCCACCTCAAAACAATAACAATAACAATAACAACCCACCTTTCAACAACAATAATAACAACCACAATGAGCCTCTACCGGATAATCGCCCGATGATTGAACTTCTGCAAGCACATGTCAATGGCAACAATGATCCAATTGTTATACCAGCGATTGCAGCCAACAATTTTGAGCTCAAATCCGGCTTTATCCAGATGGTCTCTGCTCAACCATTCTTGGGGCGTACCATTGATGATCCACATGACCACAACAAAAGGTTCTTGCAACTCACCAATACGGTCAAATTCAATGGTGTTCCACAAGAGGTAATCCGTTTACAACTCTTTCCCTTTTCTTTAGAGGGACAAGCCCGGCATTGGCTTGCTAAGGAACCGCCACAAAGTATTCTTTCGTGGACGGATTTGGAGACCAAGTTTATCAACTACTTTTTCCCACCCTCTCGTACTACCGCTTTGCGGAATGAAATTGTCAATTTTGAACAAGAGTACGATGAGTCGTTTAGTGAATCTTGGGACCGTTTCAAAGACCTTTTGAGAAAATGCCCACAACATGATTTTACCAAAGTGCATCAAATTAATACTTTTTACAATGGTTTAAACATGAATGACCAAGATTCACTAAACAGTGCCTCGGGGGGTAATACTTTGGCTAAGACTTCCAATGCTGCTTGGGATATCATTGAGAATAAGTCTCGTGTGCAAACCAAGAGTGTTCGGACCAATTTCGCTAGTGCTAGTACTAGTGACAGCGACAAGCGACTTGATAAAATCACTGCGCTTCTTGAATCGCTTGCTACCCAAACCGCCAGCAACACCAACAGCATCAACGCTAGAAACGCTAAAGACGCTCAAGTCAATGTTGTCAGCCAACCATGTGAAATATGCGGGGGTCCTCACTCTTACACCACTTGTACCGCCACCCAAGACTACCCTTCTGAGAATGTGAATGCAACATATGGCACCTATCCTCAACCCGCTTATCAAGCTCGACCTCAAGGTGACCGCAACTTGCTTAGCTACCGCTCTAACAACTATCTTTCCCCACCCGGTTTTCCTCCTAGCATCCCGAACCAACAACAAAACCTCAATCGCCCTCCTCAACAACAACAACAACCGCGTACACCATACATACCACCTCACAAACAACAACAACCACCTCAAAGAAACAACCAAGTTTACCAGCAACCTGCTTATCAACCACCCGTATATAATGATCCTTCCAACCAACCCACAGCTTTACACCAAGAAGTGGAAACATACATGAGGACTAACGATGTGATCGTGGGAAATCTTCAGCGGGAAGTGCTCAATTTGAAAGCAGACCTGGTGAAACAAGGGAACGATCTGAGAGCTGATATGAGAAACACTTTGGATAGTCAAACGAATGACTTAAAAAACATGATGGCTAGTTTCTTCCAAGGTAATCAACCCTCTTCTCCGGGTACTCTTCCGAGTAACACCGTTGCGAATCCACGAGGGGAGATGAAAGCAATCACCACTCGCAGTGGCAAAGGTACCAAGGAACCCGAGCTTCCTATACCTCCACCAGTGGTTGTGACTAAGGAGAACGAGTCACCTGCTCCCATTCCTCATCCTTCTCCTTCTCTAATTTCTCCACCTTTTACTTCTACCCCTCCTCCACCCAAGGATGTGAGTGATCCTATTCTCCCAAAGCCTTCCTCTTCTTCTGATATACCTTATCCATCTAGGTTGAGGAAAGAGAAACTCAAAAGCAAGGACGATATTCAGGTTTCGAACTTTCTCAAAATGTTTAAAAAACTGAATTTTAACATCTCCTTTGCTGAGGCTCTCGCTCACATGCCCAAGTATGCAAAAATGTTCAAAGATCTTCTTAGCGACAAGGAGAAGCTTCTTGATATTGCTAACACCCAACTTAATGAGAATTGCTCTGCGGTCCTCTTAAGGAAATTGCCAACCAAGCTTGGTGATCCGGGTCGTTTCTTAATCCCTTGTAACTTCCCGGGAGTAGAGAATTGCATGGCCCTAGCCGATCTAGGTGCCAGTATCAACTTAATGCCTTTAAGTGTGTGGAAGCAATTATCTCTCCCTGAGCTAGTCCCCACTAAAATGACTTTGGAATTGGCTAACCGTAAGGTTGCTTATCCAGTGGGGATAGCCGAAGATGTCTTTGTAGGAGTCGACAAATTCACTTTTCCTGCCGATTTCGTCGTTGTTGATTACGATATGGACCCTCGTGTGCCATTAATTGTTGGTCGTCCATTCCTGAGGACCGGTCGCACTCTCATCGATGTTGAAGCCGGTGAGCTTATCATGAGAGTGGGTGACGATAAAATCGTTTTCAAGATGGGAAAGTTGTCTAAACAGCCTTATTCTAACGAGAGTGTTAATTGTATTGACGTTCTTGATGAGGCTTGTGAAGAACACTTCAAAGATGCTTGCAAAAGTATTCCTACCTCTCTTCCCAATGTTGAGACCGTTTCCTCGATTGATTCATCACTATCTCTATTTGGAGAAAGTGATTTCCTTTGGAAAGATTTTGAAGCCACCATGGGAGATGTGAATTTAGCTAATGACGATTCAACCACCAATTGGGATGAAGATCTCCGCCTCACTGAGAACCTTCTTAAAGAAGACAATCCTTCCCCACCATCTCCCACGGTTATTGCTATCGATGCTCCGACTTTGAAAATGCCTCCCATCGAAAATACTCCGGATTTAGAACTTAAGGAGTTGCCGCCCCATCTTGAGTACGTGTTCCTTGAAGAAGAGAAGAAGTCGCCCCTAATCATTGCCAAGGACTTGAAAGAAGAAGAAAAATCTCTCCTCATCGCCGTGCTTAAAGATCATAAGAAGGCAATTGCTTGGAAAATTTCCGATATCCGCGGAATTGATCCGAACTTTTGTACTCATAAGATTCTCATGGAAGATGACTTTAAACCCGCAATCCAGAGCCAAAGAAGGGTTAATCCTCGAATTCATGACGTCATCAAACAAGAGGTTATCAAACTTCTTGATGCCGGCTTGATTTACCCTATTTCGGATTCGCCGTGGGTAAGTCTCGTCCATTGTGTGCCCAAGAAGGGCAGAATAACCGTTGTTTCCAATGAACACAACCAGTTGATTCCCACTCGTCTCGTTACTGGGTGGAGAGTTTGTATTGATTATCGCAAGCTCAATGATGCCACGAGAAAAGACCACTTTCCTCTTCCCTTCATGGATTAAATGCTCGAGCGTCTAGCTGGTAATGACTATTACTGCTTCTTAGACGGTTTCTCTGGGTATTTTCAAATTCCCATCGATCCCAAAGACCAAGAAAAGACCACATTCACTTGTCCCTACGGAACATTTGCTTACCAACGCATGCCTTTCGGTTTATGTAATGCTCCTGGGACGTTCCAAAGGTGTATGATGGCTATATTCCATGACATGGTGGAAAACACTATGGAAGTATTCATGGATGATTTCTCGGTCTATGGCGATTCATTCTCTGCTTGCCTTGCCAATTTAGAACGTATGCTGAAGCGGTGTGAAGACACTCGCCTTGTTCTTAATTGGGAAAAATGCCATTTTATGGTAAAAGAGGGCATCGTGCTAGGACACAAGATCTCCAAAGCCGGTCTTGAAGTAGACAGTGCTAAAGTTGATGTTATCGCTAAGTTACCTCCACCTTCAACCGTGAAGGGTGTGAGAAGTTTCCTGGGTCATGCGGGCTTCTACCGTCGATTTATCAAAGATTTTTCTCAAATCGCTCGCCCGATGACCCACCTCTTGGAAAAAGATACTCCTTTTATCTTTTCCAAAGAGTGTATCGAAGCCTTTAACTCGCTTAAGGATCAGCTTACTAAGGCACCCGTCTTGGTTACCCCTAATTGGGAGCTTCCCTTTGAGTTGATGTGCGATGCTAGTGACTTTGCTATTGGAGCGGTTCTGGGACAAAGAGTGAACAAACACTTCCAACCAATCCATTACGCTAGCAAGACAATGACAGGGTCCCAATTGCATTATACGACAACCGAAAAAGAGCTTTTAGCTGTTGTATATGCTTTTGAAAAGTTCCGCCCCTATCTTGTCCTTTCCACCACAATCGTTTACACCGATCATTCTGCGTTGAAGTACTTGTTGACTAAACAAGATTCTAAACCAAGACTTCTTCGCTGGGTTTTGCTACTCCAAGAATTTAAAATCGAAATTCGCGATAAAAAAGGAGCTGAAAACCTAGCCGCGGATCATCTCAGCAGACTTAAGGATCCTTACCAGGGGGATTATCCGAACAAAGAGATCAATGACTCTTTTACCCTGTAGACCTTAATGTCTATCAACTCGACTGCTGATGAAACCCCGTGGTTTGCGGACATTGCAAACTACTTAGCGGGTGGAATTCTCGTTGACGGGCTAACATCCCAGCAAAAGAAAAAGTTCTTCAAAGACATTAAGACTTACTTTTGGGATGACCCGTATCTATTCAAACAATGTGCTGATTTGATTATTCGCCGATGTGTTGATGGACCGGCAGCTTTTGAAATCCTTGACGCTTGCCACAAAGGACCCACCTGTGGTCACTTTGGTCCCAACTACACCGCCAAAAAAGTGTTTGACTTGGGATTTTATTGGCCCACCATCTACCGTGATGCTCACGAGATGGTTAAACGATGTGATGCTTGCCAAAAACAAGGCAAGATCACACATAAAGACGAGATGCCTCAGAATTTCATTCAGGAATGTGAAATTTTTGATGTTTGGGGTATCGACTTTATGGGGCCATTCCCTTCTTCTAAAGGAAACAAATACATCCTTGTAGCCGTTGACTACGTCTCCAAATGGGTTGAAGCCAAAGCTTTACCCACTAATGACGCAAGGGTGGTTTGTAACTTTTTGAAATCGCTATTCGCTAGATTCGGTGTGCCTCGTGCCATTATTAGTGATCGCGGGACTCATTTTTGCAACGACCAATTTGCAAGAGTCATGGCAAAGTATGGTGTAAATCATCATCTTTCCACCGCCTACCACCCACAAACTAATGGCGAGGCTGAAATATCCAACCGAGGATTAAAGCGGATTCTTGAAAGAACCGTGGGAGAGCATCGTGCCTCATGGGCTGATAAACTTGATGATGCTTTGTGGGCTTTTCGTACTGCATACAAGACTCCGATTGGTTGTACACCATATCATCTCGTGTACGGGAAAGCATGCCACCTCCCCATTGAGTTGGAGCACAAGGCTTACTGGGCCTTGAAGTGGGCAATTTTGATATCAACAAAGCCGGTGACCTACGCAAGATCCAACTCAATGAGCTGAATGAACTCCGTAATGAGGCTTATGAAAATTCTTTGATCTATAAGGAGAAGACTAAGCTCATTCACGACTCTAAGATTAAGAACCGAGAGTTCCAAGTTGGAGACAAAGTTTTACTCTTTAACTCTCGGTTGAAAATCTTTTCGGGCAAGCTGAAATCTCGTTGGTCCGGCCCATTCACCATTGCCCAAATTTTTCCATATGGTACTCTCGAGCTCGCTCAACCTAATGGACCTAATTTTAAGGTGAATGGCCAACGAGTGAAGTTGTACTTTGGTGAGGACATCTCTCAGGAGATGATTCCATCCCTCACCACGTTCCCCATGAACTAATTTAGGGTCGAGTCAGGCTCGTGACTCGGTTATCAAAAACAAGCGCTCCTCGGGAGGCAGCCCGAGTATCTATCCTTTTATGTTTTAACCTCCTAAGTGTAGGGGGACCTATATAGGTGTTTGTCTTTGTGTGGTGATGTTATTACAGGGATGAATGCACTCTTGGAACCTTCGAAGAACCGTGCTCCCGTGCTATCCGAAATCCGGTTCTATCTCTCAACTATCGTGATTCAATTTTCGTCATACTCACATTTAAAGTTGATCACTTTAGTCGTCTCTTCCTTAACTTGAGTTAACCAACGTGCACAATGTCATAAGTGTAGGGGAGACTTTTTCCCACATGCTTAAACATTGAGGACAATGTTTATCTTAAGTGTAGGGGGACTTCTATCGAAGTTTTAAGTGGACTTTTCCATGAAAATGCCTTCATTTAACCGGAAAATCATCTTTTTCAACATTTTTCAAATTTTTAATTAACTTTGGCCATTTAGTCGTAATTTTTAAAATTTTTATCGTTGCTTTCATATGTACATATCCCGCAATAAAGTCAAAAATATTAATAAGTGGTGTATCTAGTTTTGAAATCTTTGACATATTAGGCCCGTTGCGATTAGTTTGACTCAACCCGAATAGACTTATCCAAGTTTATTCTAGCTAGTATCCTTAACCATGTAGACCTTAATTGGTTTATTAGGCTAAGCATCCACGAGTCTCATTACTTGAGATTTTAAATTGTGGAGGACGAGAAATGATAGAGTCAATTATAAGTCGGTATTCTTGCACAAGCTCACTTGGTGTAATTATCTGCCTATTCTCCCATCACTTGCTAATACTTTATCGGTAATGATAAGAGTTCATAGCCAAGGCATAACTTATGAAGCGGGGCGCGAAGATTGGCGAGTCCGAAAAGGCCCTAACAAGGCATGAGGATTCAATTTTATTGCTGAAGATCCAAAGTGATGTGAAAAGCATTATTCCCAAAGTCAATATAAAGGATCAAGACTCACGACGAAAAGCAATCAACTCCCATAAAGATCATGGAGAAGTCTATCCGAAAAGACCCTAACAAGGTATGAGGATAAATAGATCCAAGTCCGAAACGGAGGCGGATCGTTGTATCTCAAAATCCCAATTAGAGATTGAAGAAATAATCATGAAGTCGTGGTCAACAAAGTTGGAGTACCCCTCAAAAGTCTCCAAGTGAAGAAACTCTATAATGAAGAGAAGACCATTATCTCAAGAACGTCTCTCAAGATATGAAGTATGAAGTACATGCCAAATATCGGCCCGAGAAAGGTCTCAAATCGTGAACCGAGTTATGCAAAGATATGAACTTTTTGATATCCCGAGAAGCAGTTTTAAGAGATTTTTTCCTTTAGCTAACTATTGATCAAATCGTCCTACTTTGCTTTCAGCCTAAATAAACTATCGAAATAAGTCCAAAAATGCATCTTCATGATCATTCTAAGACAAAAATAAAATATAAGAGATACACCTAGGAATAAGGGAGTTTAAGCATATAATTAAGCCATGTGTGTAAGTGTTTGAATTGCTAACTTATAATAACAATGAACTCGTTTTTAAGCTTAGTTTGGGGAACGTGAAATTTGAGGATGATAAATGTTCGCAGCACCAAAGCCCTAATGTAAGTCCTTGATCTCTTTGCAAGTTATTTCCAACCTTTTGTTTACTTTAAAGTTTTGATTTCTCTTAGTACTTTAATTTTTGTTTAGTAGTATGTTAATAAGGCCAAGGTTGATTGATTATGAGAAAAGTGTAAGTTTGCTTTATCACTAAGCATTGCATGAGGGCATGGCAATGGTTAAGTGTAGGGGATTTGATAGGTGTGAAAACACCCATCCTTTTACCACTTATTTCTTACTAAAACAAGACAAAAACGCGTGTTTAATATCATTTGCTTGGAATTATGCGTGGTTTTTATGTTTATTGTGTTTTCAGAGTCAACCGGATGATTATTGAAGAAAACATGGGATTGCACGGGTTTTATCAAGGAAAAAGTCTAAAGACAAAGTCTATTGTCCAAGAGATGCAAAAGATTTGAAGTCAATGGGCCTATTTGAAGATTTATCAAAGAAAAGGACCAAAGATGGAAGATTTACATATGCCGAAGAAACTCAAGTCTATTAAAGGAAGAAATTAAAAGACGAGTTGAATTTAATCGTCGACAAATCCCGAATCAGAATCGAAAACGTCAACTTTTCTGAAAAGACGAGAAGACAAGAAGAAAGGGAGAAAGCCCACTCACCAACCAACCCCTTAGCCTATAAAAGGAAATCCCTCACAAATTTTTTGGCATCTAGTTTTTCTTTCAGTTACACTCTTCCTAGTTCGTAGGAAACCATCTCCCTTAAGGAGTGGTTTTTCATCTTCTTTGATTTTGTTCTTTAATCTTGTAAGTTTGATCCTTTCCTTTTGTTTACTGAATCTTGATTATCAATATAAGTTTTCCTTTAAACTTTTCATTCCTCTTGTTCTTCATCTTCTTTTATTCAAAGTATTTAAGTTCTTATTTAGTTGGTTTGATCTTCAAAAGTTGTTGATTTTGTGTTTTTATGATTGGGATTTGATCCTTATAGTTAATAGATGATTTGTGGTTAATTTGGTTAAAACGTTTTTTTTGTTTATTTGGATCGATTGGGTAAAAAGTCGCGTCCCCTGTTTTTCTACAGTTTCTGTTCTTCATCCCAGCATCATTCCGAATAGTCTCATTGTTTCTCCTCTTGTTCAGAATATTGGTATATTCCGGATAGGCTTGTTACCTTGTTCCTTTACGCGGAATATTTATTATTCCGCATAGTACTAGTATTCCGCATGACTTGATTTTTCCGCATAGAATAAGTTATTCCGAGTAACCATCGTATTCCGCATAGCCTTCTTTTCCCATTGGTACTTTTATTCCGCATGGTCTCTTTATTCAGAATAGTCTTACATTCCGCATGGTCAATATATTCCGCATAGGCTTTGATATTCCGAGTAAAGTCATTTATTCCGCATGGTGTTAACATTCCGGATAGAACTCATTAATCCGAGTAGCCGACATTCCGAATAGCAGCTTACATTCCGCATAGGTCATTTATTCCGCGTAGAACTTTTATTCCGAGTAGAAGGTTTATTCCGGATCATCATTTATTCCGCATAGAGCAAGTTTTCAGTAAGGCCATTTTTCTGTTTAATCATTTTATTTAAAGTCAAGTTTAATTTCATTCACTGCTTTTGGTTTAAATATTTATTTACTTCTTTTACTTATCTTTTAAATAGATTAGGAAACCAAATCCACTTTTTGTCACCAAAAACAAATCATTCCACTTAGAGCTGTGATCAATTCGAGGAGATACCGAGAATCAAACTTTCAAACTAGTAAAATCTCGTTTATCAGTAACTTTTCAAATCGTACGACCTTATTTATTGCAATTATATTTATTAACAAGGGATGGGAGAAAAAGCTCATAATTAACTCACATAAATTCATGAAAGAATACCAAACTTATAATTGACTCTATCATCTCTCGTTCTCCATAATTTAAAATCTCAAGGAACAAGACTCGTAGATGCTTAGCCAATTAAATCAAAGTTTTGGGTTTTCAAGTCATCTGTAGGATCTTGCGTCTTCTTAGACTTTTTCAAGTTTAGAATTCTCATTTTAAAGTTCCCTTGATAAACGAATTTCTAGGATCAATTATAGGAACTTGCGAAAAGTTCTTGTTCTTAACCCGTAAGAGTTAATACTTTCGCGTTTTAAAGTTCCCTATATAAAAGCCTAGCAAAACTTAATTTAAACACGTTAAGGATAATAGCTAGAGTAAAACTTGGATAAGTAAACTCGGGTTGAGTCAAAAGATTGATGACGTTGAAAAATACATCAAAGAAATCTAAACTTATTAAAACCATTTTATTAAAATTTATTCTAGCAATGAAAAATAACGATAACAAAGGAAAAACTACTAGGCCAAAATAGATTAAATTTTTTGAAAAATGTCGAAAAATTAATTTTCCGGTTAAAATGAGGACAAATTAAAGGAAAAGACCACTTAACTTCGATAGAAGTCCCCTAACACTTAATATAAACATTGTCCTCAATGTTTAAGCATGTTGAAGTAAACTCCCCTACACTTGGGACATTGTGCATGTTGTTTAAATCTTGCTAAGGAAGAGACAACTAAAGTGATTCCTATTTCAACGTAAATGATAAAATAATGAATCAAAAGAGTTTAGGATAGAACCGAGAAGACGGAGACACGGGATCACGGGTCGTCAAATATCATCAAAAGTGATATTTGAAGCTTTAATCCATGCACATCATAAGAAACAAAACAACAAACACCTACGTAGCTCCCCCTACACTTAGGATGAAAATAGGTAAAAAAGGATAGATCATCAGGTTGCCTCCCGAGAAGCACTTGTTTTTGTTACCGATTCACGAGCCTGACTCGACCCAGAACTAATTCAAGGGAAATGTGGTGAGGGATGGAATCATCTCATGAGAGATGTCCTCACCAAAGTACAACTTAACACGTTGGCCATTCACTTTTAAGTTTGGCCCATTTGGTTGAGATAGCTCAATGGTGCCATAAGGGAAGACTTTGGCGACAGTGAATGGACCAGACCAATGGCTCTTAATCTTGCCTGAAAAGATTTTCAACCGAGAGTTAAAGAGTAAAACTTGATCACCAATTTTAAATCTCTGTTTTTTATCTTAGAATCTTGAATGAGATTGGTTTTCTCCTTGTAGATCAATGAATTCTCATAAGCCTCATTCCTCAGTTCATTGAGTTCATTGAGTTGGATCTTCCTAAGATCACCGGCTTTGTTGATATCAACATTAGCCCATTTCAAGGCCCAATAAGCCTTATGCTCCAACTCAATTAGGAGGTGGCATGCATTTCCGTGCACAAGACGATATGGAGTGCAACCAATAGGTGTCTTATATGCAGTACAGAAAGCCCACAAAGCATCATCTAACTTATCGGTCCATGAGGCACGATGCTCTCCCACAGTTCACTCTAAGATTCTCTTGAGGTCCACGGTTAGAGATCTCGGCTTGACCATTAGTTTGTGGATGATACGCAGTGGAAAGACGGTTATTGACACCATACTTAGCCATGACTCGAGCAAATTGATCATTGCAAAAATGAGTCCCGCGATCACTAATGATAGCACGAGGAACACCAAATCGAGCAAATAATTGTTTCAGAAAGTTCACAACCACCCTCGCATCGTTAGTAGGTAAACGGCTTTTGATACGTAGTCAACAGCTACGAGGATGTACTTGTTCTCTTTGGATAATGGAAATGGCCCCATAAAGTCGATGCCCCATACGTCAAATATTTCTAATTCTTGGATGAAATTTTGAGGCATCTCGTCTTTATGTGTGATCTTGCCTTGTCGTTGGCTAGCATCACAATGCTTAACCATTTCATGAGCGTCATGAGAAATGGTGGGCCAATAAAATCCGGAGTCGAAAACTTTCTTCGCGGTGTAATTAGGACCAAAGTGACCACCGGTTGGTCCTTTATGGAAAACTTCCAAGATTTGTAAAGCTGTAGGCCCGTCAACACACCGACGAAGGATCAAGTCAGCACATTGTTTGAAGAGATAAGGGTCGTCCCAATAGTAAGTTTTCACATCCTTGAAGAATTTCTTCTTTTGCTGGGACGATAACCCTTCGATGAGAATTCCACCCGCCAAGTAGTTTGCAAAGTACGCAAACCATGAGGTCTCATCAAGATTGGAGTTAATAGACATCAAGGCCTCAAGGGGAGAATATTAATTAATCTCGTGATTTGGGAGATCCTCTTGATAAGGATCCTCGAGTCTACTAAGATGATCCGCGGCTAGGTTTTCCGCTCCCTTCTTTTCACGAATTTCAATTTTAAATTCTTGAAGGAGTAAAACCCAACGAAGAAGTCTTGGTTTGTAATCTTGTTTAGTTAACATGTACTTCAACACGGAATGATCGGTATAGACAATGGTGGTGGAAAGGACAAGATAGGGTGGAATTTTTCAAAAGCATACACTATAGATAAAAGCTCTTTTTCGGTAGTGTATAATGCAATTGAGCCCCCGTCATTGTCTTGCTAGCATAATGGATTGGTTGGAAATGTTTGTTGATTCTTTGTCCCAAAACCGCTCCAATAGCAAAGTCGCTAGCATCACACATCAATTCAAAAGGTAACTCCCAATTAGGGGTAACTAAGACCGGTGCCTTAGTTAATTTATCCTTAAGAAGATTGAAAGATTTGATACACTCTGTAGAAAAGATAACATGAGTATCTTTTTCCAAGAGGTGGGTCATCGGGCGAGCGATCTTAGAAAAATCTTGAATGAATCGACGATAGAATCCCGCATGACCAAGAAAACTTCTCACACCCATCACGGTTGAAGGTGAAGGTAATTTATCAATCACATCGACTTTAGCAGGGTCAACTTCAATACCGGCTTTGGAAATTTTATGTCCAAGAACAATGCCTTCTTTGACCATGAAATGGCATTTTTCCCAATTAAGAACAAGACGAGTGTCTTTACACCGTTTGAGCATACGTTCTAAATTGGCAAGGTAAGTAGAGAAAGAATCACCATAGACCGAGAAATCATCCATAAAGACTTCCATAGTTTCTTCAACCATGTCATGAAATATAGCCATCATACACCTTTGGAAAGTTCCGGGAGCATTGCATAAGCCGAAAGGCATTCTTTTGTAAGCAAATGTTCCATAAGGATAAGTGAATGTGGTTTTCTCTTGGTCTTTTGGATCGATGGGAATTTGAAAATACCCGGAGAAACCGTCTAAGAAGCAATAATAGTCATTACCCGCTAAACGCTCGAGCATTTGATCCATGAAAGGAAGAGGAAAATGATCCTTACGAGTGGCATCATTGAGCTTGCGATAATCGATGCAAACTCGCCAACCCGTGACAAGTCGAGTAGGAATCAACTCATTGTTTTCATTGGGAACAACGGTTATTCCGCCTTTCTTAGGCACACAATGGACGGGACTAACCCACGGCGAATCCGAAATAGGGTAAATCATTCCGACATCTAGAAGTTTGATAACTTCTTTCTTGATTACGTCATGAATTTTTTGGATTAACTCTTCTTTGGCTTTGGATTGCGGGTTTAAAGTCATCTTCCATGAGAATCTTATGAGTACAAAAGTTAGGATCAATTCCGCGGATATCGGAAATTTTCCAAGAAATTGCTTTCTTATGATTTTTTAGCACATCGATAAGTCGATATTTTTCATCCTCTTGTAAGTCCTTAGCAATGATGACGGGTAACTTCTTATTTTCTTCAAGGAAAACGTATTCGAGATGAGACGGTAAATCCTTAAGCTCTAGATCCGGAGGATTGTCGATGGAAAGCGTAGTCAAATTCGGATCATCGTTTATGATTTCCATAGGAGAAGGTGGAGAAATATGGTCCTCATTGAGAAGTTTCTCAATGGTACGAATGTCTTCATCCCAATCGGAGGGAGAATCGTCATATTTTATGTCCACATCTCCTAAAGTTGCTTCAAATTCTTTCAAAAGGAAATCACTTTCGCCAAATGGAGCCAGTGAGGGAGCAATAGAGGCAACGGTCTCAACAATGGGTAGAGAAGAAAAACCACTTTTACAAACATCTTTGAAATGTTCTTCACAAGCCTCATCAAGTACGTCAATGAAATTAACGTTCTCGTGTTCATAAGGTTGCTTAGAAAGTTTACCCATGTTGAAGACGATTTTGTCATCACCAACTCTCATGATTAATTCGCCCGAGGCTACATCAATAAGAGTGTGATCGGTCCTCAAGAATGGACGTCCAACGATTAATGGAACACGGGGGTCCATCTCGTAGTCAACGACAACAAAATCCGCCGGAAAGGTGAATTTGTTGACACCGACGAAGACATCTTCGGCTATCCCCACTCGATAAGCAACCGTGCGGTTAGCTAATTCCAATGTCATTCGTGTGGGGACTAGCTCTGGTAGAGATAATTGTTTCTAAACCCTTAATGGCATTAAGTTGATACTAGCACCTAGATCGGCTAGGGCCATACAATTCTCTACCCTGGGAAAGTTGCAAGGAATGAGAAAGCGACTCGGATCACCAAGTTTGGTTGGTAATTTCCTTAAGAGAACCGCGGAGCAATTCTCATTAAGTTGGGTCTGAGCAATATCAAGAAGTTTTTCCTTATCACTAAGAAGATCTTTAAACATTTTAGCATATTTTGGCATGTGAGCGAGAGCCTCGGCATAGGAGATGTTGAAATTCAATTGTTTAAACATTTTAAGAAAGTTTGAAACTTGAATATCATCCTTGTTCTTCAACTTCTCTTTCCTCAACCTTTAAGGGTAAGGTATATCGGGTTGAGAGGAAGGCTTTGGAATGGAATTCTCACTCACATCCTTGGGTGGTGGAGGGGTATAAGTAGAAGGTGGATGAATTGGTGAAAGGGGCTCGTTTTCCTTTGTCACAATCACCGGTGTAGGTGTAGGAATCTCGGGTTCCTTTAAACCTTTTCCACTTCGGGTGGTGATTGCTTTCATATCCCATATTCGGGTGGTGATTCCTCATGTATGTTTGAACCTCTTGATTATATGTCGTGGGTTGGTTGGGATTGGGAACTTGGTAAGCGGGTGGTTGATAAGTGGTTTGTTAGTAAACTTGATTGTTTCCTTGAGGTGGATATGGGTTTCTTTGGGTTTGATATTGATTAGGAGCTCGAGTTTGGTTTTGATTGATGTGATTGAAGTTGTTTTAGTTTTGAGGAGGAAAACCGGGTGGTGAAAGAAAGTTGGTTGAATGATAACTTAGCAAATTGCGGTCACCTTGAGGACGAGCTTGATAGCCTCCCGTGGAAAAGTTACCGTTAGCCGCATACGCGTTTTCCAGATTGTCATGAGTAGAAGGACAATCGGTGTATGAATGAGTAGAAGGACAATCGTTTTCGTAGCCATGGTTAAGAAGTTTTTGTTCATCTCGGCTATTTGGCGGGTAAGTTCGGTTATCTCGGGGTTTGATGAAGTAGAAGAAACATTGGCCCTCGGGGTATTTCTTGAAAATGCCGATGAATCCCAATTTTTGTGGTGAGTGGTCATGTTCTCTACAACCTCTCTACACTCCTCAGGTCTTCTCTTCATGAATGTACCACCGGCGGCAGCATTAATCGTATCACGATCACGAAAAGTTAAACCATTGTAGAAAGTATCAATCAAAGTGACGGGGAGCATATTATGGTTCGGAAAACGATCGATCAAGACATTATAACATTCCCAAGCATCAAAAAGCGACTCATCGGGTTCTTAAGCGAAACCACTGATTTGATTGCGAAGACTAGTGACCATGGATAGTGTAAAGTAGCGCGGAATTTTTTTTTTGAGTCATTTTGTCCTATGTATGAATTGAGCTTTTGGGAAGACGATCAAACCATTTTTCAGCATGGTGGGATAAAGTGTGTGGAAAAAGATAAAGGCGAAGAAAATCCATGGAAACACCGGGCAATTTTATGCTTTGAGTGACGGTTATGAATTTATTGAGGTGTTTGTTGGCATCATCATCCGGTAATCCGCGAAATGGACAAGTGTTTTGAACTTTTTGGATCATGTGATGCATTAACGAAAATTCAGGAGCCGTGATTTGCATCGGCGCAATCGGTCCTCCACGTCTGTTCATGGTTGGTTGACATAGCTCCTCCATCGTTCGAAGGTCGGGTGGAGGGACATGGTTGTTATTGTTCAAATTGGGGTCAGGTGGGTTGTTATTATTATTATGCACACCAGCCATATCTAAGTCTCTAAGAGTCTCGGGCTCAGAATAAGACGTAGATCGAGTAGGCATACACTAGAATGAAATACAATATTTTTGGTTTTTTATCTTTTTTTTTGTTTGTTTGGATTTTTGAAAATTTTATATTTTTTAGGATTTTTGAAATTTTTGTGCTTGAAAATAACGTTCCCAAAAGAACGGATCCTAAAATCCAATTTTTCTCACTAAAAACCGTTAATCTTTACGAAAAGAGCCGGCAGCGGCGCCATTTGAAAGTGTGGGTTTTGGCATATGTGTACTCAATCGTTCTCGGTATCTATTCGAATTGATCACAGTTTATAGTGGAATTATTGGTGATGGTCACTAAAAGGGGCAGCTTTAGATTATCTATTTCTATTAAAATGACAAGTTAACAAAGCTAAGGTAAAAGACTTACACAAAATATCAAGGAATTAAAGTAATTAAAAACTAATTTAAAAGTAATTTTGAAAATAAAGAAATATTAAACTAAGACAAATCAAAGTTAAATATAACACTAAGTTAAATGAGGGAAAAGTTAAATTTAAAACTTAAATAAAACAAGAAATAAAATTTAAAACTTGTGAATGAGTCGTAGTTGGATCGTACTCCCAGATCGTACTCACCGATCGTACCCACGTGATCGCAGCCTACGATCGTAATAATCGATCGTAGCCTAGTGATCGTGGTATATGTGATCGCACTCAATGTGATCGTAACGAGTGATCGCACTCAAGGCGATCGTAGCCAGGGATCGCACCCAGCGATCGCACCCTGGATCACACCTACAGATCGCACCCTTGATCGCAACAAGTGATCATGGTATGGATCATAGGATGTGATCGTAGTGGATAATCGAACTGGATGATCGCAGGTAGAAACCCTAGGGTTTATGTGATCACGAAACTTGATCGGACTGGGTACTTAATGCTGTTACGATGGGATTCAAAAGCAAAATAAGAAAAACCAAATAAGAAAAACCAAATAAGAACTCACTCAAATAAGCATTTACCGAAATTTGACCAAATCTAAACAAGCACAAATTTAAAAACTTTTAGAAACACTAAAGGAGCAAACTTTATAGAACAAACTTAAAAAAGACAAAACATTAGAAGGCTTAAAAAGAAATATGTTAAACACGAAATAAGCCAAATAGCATAATAAGCTAAAAGCTTAAACCGTATAAGAACTTTGATATGAACAAAAAGATAACCTTTTTAATTACACAAACATCAAGATGAAACAAGATGCAAGAATATTTCGGATCAAGAGCAAATCAAAATCAAGAAAGGTAGAAGAAGATTAATGATGAAAAGCTTAAACTTGAACTTGTAGATTAATGATTCCAAATACAAGATTAAATGAAAGCTTAGAACTTGAAATAAAAATGAAGAAATCTAGAGAGAGAAAGTAGAAAACCTACTTCTCTCTAAAGATATGAAAAACTAAGTAATTGAAAAAAATGACAATCTAACTAACTCCCTCCTAATGAAGCATTAGGAGGGTATATATAGGAGAAGGGATGGTGTGGTGTGTTGCTTCTTTCTTCCTTTTTGTCTTCTCGTCTTTTTAAATGACTCGTCTTTCTCGACTTTGTATCGGGATTAGTCGAATGATAATATGAACTCGTCTTCTATTTTTCTTCTTTTAGTAGACTTGGTTCTTCGACTTTTTTAAACTTCCATCCTTAGACTTTTTCTTCGATAAATCTTCAGAATAGGCCTTTAACTTTCGTTCTTCTTGCACTTTTGATATTTTGACTTCATCTTTTGTCTTTTTCTTCGATAAAAGCTTGTGAAAGCCCGTATTTTCTTCCTTTTTCATATTTTTTGTCCTAAAACACAATAAAAACACAAACCACGCATAATTCCGCCTTTTACGACATTAAATACACGTTTTGGTCTTGTTATTATTAGAAATAAGTGGTAAAAGGATAAGTGTTTTCACACTTATTACCCACCGAAGTAGTGCTTAAGCCTATGTCCATTCACCTTGAAGTTAGGACCATGATTTTGAGCTAGCTCGATGGTCCCATAAGAAAAAACTTGTGTTATGGTGAACGGACCCTACCAACGAGATTTCAATTTCCCAAAAAATATCTTCAAACGAGAGTTAAAAAGTAACACTTGATCACCAACGTTAAAAACTCGGTTTTTAATCTTTGAGTCATGAAACTTTTTAGTCTTTTCCTTAAAAATCAATGAATTTTCATAAGCATTATCTCTTAATTCATCTAATTCATTAAGTTGTATTTTCTTGTGATCTCTCGCGGTCTTTAAGTTAAAGTTTGCATGCTTTAGGGCCCAATATGCCTTGTGTTCCAATTCAATAGGCAAGTGGCAATTCTTTCCATAAACCAAGTTATAAGGAGTACACCCGATTGGGGTCTTATAAGCAGTGCGAAAGGCCCATAAAGTATCATCAAGTTTGTCGGACCATGAAGCACGATTTTCTCCAATCGACCTTTCCAAAATCCTCGAAAAAAGCTCGGTTTGAAACCTTGACTTGTCCCCTCGTTTGCGGGTGATAAGCCGTAGAAAGACGATGTGTGACCCTATATTTCTGTAGAACCTTTTCGAATTGGTCATTACAAAAATGGGTTCCACGATCGCTTATAATAGCACGAGGGGTTCCAAACCGAGAGAATAGTTGCTTCAAAAACTTCACTACCACACGAGCATCATTCGTACGCAAAGCCTTAGCTTCCACCCAATTAGATAGGTAGTCAACTGCGACGAGGATATACTTGTTTCCATGAGACGATGGGAACGGCCCCATAAAGTCAATGCTCCAAACGTCGAAAATCTCACACACTTGAATTATGTTTTACGACATTCATCCTTTTGAGAGGACTTTCCTTGACGTTTGCAAGAATCACACGACTTAACAAGTGCGTGTGCATCATGATAGATCGTAGGCCAAAAGAAGCCGACGTCGAACACTTTCTTAGCCGTGAAGTTAGCACCGTAGTGACCACCCGTGGGTCCCTCGTGTCAAGCTCTAAGGATGTTAGTAGCTTCGGTGCCAAAAACACAACGTCGAATGAGTTGATCCGTACAAGACCGAAAGAGATAAGGGTCGTCCTAAAAATAGAACTTGACGACACAAAAGAATTTTCGCTTTTGTTGTGTCGTCATACCCTTGATCATGAAATTGCCCGCATGATAATTTGCAATGTCAGAAAACCATGGGGTGTCGTCCTTAGAATTAACCACACCGAGAGTCTCGAGAGGAAATGTTTCGGTAATTTCCTTGTTCTCGAACTAACTTTTGTAGGATCTTCCAAACGAGAGAGATGATCGGCCGCTAGATTGTCGGCTCCTTTTTTGTCAAGTATGGTGACATCAAATTCTTGTAGGAGGAGAATCTAACAGAGCAATCTCGGCTTTGCATCAAGCTTAGAGAAGAGGTAATTGATAGTCGAATGATCCGTATACATGATGCTTTTTGTCAAGACAGATAATGTCTGAATTTATCAAAAGCATACACCACGGCAAGTAATTCTTTTTTTGTTGTAATGTATTTCAGTTGAGCCTCGGTCATCGTCTTACTAGCATAATGGATAGGTCGAAAATGCTTTTCATGACGTTGCCCTAAAATGGCCCCAATTGCATAATAACTTGCATCGCACATGATTTCAAAGGGTAATTCCCAATCGGGAGCAACAAGAATGGGAGCTTCGGTAACTTTCCTCATAAGAGTTTGAAAAGCTCGAACACAATCCTCATTAAAGATGAAAGGAGCATCTTTCTTAAGAAGGTGTGTCATAGGTCGAGTTATTTTAGAAAAGTCTTTGATGAAACGACGATAAAAGCCCGCGTGGACTAGGAAACTCCTAACTCCCTTAACGGCTTTGGGATGAGGTAATTTGGCGATGACGTCTATCTTAGCTTTATCTACCTTAATCCCCGATTTCGAGACCTTGTGCCCTAAGACGATTCCTTGTTTACACATAAAATGACATTTTTCCTAATTAAGCACAAGGTTTGTTTCTTCACAACGTTTTAACTTTTTCTCAAGATTTGATAAACACGACGTGAACGAATCACCAAACACCGAAAATTCATCCATGAAGACTTCCATCGACTTCTCGATCATATCGTGAAAAATAGCCATCATACACCGTTGAAAAGTTCCCGGTGCATTACAAAGTCCGAATGGCATTCTACGATAAGCAAACGTTCCATATGGACACGTAAACGTAGTTTCCTCTTAATCACGATGGTCGATAGGGATTTGAAAGTAACCGGAAAAACCATCTAAAAAGCAATAGAAGTCATTTCCCGCGAGTCGCTCCAACATTTGATCCACGAAGGGCAAGGGAAAGTGGTCTTTACGATTGGCGTCATTTAACTTTTGGTAGTCAATACACACCCTCGAACCGGTCACAACACGAGTGGGATTTAACTCGTTGTTTTCATTGGGCACAACAGTCATTCCTCCATTCTTAGAGACACAATGGATTGGGCTCACCCATGGGATATAGGTAGGATAAATCATTCCCGCGTCAAGAAGTTTTAAGACCTCTTTTTTAATGACATCGTGAATTTTGGGATTTACCCTTTTTTGACATTGAATTGCGGGTTTGTAGTCCTCCTCCATTAAAATCTTGTGAGTACAAAATTTTGGGTCGATACCCTTAATATCGGAAATTTTCCACGCAATTGCCCCTTTGTGAGCTTTTAAGATTGTTAAAAGTGCGGTTTTTTCATGATTAGAAAGATCTTTCGCAATAATAACCGGAAACTTGTCATCACCTTCCAAGAATGCATATTCGAGGTGAGGTGGAAGATCTTTCAATTCAAGGATTGGTGGATCCTCGATTGACGATTTTTGTTCAACACTCATAACTTCCATCGGCGGAAGAAATGGTGGAATGAGATAATCTTTACCAATAATCACCTCATCTTCATTGTCGATTTCATCTAAAATAAAATCGCCTCCTTGGAATGGAGTAAGATTTGGTGTATAATTAGCAAGAATCAGATCCATAATAGTGGGATTGTCACTAGACGAACTATCGGAAAAACCTAACACTTCTTTTTTAACTCATCGTAAACTACATCGACTAAGTCAATGTGGTTTATGGTAGCGATTGCATAAACATGAGAAGGTGTAGAATTTTGAGTAGCGCTTATAACAAGTTCCTCCTCGTTGAATCGCAAAGTGACTTTTCTAGCATGCACATCAATGATCGATTTCGAGGTATCTAAAAATCGACGACCTAAAATTAGAGGAACTTGAGGATCCATGGGAATGTCTACTACGATGAAATCAACGGGATAGTAGAACTTTCCCACTTTCACAAAAACGTCTTCGGCCATTCCACATGCGAGAATCGTAGAATGATCGGCCATCTCGATAGACATTTTCGAAGAAGTAAGAGCCGGAAGTGATAGCAATTTCCACATGGAAAAAGGCATCAAATTTACGTTCGTGCCAACATCGGCCAAGGCGAGACATCCTTACATTTCTTAAATATCACATGGAATGATAAACTTCTCGAGGTCACCAACTTTTTCTGGTATTCGGTTAAGATAAACTGAAGAACAATTAGATAGCTTTGAAAGCTTTTCCTTATCGTTCATCATACCTTTAAAAGTGGAGGCAAAACGAGGCATGTATAACAAGGCGTTGGCTAAACTCACATTAAAGTGCACTTGTTGAAACATTTTAATAAAAATATCAATTTGTTGTTTATTACGTTCATGCAATTTCTCCTTGTTTCGTCTCGATGGGTAAGGTAAGGGTGGTGTGGGTTGGGGCGTAGGCAACGACCTTGGAATCTCGGGTTCCATAATTGGTATTTGTTCAACCGTAGGTGTGGTTTGAGCGGTATTTCGTGGGCTTTTAATATGCTCCTTTTCGACCATCACCTCGGGTTCTTTCTCGATTTCCTTCTCCTTAGAAGTACCTAGACGAGAGATTGGCTCTTTTAAAGTTTTACCATTTCGTGTAGTAACAACCGTCATTCCCCCTCCGGTTTTGCAATGGTATCACTAGGAAGACCACCTGAGGAAGACGGTTTACACATTATGGCCTCAAACATACTCGCCATTCTATCTTTAAATTTTTATTGCCCTTTATCCACTTTTAATAACTCTTGCTTAATCTCATGTTGGCCTTGTTCCATCTTTTGTTGATTTTGTTGAAGACGTTGAACATTTCCTTCCATTTTATTAGCATGAGTTTTCAATTCATTAGCAAGTTCATTTTTTAACTTGTTTTTCAACTCGGATCTTAGGCTAATCATTTCTCGTTGCATGTTATCAAACATAGCATCATTTGCCTTAGCATAATCCAAAAATTCACCTTGAAGATTTTTAGTGTGAGCATTTTGAAAACCTTGAGTAGTATTTTGAAAATCACGATTTTGGTTTTGATTTTGCACTTGCCCATTGCTCCCACTTTGGTAATTACCCTTATCATAGTTACGTTGATTTCCTTGATAACCACCACCTTGATTGTTTTTTCGATACTTATTAGCATTTTGATTTTGTGCAACTTGATTTGGGCGGGAACCTTGGCCGTTTTGGTTGTAAGTTCTCGTTGCTACATAAGCACTCGAAGTGGCGGGAATGCACTCGGAAAAATCATGAGCTCCACCAAAAGATATACAACTCTTTTCAACCGCTTTAACCGATGCGGCACTCAAAGCATCTTATGATTTCCAATGAGTGATAAGAGATCAAAATCTATCGAAAAACCGATTCTCCTCATTTGCTTCATCATGTAAGGCATTCATGTTACGAGACGATGACAACGAACCCATAGTGGAAACACTCGGTGTGTTACGAGGGTTATAAACCTTAGATCTATTCTCGATTATCTTTAAAGCTTCATTTGTCGTTATGCACAAAAAATACCACCCACAGCGGCACTCAAATAATCTCGTTCATGATCGTTAAGCCCATTATAAAACGTATCAATTTGATGCAATTCGGTAAAATCATGGTGAGGACATTCATGTAACATTTCCTTAAATCGTTCCCATGCCATAGAAAAACTTTCGTTAGGTCTTCGCATAAACCTTGAAATCTCATTTTTCAAATGTGTCGTCTTAGATGGTGGGAAAAATTGGTTCACAAATTTAGACACGAGATCACCCCATGTCAAAATCGAATTTGGAGGTTCTTTCTCGAGCCAAATTTTGGCGGGTCCATCTAAAGAGTATGGATAAAACATCATCTTAATGGCGTCGTGTGGAACATCCTTAAACTTGCTTGTAGCGGTGAGACGATTGAAATTCCATATGTGATAATGAGGGTTATCCTTTTCATGTCCGCGAAACATGTTTGCTTGTAGCATCGACATTAAACCTGTCTTGATCTCAAAATTCTCCGCAAGGATGGCGGGAATCACAATGGCTTCTCCAAAACCCTCGGTGGGTTCTTGAAGCAACTCCATCATAATACGATTAGCCATGGTGACTATTGGTTCATCAACGGGTTCGACAATTGGAGGTTCTTCTTCAATTGGAAGATCTTGGTTTCCTTCCTTTTGACGACGTTTACGAGCATGTTTTGCTTTGGAGCGGGTTTGCATAAATGTAATGTAGAACGTGGAGGTGAGCAAACAAGATTCTTTTGGGGTTTTTGTGAATTTTCAATTTTTTTGTGTTTTTGATTGTTTTTAATTTTTTTGGATTTTGTGTTTATTACGTAGACTCAAATCTACCAATCTCTCCTTGAACCAATCTCTTGATTAAAGGAGCCTCAAGGAATGAAAACGATCACGTGGAGTGAACGCCTTCGATGACTTTAGAACGTTGGTGGAACACCAAAACGTTCAAGAGGGTTTAATCTTTTAAAACCAAGAAAATATATATAGTACGTAGATAATACTTTGGGCGGCAAAACCCTCGATTAGCTTTCAAAATCAAATACTCACAAGTGAACGGGGGGAATGAGGTGGCGCGAAGCACTTAAGTACCTAACTTCCCTTTAACGGCCTTTTATAGCACGTTGCCTATCTATTCACCTATAGTTCGTATTTTTCAAAATCGAGCTAAAAGAAAGTATTTATCTATTTTTGCCTTTTTTCTTTTGGTTTGAGATTCGAATACAATAATTGAGTGATGAAATCCCAATTAAGGTTTTGTTTTCACACTTTTGGAGATATTGTGATTTTATTGTGATAGGTATACAATATAGTAATAATATTCACAAAGAAAACGAAAAAATGATAATACGTGTTAATAGAGTTCTACTAACACAAACACTATTTATGGCTATATATTAAAAAAAATATCCAAATTGATCACAACACACCTTCGCGGCAGCAGCGCTAAAATGATTGTGGTAAAAATACGTGTTTTAGGAAAAACAACGTATAAGCGGTAAGTATTAAGCGAATCGATTTAGGAAAACCAATTGCTAATGACCCTTTGTAAGTTCGTTTCCCAAGGAGGTTGATTGTGTGTGAAAAACTTGTAAGATTTTGGATTTGTATTTTTAGAAAGAAAAGGGGAAGAAAATAAAATGACAGATACGATAAAATTACACTAAGACGAACGTAAAACCGTAGAAATAGACAAAATTAAAACTTGCTCTAAAAATTCCCAAACAATTACCAAAAATTCCTAAAAATCCAAATAGGGTTTGCAAATGATCAAAACTTTTTCAAACCATTTAATAAATAAATATTTAATTCTTTTAATGCTAATTAAAGCCCTAAAAATCAAATAAATTAATAAAATCCCAAACAAAGATTTTTCTTGGTGGGTCAAAATTTGATGTGGCAGAAACTCAAAAACGAAGAAAACATGAAGGCATTTGTTCAAGCGTTGACACGTTGTGTCTAAGCGTTCACAAGTGTAAATTAGGCGTTGCCAGAAGTCAACAGAAGTCAAACGCTGTTGGAAAATCTATTTAGGATAAGTATTCATAATATTATTTATTAATATTCTATATTAGTTATTTAATTAGAAGATTTACATGTTTATTCATAGTTATCTCTTGTAAACCATAATCCTTAGTCTATAAAAGGAACAAGGGTCTTAGGTTTTATTCACATCAGTTTCATTCACAATGTAAACCTAAAGTGTGTGTCGAATAGGTGTGGGATTAAATGTATACACACCTAGTGATTGTTTATTATTATTATAATGAGTAATCCTTTTGAGTAATTCATGTGTTCTAGTGCCCAAACACCTTGTTTAATGGTTGTTGTTCTGTTCTGCTGTGATTGTTTAATCATATGAACAATGATCATTCCTAGTAGATAAAAGATCAAGGAATCTTAGGTTTCCACAGTTGGTATCAGAGCCTCGTGGTTCGTGATGCTAGGACCAACAAGGTGTTCGTAATGATGAGAAGGAAGAAAAATCCGTCTAGGGTTTTTTGGATGTTTTTGTGTGCACAACAGTATTCAGAAGGTCATAACTTTTTATTGGACAGTTGGATCGTCACGAAATTTCTTGTGTTTGTTCTATACACATATATCCAGACATCCACTGGAGAGATTGTCAAGTTTTATCCCCAAGAAAAAGTTATTAAGCGTCGAAGTCAGCAGTTATCATATGAAGTTTTTCTGTGAACAACCATATTCAAAACACGATTTCTCCTTCGTTAAGCATTGGATCATCATGATTTTTGAACTATAGATTCTTGGCACTTGTGTCTAGAATCTAACCGAAGGGATCTTTGATCTAAGCTCTCATGAAGAAGTTATTCGAGGTCAAAGTTGACTGCATAATGAGGTACTTAAGTTTCTGCTTTCACATAAAATCATGATTAGGGTTTCTTTAAACCCTAAATCAACTCAAAGCAGAAAGGTTTGAGGTTCTTGGCTGTAATAATACATGGTGGTTCATAAGATTCAAACCCTAGTATGTTTTTCTCATAACCCTAATTAGGGTTTCGGTTTAAATTCATCTAGATTCTAGGGTTTGTATTGTAGTAGAAGATGTGTGATGTCGTTGTGGTTCATGGGCCTATGGAATGATACGATTCATTAATGCATATGTTCAGGGATCGTGATTCATTATGCACAGGTTAAAGTGCGTAATATTTGATGATGGCTGCCTGATTTGTGAGATTTAAAACAGACGTGATGTGGTGACTTTGTTGAAACGAAGCAGATTCATAATAGTCTGTTGGATGAGAGTCACGTGGGTCATCAAACTTATTTTTGGACGTGATCTTTTCATTCGCAAATATTGTAAATGTCAGTTACTTAGCATGTCACATGGATTTATGATCAATATGGGCCAGAGATATCATGTATACAAGATATTTAAATGGTATATTCAATTCTTATTGGTGTAAAGGATTGTGTTCACACGGTTGGATCCTCATGAAGCTTGATTTAATCAATACGTGAGGGCAAAAAGGTCATGTGGTCCCAGGGCTTCTTAAATCAAAAGCATCACGTGAAGGTAGCAAAACATGAGGTGATAAGTCCTATTTATAGGATATATTGCTATAAATGTGGCTTGGATTTGGTTGTTTTATCAAGATATGGGACTGCATGTATTCATCAGGACCAAATGAAGCCGTTGTCATGAAGTGAACAGTAAGTCATTAAGGTTTTGATTCGACGCTGATAGTAATAAGTTAAGCGTTGTTGGGAAGCATTGACACGTGTTGTCCGTGGAACGTTTGTTCAAACGCTGATAGGTATTGTCCGATATTGGGCAATAAATATGGTTAAGATATTGGAGAGTGATGGATATTGGACAACAAAAGGAATAGCTGATGTTTGGAAAATCGGTTAGATTTTTGCACACAAAAAGAGGTATTTACACATGAAGGTACATGTGATATTTATGGCTCGGATATTTTTAAATGGATTAATGATTTTAATGCGAGTTAGCAACAAGTTGTGAAGTAATTTATTGGATTTGATTATGTAATCGGGGTAGCCTTGTAAAAGAGTTATCCGTCTTAAAGCTTTTACATATGATATGAAGATTAAGAGCCGTCATGAAGAAGTGTTGGCTTAAGGGGAAGAATTCTTATGGTAAGTTTGATGTTCGAAGAAGATTTTCGCGAGTTTGTGTTCTATCATATCTTTAAAGATGGTGCCTAGTCAACATTATTCTTTAGAGGTAACTTGTTCATGCTTATACGGTTGGTGACGAAGACTTGTCATAACACTTGAAGGAGTTACATTATCGTGCTTAGTGTCTCACAAAGGATGAGAATTTTGACAAAGGGATCGAGGTATACTTATATTTAATCTTTGGTATAAGTTATTCATCACATGGATAGTGCAAGACATGGAATACAAGGTTGGGTTATTCTACTTCTACATCAAGAATATTTTTATTTATTTTTCTTCAAAATCATTACACAGAGCCTACATTTGGATAATCTTCAAGATTGCGTACATTGTTTACTTCCCTGTTGATGTGACAAAAAGGGGAAGACATACATGCTACATTTGAGGGGAAGCAATTTGAAGATGATGTACCACTTACAAGAAATACACAAAGAGTTTTGCCGACATCAACTAGGGAAAGATTGTTGGGTCAAAAAGTCGATGTGGTAAAAACTCAAAAACGAAGAAAACATGAAGGCATTTGTTCAAGCGTTGACACGTTGGGTCTAAGCGTTGACACGTTGGGTCTAAGCGTTGACAAGTGTAAATTAGGCGTTGTCAGAAGTCAACAGAAGTCAAACGCTGTTGGAAAATCTATTTAGGATAAGTATTAAGAATATTATTTATTAATATTCTGTATTAGTTATTTAAATAGAAGATTTACATGTTTATTCATAGTTATCTCTTGTAAACCCTATTTCTTAGTCTATAAAAGGAACAAGGGTCTTAGGTTTTATTCATATCAGTTTCATTCACAATGTAAACCTAAAGTGTGTGTCGATTAGGTGTGAGATTAAATGTATACACACCTAGTGATTGTTTATTATTAATATAATGAGCAATACTTTTGAGTAATTCATGTGTTCTTGTGTCCAAACACCTTGTTTAATGGTTGTTGTTCTGTTCCGATGTGATTGTTTAATCATATGAACAATGATCATTTCTACTTGTAAACCTCAAAAATAACTTAATAAAACTAAAAATTATTTTTCCAAAACATTAAACCTATTAAATCAATTAAAAATAATTAAAAACTAAAATTAAATATTAAAATAATATTAAAAATAAAAAATTTATAAAAAATTATAAAAACTTGCAAACTAGTTTATTTTAACCTAAATAATCAGAAAATGAAGTTGAATTGACCAAAATACCCGTATTGGGCCCCTAAATGGGCTTAGTCCAAAAACAGTCCAAAACTATTGGGTTTTTCAGCCCAAAACCAAAAAGTGTCCAAAAAGCTCTAAAAAAGCCCAGTCCAACTCAAAATTTGATTTTAAACACAAAAGTCTAAAGGCCCAAAAGCTGAAAATGAGCTTATCACAGCTTATAAGTCAATAAGCTTATTCTTATTGGGCCAATAAGCCCATTAAGCAATAAGTTGATGCCATAAGCTCTTCTTAAACACACAACATTCTTATGAAATTTTAAACCTTTTTGCAAAAAGAAATTCTGAAAAAGACCAAGTAATAAGCCAGAAACTTGAAAAGAACTTTTTTACTAAAAGACAAAATAGTCGGGTTTGAGTTCTAGGGGGTTTCAAAAGCTGATTCTATTTGCAAAAGCTCATAAATAGCTTAACTAAGAATAATCAACAAAAAAATCCCAAAAAGCCAAGTAAAATAAGCTGTATAAGCCAATAAGCAAACTGAAAAAGCCAAATAAATTGGTTTTCTAGCAAAACCTAAACCAAATAAGCTGAAACCTTCTAGAATTGATAATAAGCTGAGAAAAATGACACCTATTACAAAAACCAAGTTGTTGCATGTACCAATAAGCTGAATTGAAAAATAAGCCAATATGAGCTTATTTGACCAAAAGTCAAAGTGTTCCAAATGTTACCAAACTTCCAGAACTTGATTATGAGCTTGTTTTAAGCCTTTTTTGTGAAGGATTCAAGGATGAATCCCTTGAATCAAGCTAGCCATTTAGCTAACTTGACTTGGATTTTGGCAAATAAAAGCCAATAAGCCAGTTGGCCTATAAGCTCTCAAATAAGCAATCCAAATAGCAAGATACACTCACAAGCATTAAAATATGAGATGTTAATAAGCAAATACCACAGGCATACAAGGTTCATGCAAATGTTGGTCAAAATGGAAGTGTGATGTACGCCTTTTTTATACAAGTCTTGGGAAAGACAAGTATATGTGGCAAGTATTAAGTTCGACGATTTAGGAAAACCGTAAAACCGATAAATGCAAGTTCGTTCTCAATGGAGGTGTAGTTGTTATAGCCAATATAATAAAATCAAGTTTGGATTAGTGTCGTTTTTGGTTTTGGGAAAAGAAAGTTAACAGACGAGTTACATTACGACGTAAAACGTAAAAAGATGACGTAAATACGTAAAACGCGACGAAATCAAAAATTAAACCTAAAAATTAATTAAAAATTAATTTTAAGTCTAAAATAATATAAGTAAGAATAAAAATTCAATAAATAAATTTTAAGACCTTTTATTAATTAAATATTCAATTTTAAATGCTAATTAAAGCCCTAAAATTAAATATAATTAACAAAAATCCTAAAATATTATTTTATTAAACAAATATCTCACTTATATTAATTAAACACTAAAAAGTACTTTTCCTAAATTTTGGAAACTATTTTTCTATTTTTAAAACACTAAAAACAATTTTTAAACTAATATTATGATTAAAAATAATAAAATAATGCTAGAAATAACTTTACTTTTTCAATAATCCTATTTTATAATACTAAACAGTATAAAAATAGAAAAATTTGAAAAAAGTAATTTTTATCACTAAAAGACAAAACAGTTTAATTAAAATCCTATTTAAAATTAAATTAATTCTAAACAATAATTAAAAAGAGTGAACAGTGAACTTTTTAATATAAAAAATCTTAAAACATTTTACTTTAACTAAGAAAAATTTTAAAACTGAAAAACAAAACTTTTTTGCACTAAAGGACAAAAAAAGTTTAATTTAAACTAATTAAAATTAATTAAAATGCTAAAAATATTAAAACAAATAGTAAAATAAAAATAAACTTAATTAAAATTCTTAAAATAAAATAATAAGCCTAAGAAAATTAAAAACACTACAAAATGATGAATTAAACCCACTAAAGACCAAAAAAATTCAATAAGTTGACAATGACACTTTGTCTGTTTGTCTTTTTGCTAGTCAGTGGGAACCAACAAGCAAGTAGTGGGAACCTTATTCCCACTGATGGATTACAGAAACAAATAAATTCGATTTGTGGCTTGTTCTCTTGGTGGATTTTGGAACAAATGGCACCCCTACACTCAGTTGAGTGTAGGGAGTCAGTCTAAGCAAGAAAAAAGAACACGTTTAATGCAAAAATCACACCAAATGAGGCAATATTCGGTTACTGTTAAACATGGCAGGTCTGACACTATTTATTGTGAACTGTTTGGCACTCAAGTGAAATTTGAACAACAATAATTTCCAATCAAGCTAACCAAATCACAACTAAAATATCAGAAATCCTAAATTAACATATAATCTAACTAATGAAAAGATTTTAGGACCAAAAACCAATAATGATGCCTAAACAAGTCCAATTTATTATCTAAGCCAATTTTACCAAAATGTCAACATGCAAAATCTATGTTTTTGCTAACTGATGCAAAGTAAAAGCTGACAACTAGATATACCAACCTCAGAATTGAATTGCAATCCAACTTGGGGCCTAAACCTATAATATTAATAGGCAGATTGACTATTCCAAACACCCCTAATATTCTGTTAAGCCAAAATTTTCAAAGCAAAATATCATGAATCCTCCCTACACCAATTTAAACTAACAAAATCATAACAAACCATAATTCATAACATAGAAAACACACATTAAACAATAAAATAACAGGAATCATAGAACTTGCAAAACATCACCAAAAAAATTCACCCAAAACATGTTTTTAGAGGGTTCAAGCCCTTACCCTACTTGACTGAGTTCAAGTGAAGCAAATCCAGCTGAAAGCCTTCTCTAATGTGATGTGAATGGAAGAAGAATGATGTGTTCTTAGCTGACGGGTCAACAACTGACCCCAAGAAACAAGAAGCAATGTAATGAATGGAGAATGGTGATGATGATGATATGTACTTTTACTCCTGTTTCAACAAAACACACTCCAAGCCTCAATAAGCTGACATAAGCTCTTTGTCAGAGAGCTTATGGAGACTTGTTAAGACAGTAAGTACAAATATATAATAAAAAATGCAACATGATTTTGTGAAAAACCTTAAAAAGCAACCTTAGAAAACTGATTGTAACCAAACAAAAAAAAACTTAACAAAGTGTGAGCAAAGGGTCAACCAAGTGATTGTCAGTCACTTCCTTAAACCTTTTTACATAAACTTTGGATCTCAAAAAATATTTTTCTTGCCAAAATCTTGAACAACAAACTATTTTTTGATAAGTTCTATCAACTACTTGCAAATAAATGTAACCAATTACACTACTTAAAACAATTAAAATTGGAACTCAACAATTTTGAAAAGCTAAAATCTGAACTTTTATTAAAATTTAAGTTTTTTTACAAAAAGCTAGAACAAAGAAAAGGGTTCACATGAGAACTCCTTTAATAATACATGATAGAAGATTCTAGTGCTACTAAAACCCTAAACATGAGATGCCATTGCTGCCCTTGGTCTTCTATCTTTGAAAATCAGTCAAATGGAGTCTTGTGATTGTCCTTGTATACCAACTATGGAAATGTGATCTCAAACGTCCATTCATTATTTGGGAGGAAGGAATAAATGTGAGCTAAGGATTTGGTCGGGTTGTTGGGTTGTGAGATGAAAGTAATGGCAGAGGACCATTGGAGGGGTCCCATAGGTGTAGTGGTGGGTGTTTTTGTTGGTGGGTTTAAGTGAGGATGAGAGGAATTAGGGTTCTGGAGGTTATGGCGATAAACCCCTTTGATTTAGAGTGATTAAGGTTTTAGGGTTTATGATGGGAGGGAGGATAAACAGGGTTAGTTTTAAACTTGGTTAAAGTATAAACGTGTTTACCCCCAAAAATGGTTTAAACAGATTAAATAATAAAAATCTGTTATACAAATGGATAGTGGATGGTGACGTGGTGTAGTGAGGTGAGGTGGAGTGCTATGAGTGGCTGTGAGGGGTGATGTGGTAAAGTGGTTGGTTGGGATAAGTTTTTGTGTTTGATGCAAATAGTCCCTGAATTCTTAAGTCTTTGTCACATAAGTTAGAACAGCTCCAAACTTGTATTCCTTTGTATTGAAAGTTTCCTTTTTCCTATTTTGGCCACAAAAAGTTTCATAAACTTGTTCCAAGGGCTTTTCTTGTAATTTCTTCATATTCCAAGGACCAATCTAGTACAATATTGATATTTGAGGGACCACAATGCAATTAATAGGTTTTGCAAGGGTATAAATGTCAAGTCTTTAAACTTGAGGGACCAAAGTTGACAATCTTCAAAACTTCAAGGACTTGGTTGGAAATTCATTGTTGGGTCCGGTTCTTTGTGCGGCTTCGTTTCCCGTGTTCGTTTTTGCTTTATTCTTGTGATATTTTGTTGATTTCACGATATCCGTACCTAAAATACACAATGAACAAACACAAGCATATTTTGGGGTATTTTGATGATATTTTAAGCGTTTTAAGCCTGATTTGGATGATGAGACTATGTATAATTGCAGTCTCATCACTCCCCCATACTAAACCATTCCTGTGTCCCCACGCAATGCTAGAATTAAGTATCGTAGCAGTTCCAAAATTCATTTTATGTGACATTTATTGAAGACATAAACTTAAATAAACTACTACACGTGTTTTAGACATAATGTATTTTTACATCACGATTAAGTGACTTTTAGGGTCAAAGAATAAGAACACGTGAATGCCTCAAAGAGATAAGTTCGTCATCCTCGATTTTCACTCGATTCCATGCTAAGCGTGTAACGAGATCATTGTTATTATAAGTTAGCAACACAATCATTACTCATGAGTGTTAATTACATACTCAGACTCCCTTATTCCTAATTGGTATCTCTTATATTTTATTCTTGTCTGAATGATCACGAGGATATATTTTTGACTTATTTCGATATTTTAATTAAGGCCGAAAATAAAGTAGGACGATTTAATTGATAGTTAGCTAAAGGACACGATCTTTTAAAACGGCTTCTCGTAATCTCCTTAAGTTCATATTTTGGCATAACTCGTTTCACGATTTGAGACCTTTCTCGGACCGATATTTGGCATGTGTTTCGAACTTCAAATCTTGGAAGACGCTCTTGAAATAATGGTCTTCTCTTCATATAGGGAATTTCTTCAAACTTGGACCACGACTTCATCAATTTTCTTCAATCGTTATTTGGGATTTTGATATACAAAGATCCACCTCCTTTTAGGACTTGGATATATTTATCCTCATACCTTGTTAGGGTCTTTTTAAATAGACTTCTCCATGATCTTTAGGGGAGTATATTGATTCTCGTCGTGTGTCTAGATCCTTTGTATTGATTTTGGAATAATGATACTTCACATCATCTTGGATCTTTAGCAACAAAATGGAGTTCCTCATGCCTTGTGTGGGCCTTTTTGGAACTTGCCAATCTTAGCATCCCGCTTTAATAAGTTATGCCTTGGCTATAAACTCTATTCGAACACGAGCATCTTTTAAACGATCTTGGGCTAGAAGCTAAGTAACCTTTTAAATCGTACGACCTTACTTATTGATTTTATTTAATCAAAAGTGTGGGGAGATTAAGCTAATAATTTCTACACATGAGATCGTGAAAGATTACGTAACTTATAATTAATTCTATCATTTCTTGTCTTATTTAAGAGACTTAGCCTAAAAAGTTAAGGAATCAGAAGCTAAGTACTCAACACGCACGACCGAGTCAAAAATTACTCTTATTCTTACCATCGGAAAACCTACATTCGTGTCTTAAACACTTACGGAAAACAAGAAAAATTTTAAAATTTGGCCATTTTTAGCCTTATTTTGCAACAAAACGATAACAAAAAGATGAATATTGGATTGCGTGTTGATGTGAGCAAGGTGAAGTATCTACTCACCCCCATATACTAAAACTAATCGTTTTCCTCAATGTTTCGAGTCTAAGGGTGAAACAACCCCATACTAGAGACGTCGTCGAATGCTTAATCTCGAGCATGGAAAAGGTAAAACGAATAACCTAAAAGCCGTTTATGAATTATGCTAATAAGATAAATGTTAGAACATAAAAGGATATCCTCGGATATCGGAATCTCCAAAGGCAACGATCGAAGCTTGAGTGATCCGTAAAACGAACACGAAAGGCTTCAATGATGACGATGAACCTAATAAATTACAATCACAAACAACCACGAAACAAAGGTTGGAAGAGCACAAGTCCCCTCGTTACACTATTAGAAAGCAATAATATTAACAAGGATAAGCATGGGAATCCCCCATAAGGCACCTTGTTTTTGATAACCGAGTCAAAAACTCGACTCAAATCCCCATAAATGTGATCATTTAGGGATAATCATGGTATGGTCATTTTTGGTGGGGCTTACATGATAAACAATGCCCAAAAGCAACCGGTATAAAGGACTAAGTCCTTTGATGATACAAAATACCGGGATCAAAGATGGCGTCCTCGTTTTCATGGGATAAACGAACCAACGCCACTTCAACATGTGCTAAAAACCCAAAGGGTTTGAAGAAAAGAAATGAGAAGTAGAAAGGTGGGGCAATGGGTATGGTAAACTTATGAGCTACTCGAGGTAGAATCACACCAAGCAAATGAATAAGATTTCCATTTATTGCATCGGTAGAAGACCGAGATTTCCCTTTACAAGCAATTCCAGGATCGAATATCTCGTCCACGGTGCAGAAATGTGAGGGAACATAAGGGGCTTCCCCTACACTAAAACCACACACACCATCGTCAAAAGGAGTAGACGAGGTGGTATCACTCAAATAACGATGTGATGACAGAGTTAGACATGTAGAAAAATCTTTTAAATCACTTTTAAAATCTTTTCCTTTTTCATCGTTTAAAAACTCTTTATGAAAACCCGATTTAATGATGTAAAAAATATTTGGCGTTTCTAATTCAAAATTGGTCACGCTAAAAATCCTCACATTTAAGTCGCGGTTAGGGGGTGGTGGATTGTATAAGTCCCCAAAATGTTTGGCAACATGAACACCGCCCCCTCGGGGTCAACATATTGGTCATCCTCATGATCGTGTATCTCATCGATTTCTTCATCGTAAATAGGCTTATCGAAGCAAAGTTCTTCATAATCCTCATTAATGATATTTGAAATTCTCTCGAAGAGATCAAGATCAAGCACAAAATCATCATTCATAAGGGAGGAGTTTTGATTAGGTAACTCCTCATGAATGTGATAAACGCATTCTCATTTGAGGACAATTGATTAGGTAACTCCCCGAGAATAGGATTTTGGGTCACGTGAGTTGGTTCGTCATCGAAAATAAGACGTTCCAACTCATTAAGTTCATCCTCGATTTTGGAAAGATCAATCTCACTTATAGGTGGAAGTGGAGGAAAAAGAGCTATCTCTCGTTCAATAATTTCCTCAATCTCGGGATCAAACTCGTAATCATCGTACTTCCCATGTGAAGAGGTCTTTTTACGAGAATCCTCAAAAATGGCATGTGGATTTTGAAGTACGTGATCAATCTCGGCAAAATCACTCACAACCACGGTCTTACAAGTCGAATGACTATGCTTAGGTGACTTTTCTACGATGAGAGGATCGATGTAGATGAAACCTTTAGCCTCAACGGGTGTTAGGCTAGGAAATGGAGGCACTTAAAAGGATTTAGAAGTTGATGCCTCAAAGACGTGGTCCTTCGAAGATGGTGAAGACGAGTCCATTTTTGTCATTGTCGTGATGGCACTTACGTCACCCTTCGGAATTTGGTTGTTCACTTGTTTCGCCAAATACATCCCAAAGTGATTTTTCATCCATAAATCTACGAATACCCTTTTGAATTAAGTAAACGTATTCTTTATCATTAAAATCGTCATCTTTAAAACCGTTCATTTTAATTCTTTCAAAACATGCATCAAGCCTCATATTTTCCGCTAAAGTTAACATTTTGAAATCATTAGAATTTGAAACCTTGATTTTTTCGTGATCATTTGAAACTTGGGATCTATTTGCGAAAAAATCCACTTTATCTTCCCTATATCTCATAGTGAGTCTCTCCTCGTGGACGTCGATTACGATTCGATTTGTCGATAAAAATGGTCGACCTAAAATAATGGGACACTTAGGGTCACACTCGTAATCGAAAATAACGAAGTCAATGGGAAAAACAAACTTTCCAACTCTAACATAGACATCCTTGGCTATCCCAATTGGTATTAAAGGTGTACAATTTGCAAGCTCGATGGTCATGTTCGTGGGGGTAAGACTAGGCAATCTCATTAATTTCCAAAGAGAATGAGGCATGAGATTGATGCTAGCACCTAAATCGGCAAGGGCTAAACATCCCTCAATCTCGGAAAAATCACAAGGTAGTAGAAATTAGACCGGGTCCTCTTCCTTTCCCGGCAATTGCCTTTTGGGTTTTTGACGAAGGATCGATGCACAAGTTTCTTCAAGGGTTACTTCGGTAAGGTCGATAAAGCTCTCTTTTTGAACCGTGGATGGAATTCTAGGTACACGAGAGTGTGCACTCTTTTCCTTGGTCGCCACGTTCACCCCATCGACTTTAGAACATGAAGGTGTCTTAGAAGTCGAGGGTTGAGAAGAAGGAACAACTCTAAATCCATCAAGGGTAGGGGTAATCACACGACTTTTCTCACGAGACGAGGCGGCTTTACATTGTTACTTCGGATTTTCAACGGTGTCACTAGGTTACGAACTCGATGACGCACCCGAGGCTTTGTTCATAATAGCCGAAAACATCTTTTTAATATCGATTTGTCCTTGTTCAATTTTGTTGTTTTGATATTTCAAAGTATTGGAAAAGTCGTTTTTCAAAGTACCAATTTGTCCCTCTAAACGTCTCATATTAGCCTCATTCATTTTTATGTATTCTTGAAAATCGTTTGTCGAACTATCTTGATTAGCATTAAAGTTCCCTTGGTTTTGATTACTTCTTTGAAAATTCCCTTAATTACCACTTGAAAAATTGTTTCCTTGATTGTTGTTGTTTGAAAAACTCGAATTTTGGTTGTCGTTGTTATCTCGATTTTGCCAACTCAAATTACGACCTTGATTATAACCTTGATTTGAAAAATTCTCTTGTTGATTATTTCCTTGAAAATTGTTTCGTTTTTGATTAAAATAGTTACCTTGATTAAAATTGCCTTGTGATGGACCCGCGTTATTTTGATTTTGAAAATTGTTGTTTAACGCGTTTATACTCAACGTTTGACCATCCGTAGCCGCACACTCGTAATAACTATGAGGTCCACCACACAACGTACACGATGCCTCAACCGATTTCACCGTAGCGGGAGCGTCTTTCCTTTGCATCTCGATTAAGAACGACGTAAACACAATCGTCAAATTATCGACTTTCGCATCAACCCTCTCAATGTCAGGATTAAAATTACTAACATTGGGGACATTGGCAACACTCGGTGCGTTGCGGAATTGGTAAACCTTGGATCGATTCTCGATAATCATTAATGCATCTTTCGGATTCTTACACAAAAAGTTGCCACCGGCGGCGGAATTCAACGAATCTTGTTCTTGAAAACTAATACTGTGACAATCTAACATTTTCAGGTAGTGAATTATTTTCTCGTATAATATTTTGAAACTTATTTTTGTGTTGGTTGACGAACTCACAATTTACGGATTTAAATTTGGGCTTACATGCATAATTTAGCGTCCTTTACGACTAAACCGGAAACCTTAGGATTACGTATTTACGTTTTTGAACTCCATTTTTGATGAGACAAATTTTATTGGATTCGTTTTGTGACGTTGATTCATAATTTATAAAAACGTTTTTCGTGAAACGACCCGAGGGCACGTAAATCGAGAAAACTAGAATCAAGGAATACCCGTAAATTAGTGAGGTGGGACAAAATACATTATCCCACCTTACTAGCTAACATGGGATGGCACATGATATTGTAGTAAATCGTACACGTTTTAGGAAAAACGCGTATGAGTGGCAAGTATTAAGTTATACGCTTTAGAAAAAACGTAAAACCGAATAAATGGGGGTTTGTTCTCGAAGGAGGTGTGTGTATTAATGTGCCAATATATATGAAACCAAGTTTGGATTAGTGACGTTTTTGGCTTAGAAGAGAAAAAGTAAAGACGAGCTACGACTACGATTACACTACGACGTTGACGTAAAACGCGAACGTAAATACGAAAAACGTGACAAAATTAAAAATTATACCTAAAAATTAATTAAAAGATTAAACTAAGTCTAAAATAATATAAATAAGGATAAAAATTCAACAAATATATTTTAACACCTTTTATTAATTAAATATTCAATTTTAAATGCTAATTAAAGCCCTAAAATCAAATATAATTAACAAAATGTCCAAAATATGATTTTAATGAACAAATAAGTTACTTATATTATTTAAAGACTAAAAAGTATTTTTCCTAAATTTTAAAAACTATTTTTCTATTTTTTAATCACTAAAAACTATTTTTAAACCAAAATAATCATAAAAAATAATAAAATAATGCCAAGATTAATTTGACAATTTTAAAAATCCTAAATTACACTAATGAACAGTAGAAAATTGAAAAAGTTTGAAAAAAGTAAAAATTTGCACTAAAAGACAAAACTGATTAATAATAAAACCCTAATTATACTAAATTAATTATAAAAATTAACTAAAAAGTGAACAGTAAAATATTTTTAAACTAAAAATCTTAAAATATATTTCTAAGTCTAGGAAAAATTTTAAAAGTGAAAAATAATAATTTTTTACACTAAATTCCAAAAAACAGTAATTAAAAAGTAATTAAAATTACAATTTAATCTAAAAATTACTTAATGAACAGTAACTAAAATATAAATTAAACAGAAAATTCAGAAATTAAATAAGAAAATTATTGAAACTTAAATCAAGTCCTAACTCCTAAATTGGTTCACTAGAGACAAAAATGAATGAAACTAAAAGTGACACTTTGTGGAATTTTGTCCTTTTGCACAACAGGGGAAACTTTAATACTAGCAGTGGGAACCTTGTTCCCACTAACTGAACAAAGAAAACGGGTCTGGTGCTTTATTTTGCTATAACTTGCTCAATTCTTGGTTTTAATCAGATACAAGGGCACCCCCACAACCAGTTGGGTTGTGGGGAGTCAGATAAACAATAAAAACACAAGGTTTAACACAAGAAAATCACAAAGAAGGCACCAATCAAGTTACTGACTAAGCACAAAGGGGTCTGATGAACTTTGACTGATCTACTAGGTCACTTGGTGAATTTTGATCCACAAAATCTCAATCACAATCTTGCCAAAACTCAAACAAAGTATCAGAAACCCTAGTTTATCAGATTATCTAACAATCTACAAGATTTGTGGCAAATTTACTCTAAATCCAAGACAGAAAATGGACTTTCTGTTTGTTAGACAGGTTTTAATACTTAAATATGCAAACTTGTTCCAAAACTCTCCAAACCTGAAACTAAGGACTACAAACTCTACCAATAAACAGATCAAGTGTGTTCAGGGTGTTTTCAAACCAAAAATCTGTCAAACTCTTGCCTTAAACCCTATTCCCAAACACTCCCTTATCTACTGAAAACTAAAATTAACAAAGAAATTGCATACAAATCCTATTTTAACTAATCAACACCTATTTAAACAAGCACAATACAGCTAAGCAAGCAAGAATAAGCAGCTAAATGAACAATAAAACAAGTAAAATCCAAAATCATGCACAATCACAAAACACCATATAAAATCCTATTTCTAGGAGGGTTCAAGCCCGTACCTGGTGTGGTTAACATCCAACCACACAAAGGCCAGCTGAGGCCTTCTCCTATAAGCAGGAGGCTTATGCTGAGATTTAGTGATAAGCTGATGTAGAGAGAGAAGGGAAGGTGAGACTACAGCAGTCAAAACACCCCCTTTATATCTTCACAAACTGAAACTTACCTGCCAAGAAAGAAAACAAGGGAAAAAGTGACCTGGTGCTTATAACTATGAGCTATAAGCTGGGCTTATTGGTTAAGCCAGCTTATGGCTTATAGCTTTAAATGAAAAAATAAAGTGAAATTCGAATTTTTTAGAACCACAAATACTTGAAATCACACAAATTCATTAAGGAAACTTCTAAAATCCACAACACAATCCACTTTCACTTCAAGTGTTGGTGGATTTCAGAAAGTCAGATTATAAGGAAAACTTTTCAAACAAACTTTTTTGAATCAAAACTCAACTTGATAACTTAAAAGTGAACAAACCAAAGCTGAAATTTAAAATTTAAACTAAGACAAGGTATATAAATTGATGGAACTCAGTTCTTATTGCCAAAAGATCAAGCTTTCATTGTCATTAATTACTTAAAAAATTTTACAAATAAAAACTAGAACAAAAAGCTTGTCACAAGTCGACATAGCTTTATATAGGGAATGAAAGAACTATATAGAATGCTGAATAAAAAAGTACTAAACATAAACCCTAATGAACTGGAAATCCAAAAATGCCCCTGGTCTTTGATTATTCAAAATGGGTCAAAATGGCTCCACGTGATGCCAGTTGTTAGAAGACCAATCTGAGTCGTTGGTTTAAGCTTTGGGTCCAAGGAACTTCATCCATCCACTGGTTTGGTCGGGTTTTGGGTTTATGGGACGAAAGTGATGGGCAGGGGAGGTCTCACTTCCCATGTGGTGATGTTGGGAAGTGATTTGAGGGTGGGTTTAGGTTAGTTATGGGTTTAATGTGGGTTCTGGATGGTTTGGGTTAAAAACCCTTTGGTTTGAGTGGTAGAGAAGATTAGGGTTTATGGAGTATGAACTGGTGATTAGATCCAAATTAGGGGAATAGTAACTGGGAGGGAATTTAGGTTTATTAATATTATTTCAAAAATAAGTATTAATGAAACCGGGTATAAGAGTGTGGGTTGGTTGGGTCGGGCAAAAGGGTTTGGTTGGGTGGGTTTGATGAGGTGTCAACATAGGAGTGGTGGATAGGCTGGATATGGGTTTAGTAGTTAGGCAAAAACAGTCCCCCAAGTTCCTACTTGTTTCCACTTTGTAATAACAGCCTTTCAATCCCAATTTCCTTTGAATTAACTTTAAAGCACTTGTCAAATTTGGCACCATGATTTTCCAATCTTAATATAAGGATCATTTATGCAATTTTGACTATCTTCAAGGGCCATTCTTGCACATGTCTTCAAACTTCAAGGATGTAACTTGTACAAATGAATAGTGGAGGGTCATTTGTGACAAGTCTTCAATAGTTGAGGGACCAAACTTGCCAATCTTCAATTCTTCAAGGACTATTTTGGAAATTCAGGATTCGGGTCCAGTTCTTTGTGCGACTTCGTTTCCCGTGTTCGTTTTTGCTTGATTCTTGTAATCTTTTGGTGAGTTCACGATACCCGTACCTGAAATACACAATGAACAAACACAGGCATATTTTTGGGTATTTTGACGATATTTTAAGCGTTTTAAGCCCGATTTAGACGATGAGACTATGTATAAATACAGTCTCATCACTCCCCCATACTAAACCATTGCCGTGTCCCCACGCAATGCTAGAATTAAGTATCGTAGCACTTCCAAAATTCATTTTATGATGACTTTTATTGAAGACATAAATTTAAATAAACTACTACACGTGTTTTAGACATAATGTATTGTTTTCATCACGATTAAGTGACTTTTGGGATCATAGAACAAGAACACGTGAATGCTTCGTTAGAAATAATTTCGTCGTCCTCGATTTTCACCCAATTCCATGCTAAGCGTGTAACGAGATCATTGTTATTATAAGTTAGCAACACGATCACATCTTATGAGTCTTAATTACGAACCTAAACTCCCTTATTCCTACTTGGTATCTCTTATATTTTATTTTGTCTTAATGATCACGAGGATACATCATTGACTTATGCGTGAATAGAGATTAAGTCCAAAAAAATAGAGTTTTAACGGTGTAACCAAAATCATTAAATTAATAATTCACCCCAATAGACAACGATGTCAAAAAATTAAGTCAACAAGAAGGATCGATAAACACGGTTTTATAACGGTTTTGAACATGAGACTTATTACCAAGACTTTTATACGCCCCCTAACGGAAGGGCCTTATTATCTTTGGTTTACCTCCATCTTTTATTCAACTTCGCCATGAAGCTTTTATTATGACTTCGGTCTTTCCTTGCCATTTATTATCCGCCTCATCGGTGGTTTTATTAGCCAAAGACGTATATCCTCACGCTAAAGCGAATTTTGGATCTTTAAAGCTTCGAAGATTAAGGCTTGATTCACTTTCAATTTGGGCATAGATTTTTCGGCCTTGTGAGCTTCAAATTTTTGCTTAATTTAGGTGAGCACTTGAAATCTTATTATTAGGTGAAGCTTTCGATTATTCGGGTTGCCAATAGTTCAAAACCGTGACGCTGGCGATACCTTAATGTTTTCCCAATTTAATTACATGGAAGCTACCAAAACAAATTAGAAACCAACAATAGTGACTAAACCGCTAAATCAATATTTATTAACAATTTATTATGCAAAAGCGTGGGGGGAATAAGCTAATAATTACTACACATGAGATCGTGACGATTACGAGACTTATAAATAACTCTATCATTTCTCGTCCTCATTTAAGAGACTTAGCCTAAAAATTTAAGGAATCGAAGCTAAGTCTTCAACACACACGGTCGAGTCAAAAATTACTCTCGTTCTCACCATCGGAAAACCTACATTCGTGTCTTAAACACACATGAAAAACAAGAAAAATTTTAAAAATTTGGCCATTTTTTAGCCTTATTTGCAACAAAACGATAACAAAAAGATGAATATTGGATTGCGTGTTGACGTAAGCAAGGTGAAGTATCTACTCACCCCCCATACTAAAACTAAACATTGTCCTCAATGTTTCGAGTCTAGGGGTGTAAACACCCCCATACTAGAGACGAAGTCGAATGCTTAATCTTGAGCATGGAAAGGGTAAAACGAATAACCTAAAAGCCGTTTATGAATTGTGCTAATAAGATAAACGTTAGAACATAAAAGGATATCATCGGATATCGGAATCTCCAAAGGCAACAATCGAAGCTCGAGTGATCCATAGAACGAACACGAGAGGCTTCAATGATGACGATGAACCTAATGAATCACAATCACAAACAACCACAGAACAAAGGTTGGAAGAGCACAAGTCCCCTCGTTATGTTAACTAAGAAAGCAATAATATGTACAAGGATAAGCATGAGAATCCCCCACGAGGCACCTTGTTTTTGATAACCGAATCAAAAGCTCGACTCGAATCCCCATAAATGTGATCATTTAGGGATAATCATGGTATGGTCATTTTTGATGGGGCTTACATGATAAACAATGCCCAAAAGTACATGGAGTACTTTAAAAACCCGATAAACGTATACCGGGGTCAAAGATAGCGTCTTCGTTTTCGGATGAAAGATGAAACAACGCTACTCCAACACAAACCCCAATGGGGTAGAAGAAAAGAGATAAGAAGTAGAAAGGTGGGGCAATGGGTAAGTCAAACTTATGAGCTACTCGAGGTAGACTCACACCAAGCAAACGAAAAGATTTTTCATTTATTGCATCGGTGGAAGACCGAGATTTCCCTTTACAAGCAATTCCGGGATCGTAAATCTCGTCCTCGGTGGAGAAATGCGAGGGAACATTTGGGGCTTCCCCCACACTAAAACCACACACACCATCGTCAAAAGGAGTAGACGAGGTGGTAGCACTCATAAAACGCGGTGATGACGGAGTTAAACATGTAGAAAAATCATTTAAAACTTTTTTAAAATCCTTTCCTTTTTCATCGTTTAAAAACTCTCTATGAAAACCCGATTTGATAATGTCGAAAATATTTGGCGTGTCAAATTGAAAATTAGTCGCGCTAAAAATCCTCACATTTAAGTCGCGGTTAGGGGGTGGTGGATTATATAAGTTCTCAAAACGTTTGTCAATAAAGAACACCGCCCCCTCGGGGTCTACATACTCGTCATCCTCATGAACGTCGATCTCATCGATTTCCTCATCAAAGATAGGCTTGTCAAACCAAGGTTTGTCATTCCCCTCCTTGATTATCTTAGAAACTCTCTCGAAAAGATCACGATCAAGCACGAAACCATCATTCTTTTGTGGGGATCGTTGATAAGTTAGATCCTCACGAATGTGGTAAACGTCATTCTCAAATGAGGAGTGTTGATAAGGTAACTCCTCGAGAATGGGATTTTTGGTGGTCACATGAGTTGGTTCGTCATTGAAAATAAGACGTTCCAACTCATTGAGTTCATCCTCGATTTTGGAAAGGTCGACCTCACTCGTAGGTGGAAGTGAAGGCATAAGAGCTAGCTCTCGTTCAATGATTTCCTCAATCTCGGGATCAAACTCATAATCATCGTACTTCACATGTTTCTTCTTAGGAGAATCAAAAATAGCATGTGGATTTCGAAGTACGTGATCAATTTCAGCAAAATCGCCATCGTCATCGTCAAAGAAAGAGTCGATGTGAGCACTCACAACCATGGACTTACAAGTCAAATGACTATGCTTAGGTGACTTTTCTAAGACGAGAGGATCGATGTCGATAAACCCTTTAGCCTCAACGGGTGTTGGGCTAGGTAAAGGAGGTACTTCGATGGAGTTAGAAGTTGAAGCCTCAAAGACGTGGTCCTTCGAAGGTGGTGAAGACGAGCCCATTTTGGTCGTTGTCGTGATGGAACTAACGTCGCCCTTCGGAATTGGTGGTTCACTTGTTTCGCTAAAAACATCCCAAAGTGAGTTTTCATTCATAAATTTACACATACCCTTTTGAATTAGGTACACGTATTCTTTATCATTAAAATCATCATCATTAAAACTGTTTTTCTTAATTCTTTCAAAACATGCATCAAGCTTCATTCTTTCCGCTAAAGTAAACATTTTAAAATCATTAGAATTTGAATCATTAGGTTTTGAAACCTCGGTTTTTTCATTCTCATTAAATCCTTGGGATTTTCTAGCGAAAAAGTCTATTTTCTCATCCCCATATCTCATAGTAAGTCTCCCCTCGTGAACGTCGATTACGGTTCTAGCCGCCGATAAGAATGGTCGGCCTAAAATAATGGGACATTTAGGGTCACACTCGTAATCGGATATAACGAAATCCGCGGGAAAAACAAACTTTCCAATCCTAACATAGACATCCTCGGCTATTCCAATTGGTATAAGTGGAGTACAATTTGCAAGCTCGATTGTCATGTTCGTGGGGGTAAGAGAAGGCAATCTCTTCAATTTCCAAAGAGAATGAGGCATGAGATTGATGCTAGCACCTAAATCGTCAAGGGCTAAACATCCCTCAATCTCGGAAAAATCACAAGGTAGTAGAAATTGGCCCGGATCCTTTTCCTTTCTCGGCATACGCCTTTTGGGTTTTTTTAAGAAGGATCGATGCACAAGTTTCTTCAAGGGTTACTTTGGTAAGCTCGACAAAACTCTCTTTTTGAACCGTGGATGGAATTTTAGGTACACGAGGGTGTGCACTCTTTTCCTTGGTCGCCACGTTCACCCCATCGACTTTAGAACAAGAAGACGTCTTAGAAGTCGAGGGTTGAGAGGGATAAACAACACGGAATCCTTCAAGGTTAGGGGTAATCACACGACCTTTCTCACGAGACGAGGCGGCTTTGCATTGTTCCTTCGGATTTGCAACGGTGTCACTAGGTAACGAACTCGATGACGCACCCGAGGTTTTGTTCATTATAGCCGAAAACATCTTTTTAATATCAATTTGCCCTTGCTCAATCTTCGTGTTTTGCAATTTCAAAGTATTTGTAAAGTCGTTTTTCAAAGTACCAATTTCTCCCTATAATCGTCTCATATTAGCCTCATTCGTTTTCATGTAATTTTGAAAATCGTTTGACGAACTATTTTGATTTGAATTAAAGTTCCCTTGGTTTTGATTGTTTCTTTGAAAATTTCCTTGATTCCCACTTGAAAGATTGTTACCTTGATTGTTGTTGTTTGAAAAATTCGAGTTTTGATTATTGTCTCGATTTTGCCAAGTTATATTACGACCTTGATTATAACCTCCTTGATTTTGATTCGAAAAATTTCCTTGTTGATTATTTCCTTGAAAATTTTTTCGGTTTTGAAAATTGTTGCCTTGGTTATAATTTCCTTGTTGTGATGGACCCGCGTTATATTGATTTAAAAAATTGTTGTTTCCATTTAACGCACTCACATTCGACGTTTGGCCATCCGTAGCCGCACACTCGTAATAATTATGAGGTCCACCACAAAACGTACACGAAACCTCAACCGCTTTCACCGTAGCGGGAGCGTCTTTCTTTTGCATCTCAACGAGAAAAGACGTGAACACATTCGTCAACTTGTCGAATTTTGCATCAACTCTCTCAATATCGCGATTAGAACTACTAACATTGGCGACATTGGCAACACTCGGTGCGTTGCGGAGTTGGTAAACCTTGGATCGGTTTTCGATAATTATCAATGCATCTTTCGGAGTCTTACACAAAAAGTTGCCACCGGCGGCGGAATTCAACGAGTCTTGTTCGTGAAAATTAAGACCGTTGTAAAACGTATCGATTTGGTGCAACTCGGAAAAACCATGGTGAGGACATTGCCTAAGCAATTCCTTAAAGCGATCCCACGCGTCTCTAAAAGATTCATTCGGTTTTTGCTCAAATTTTATAATCTCGTTTTTAAAAAACGTTGTCTTAGACGGTGGGAAAAAATAATTAACGAACTTGGAAACGAGATCCTTCCACGTAACTATCAAATTAGGTGGCTCTTTCTCGTACCAATCCTTGGCGGCACCATCGAGCGAAGGGAAAAGCATAAGCTTGACGACATCGGTGTCGACGTTCTTAAACTTGCTCGTGGCCAAAAGACGATCAAAATTCCGAATATGGTCGTGAGGATTATCGGCTTCACGACCTCGAAACTTCGTAGCTTGAATCAACGAAAGCATTCCGCTCTTTATCTCAAAATTCTCCGCCTCGATAGCGGGAATAACGATCGCGTCTCCATAACCCTCGGTGGGCGCTTGGAGCAATTCCATCATCGAACGATTATCGGCCATCTCCTCTACGGTTTCTTCAACAACGATATTAGGAACGTCGGTTTCTAATTCTCGTCTACGTCGTGGACTCCTTCGATTACGATTGCGTCGATTCGAAGCTTCACTAGAATTGGAATAGTCCTTCGATCGAGTGCGCATGCACTAAGCGTAGAATGGGTGGTAGCAAAGAAGATTCTTTTTGCGATTTTTCGATTTTTTCAATTTTTTTGGTTTTTGATTGTTTTTTAATTTTTTTTGAATTTTTGAATGTATTACGTAGACACAAATCTACAAATCTCCCCTCGAATCGACTTTCTCGATTAAAGGAGCCTCAAAGAATGAAAACGATCACGTGGAGTGAACGTTCTCGATGACTTTAGAACGTTGGTGGAACACCAAAACGTTCAAGAGGGTTTAATCTTGGAAACACAAGCAAATATAATATACGTAGATAATACTTGGGCGTCAAACCCTCGATTAGCTCTCTTTCTCAAAACACGCACAAGCAAGCGGAGGAAACGAGGCGGCGCGAAGCACTTAAGAGCCTTTTTCCTTTAGGTCGTGAAATACAACCGCCTTATACCCACCTTATAGTTTGTGTTAATTGAAATTAAGCCTCACGAAAGTATTTATCTATTTTGCCTTTAAACTTTTGCTTTGGATTCGAATACAATGATCGAGTGATGAAATCCCGAATCAAGGTTGCGTTTTCACGCTTTTGGAGTACTTGTATATTTATTGTTCTTACGTAGATACAATATAGTAATAATATATTCACAAAAAACGAAAACCAATATATCTACAATATAGTAAAGATTGTTATGTGTTTAATTTAGGAAAATTAAACACGATTTATTTGGATAATATAATATAGTAATGAAAAATAACAAAAATGAATATGTACGATATTCACGCTTTCCAAAAAATGAAAAGCAAAAACGCACTACTCACACAAACACGATACTAATAATGGCAACACTAAACACCTCCCCGGCAGCGGCGCCAAAAATTGATATTGTAGTAAATCGTACACGTTTTAGGAAAAACGCGTATGAGTGGCAAGTATTAAGTTATACGCTTTAGGAAAAACGTAAAACCGAATAAATGCGGGTTCGTTCTCGAAGGAGTTGTGTGTATTAATGTGCCAATATATATGAAATCAAGTTTGGATTAGTGACGTTTTTGGCTTAGAAGAGAAAAAGTAAAGACGAGCTACGACTACGATTACACTAGGACGTTGACGTAAAACGCGAACGTAAATACGAAAAACGTGACAAAATTAAAAATTATACCTAAAAATTAATTAAAAGATTAAACTAAGTCTAAAATAATATAAATAAGGATAAAAATTCAACAAATATATTTTAAAACCTTTTATTAATTAAATATTCAATTTTAAATGCTAATTAAAGCCCTAAAATCAAATACAATTAACAAAATGTCCAAAATATGATTTTATTGAACAAATAAATTACTTATATTATTTAAAGACTAAAAAGTATTTTTCCTAAATTTTAAAAACTATTTTTCTATTTTTTAATCACTAAAAACTATTTTTAAACCAAAATAATCATAAAAAATAATAAAATAATGCCAAGATTAATTTGACAATTTTAAAAATCCTAAATTACACTAATGAACAGTAAAAAATTGAAAAAGTTTGAAAAAAGTAAAAATTTGCACTAAAAGACAAAACTGATTAATAATAAAACCCTAATTATACTAAATTAATTATAAAAATTAACTAAAAAGTGAATAGTAAAATATTTTTAAACTAAAAATCTTAAAATATATTTCTAAGTCTAGGAAAAATTTTAAAAGTGAAAAATAATAATTTTTTACACTAAATTCCAAAAACAGTAATTAAAAAGTAATTAAAATTGCAATTTAATCTAAAAATTACTTAATGAACAGTAACTAAAATATAAATTAAACAGAAAATTCAGAAATTAAATAAGAAAATTATTGAAACTTAAATCAAGTCCTAACTCCTAAATTGGTTCACTAGAGACAAAAATGAATGAAACTGAAAGTGACACTTTGTGGAATTTTGTCCTTTTGCACAACAGGGGAAACTTTAATACTAGCAGTGGGAACCTTGTTCCCACTGACTGAACAAAGAAAACGGGTCTGGTGCTTTATTTTGCTATAACTTGCTCAATTCTTGGTTTTAATCAGATACAAGGGCACCCCCACAACCAGTTGGGTTGTGGGGAGTCAGATAAACAATAAAAACACAAGGTTTAACACAAGAAAATCACAAAGAAGGCACCAATCAAGTTACTGAGTAAGCACAAAGGGGTCTGATGAACTTTGACTGATCTACTAGGTCACTTGGTGAATTTTGATCCACAAAATCTCAATCACAATCTTGCCAAAACTCAAACAAAGTATCAGAAACCCTAGTTTATCAGATTATCTAACAATCTACAAGATTTGTGGCAAATTTACTCTAAATCCAAGACAGAAAATGGACTTTCTGTTTTTTAGACAGGTTTTAATACTTAAATATGCAAACTTGTTCCAAAACTCTCCAAACCTGAAACTAAGGACTACAAACTCTACCAATAAACAGATCAAGTGTGTTCAGGGTGTTTTCAAACCAAAAATCTGTCAAACTCTTGCCTTAAACCCTATTCCCAAACACTACCTTATCTACTGAAAACTAAAATTAACAAAGAAATTGCATACAAATCCTATTTTAACTGATCAACACCTATTTAAACAAGCACAATACAGCTAAGCAAGCAAGAATAAGCAGCTAAATGAACAATAAAACAAGTAAAATCCAAAATCATGCACAATCACAAAACATCATATAAAATCCTAATTTCTAGGAGGGTTCAAGCCCGTACCTGGTGTGGTTAACATCCAACCACACAAAGGCCAGCTGAGGCCTTCTCCTATAAGCAGGAGGCTTATGCTGAGCTTTAGTGATAAGCTGATGTAGAGAGAGTAGGGAAGGTAAGACTACAGCAGTCAAAACACCCCCTTTATATCTTCACAAACTGAAACTTACCTGCCAAGAAAGAAAACAAGGGAAAAAGTGACCTGGTGCTTATAACTATGAGCTATAAGCTGGGCTTATTGGTTAAGCCAGCTTATGGCTTATAGCTTTAAATGAAAAAAAATAAAGTGAAATTCGAATTTTTTAGAACCACAAATACTTGAAATCACACAAATTCATTAAGGAAACTTCTGAAATCCACAACACAATCCACTTTCACTTCAAGTGTTGGTGGATTTCAGAAAGTCAGATTATAATGAAAACTTTTCAAACAAACTTTTTTGAATCAAAACTCAACTTGATAACTTAAAAGTGAACAAACCAAAGTTGAAATTTAAAATTTAAACTAAGACAAGGTATATAAAATGATGGAACTCAGTTCTTATTGCCAGAAGATCAAGCTTTCATTGTCATTAATTACTTAAAAAATTTTACAAATAAAAACTGGAACAAAAAGCTTGTCACAAGTCGACATAGCTTTATATAAGGAATGAAAGAACTATCTAGAATGCTGAATAAAAAAGTACTAAACATAAACCCTAATGAACTGGAAATCCAAAAATGCCCCTGGTCTTTGATTCTTCAAAATGGGTCAAAATGGCTCCACGTGATGCCAGTTGTTAGAAGACCAATCTGAGTCGTTGGTTTAAGCTTTGGGTCCAAGGAACTTCATCCATCCACTGGTGTGGTCGGGTTTTGGGTTTATGGGACGAAAGTGATGGGAAGGGGAGGTCCCACTGCCCATGTGGTGATGTTGGGAAGTGATTTGAGGGTGGGTTTAGGTTAGTTACGGGTTTGATGTGGGTTCTGGATAGTTTGGGTTAAAAACCCTTTGGTTTGAGTGGTAGAGAAGATTAGGGTTTATAGAGTATGAACTGGTGATTAGATCCAAATTAGGGGAATAGTAACTGTTTTAGAGGGAATTTAGGTTTATTAATATTATTTCAAAAATAAGTATTAATGAAACCGGGTATAAGGGTGTGGGTTGGTTGGATCGGGCAAAAGGGTTTGGTTGGGTGGGTTTGATGAGGTGTCAACATAGGAGTGGTGGATAGGCTGGATATGGGTTTAGTAGTTAGGCAAAAACAGTCCCCCAAGTTCCTACTTGTTTCCACTTTGTAATAACAGCCTTTCAATCCCAATTTCCTTTGAATTAACTTTAAAGCACTTGTCAAATTTGGCACCATGATTTTCCAATCTTAATATAAGGATCATTTATGCAATTTTGACTATCTTCAAGGGCCATTCTTGCACATGTCTTCAAACTTCAAGGATGTAACTTGTACAAATGAATAGTGGAGGGTCATTTGTGACAAGTCTTCAATAGTTGAGGGACCAAACTTGCCAATCTTAAATTCTTCAAGGACTATTTTGGAAATTCAGGATTCGGGTCCGGTTCTTTGTGCGACTTCGTTTCCCGTGTTCGTTTTTGCTTGATTCTTGTAATCTTTTGGTGAGTTCACGATATCCGTACCTGAAATACACAATGAACAAACAGAGGCATATTTTTGGGTATTTTGACGATATTTTAAGCGTTTTAAGCCCGATTTGTACGATGAGACTATGTATAAATACAGTCTCATCAGCACACATGACACCACATCTAAGGATGTGACATCATATTAGCTAAGTATTTACAAGTGTAAGACTAAGCTTACACTTTAAGCTTTAACTAGCTAAAAACCATCAACTACTCATTCATACCATTTTCACTCATGCAAACTACTTCAAACTCTCTCAAAACCTCTACCCTTGCCGTCCACTTCAAAGCACAAAACACCCCTATTTGATCTTTTCTACCCATGAAATACATGTTATCTAGCTCTATCATGGAGTTATCTTGAAGCCTTGATCATTTGGTGGCCATTTTAACAACAAAGGAGGTGATTTGCTTGTGTCCTAGGGCTGATTTCTCAACTATTGTTCTTGGTGTTTGATGATCTTGGAGTTACTTTTGGTGTTCATCAAGTTCTTGTCTTCCAAAAACAAGAAATACACTTGGTTGGTAAAGAAGATCATCCTCTCCATTTTCTCTTGTTATTTTTGTAAAGAACAAATGTATTTTCTTTCTTATTGTATATGTATATGATGTATATATGATGATAAAAATGTTGTGTGGGGATCAAGTGTTGATAGATATGCTTAAAAAGGTTAATAACTATAAGAAATAAGGCTAAAATCATGCTTATTTAGTTGGCTGTATAAAAACAGTATATAACTAAAACTTGAACTGATAAACTTGCATGGTATAATCCATTTACAGTAAGTACAAGATGTTATACACATGTGAGAGTTGGCCATGCAATGGAATCAATATAATGAGTGAGATATGATCAAAACAAGATGAGTGTGCTAATCTGAATAAGCTGTTTTGTAGGGACTGTTAAGCATAGATAAACTTAAAATGAGCAGTAGCTATAACTAAGTTAAATGTAGCACATAATATGAAGATCATGCCACCCATAAATGAGCTTCTAATTCATTATATAACTCTAGATATGATAAAAATCGTGAAGATGAAAATAAAAATCAGATTTGAGAATTAATGTTTATTATTATTATATAAGCACTCAAATTTTATTGTATAAAATGTAAAATAAAAAACCCACTAACTTATGAAATTTATTTATATAAATGTGTAAAGGGTTAAATAAATGGATAAAATATAAAAATGGTAGTGGAATAATACTTATAAGTAATAAAAACTATAAACTTGATTTTTACGACTTTTTCGGCTATTACCGTAAAATTAACGTTTTTCGCCAATTAAAACTTAGACGATCAAACCCGTCTAATGTAAAGTTTTCAAAAGTCATATACTGATATATAAGTAACTAATACAAGTAAAAACCGATAAAACCCGAACTATAGGACATACGGACATTAACGAGCTAACTAAGCATATTGGACTAATAATTGGACTAAATAAGTTAAACACTTATAAAAAGAACTTATTGGGCTTAACCCATTTGGGCCCAACATGGAAAGTATAGATACTGATAATATAAGTATAAAATGGATTAAAACAAGTTAAAGAACTTATACTAAGCTTATTGGACTTAAAATAGATAAGTAGGTAAAACTAGTAAACTAGTAAAAAGTTACCAAAACGTAAACACTAAAATGAGTAAACAAGGATGTATAAACCCACTTGATCATCATCATATGTACAAAATCATCATATGTATATTGTTATTTTGATAAAAGTCATTGGACAAAGTCTAAGACCGATTATTATTTATATAGGTTTCCGTGACCGAAGCACGCCCGTAGCCGATAATCCGCCTTTCATTATCAACGTGAGTTCATAGCCTCGCACTCTTTTAAATGTTTTATAAAATGATTTGTAAACCCAAGAGGGAGATAACATGCTAGATTTTGATAAAAATAGAACACAAGTAGTCCCGATGGTATGCTTAATGATATGGACCCGAATGATGCTATGACCCTATAAACGAGACAAAAAGGATTATTAGTAGTTAGGTTATGTCACTTAAAGTCCCATTAGCATGAATTGTGAACTACCGGGATTTGGTAGACGCTTATGCATTTGATAGTACTATTTGGGGACGATCACCCCAGTTCGCGCCTTGACGGTTGATCCCCGTCGTACCACATTGATTGGTAAGTGAATTTATGTATGAGAAGATTCCATAGCGTGATTTTTGTGACGACACGCTAACTTAGATGAGCAAATTGTTTGTCGGGTTCGCGGCCCGCTGTTTTCATAGTAAGGTAACAATGTCATGCGGCTAATAATAATCCTAAAATGTATCCTAAAACCTATATACAGAACGATAACGACGCTAATAACGATAATAATATTACCTATAATGGTAATATTGAGGCTACGGTCTCATGGACGGTTTCAGATGTAAGCTTGATTTATATATTGCCTGACTAGCAATACGTGGACTTACTTCCGATATTATACTTGTGTTCTGATTTTAACTATTTTTTTATATAACGGTTTTTATTAAACTCTATGAATTCACTCGGCATTCGCTGATATGATTTTTGCATGTTTTTATCTCAGGTGCTTGAAGGTAATCCGGATGGAGATCGACTCTGATGGCCCACATAATATTAAAAATGTTCATTCGATCTATGTTTTGTAAACTTAATGACCTGTATAATTTGGGACCTGTTGTACACTTTAAAACTTTTTATCGAATGAATGTATGTTGAGCCTTGTACAACCATTTTTATGTGTTGTCTATGATTGGAGTTATTGTGCTATCTCGTAACACTCTAAAAGACCCTTCCGCTGTACCGATACGAAAATTGAGAGTGTTACAGTTTGGTACCAGAGCTCTCGTTATAGAGAACAAAAGATTTTAAAAACCAAGGTTTTGAACAAAACTTTTCAAAATCTTTTAACAATGAACATTTGAGAAAATATTTGAAAAATCTTTTGACTATAACGGTGCCAGAGATCTCCGACGTTACCAACAAGCCCTATTGAGAAGATATATATTTTGATATATATAATTTAATTTATATATATGTATATATCGTGATTTTAGTATGTAATTGTTTAACTAGTATGTTATCCTAATACGAGATATATATATAAATGCAGATTGTCATGGCTGACCCTAATATTCCTGTAGAAAACCATGCTATTCCCGAACCTAATGTAGATGATGATCCTTATTTAGACTTAGTAGATTATGATATGGACGATGAGGAGGAACCATTTGAGGATCCCGAGCCCGAGTTAGGACTAGGAGGTCAGATTGCCCCTCAGGTTGACTTAGTAGAGAATGAGATTGATAATGTGGATATTGAGAATGATGAGGAGATTGGGTTAGATAATTTAGATGATGATATTGACGACGAGGATGTCCAGAGGGCGAGCCTTTACCCCCACCAGTTGATTTGTCTGATTCTGAGGTTGAGCTACCTAGGGATGAAATGTCTGAATCATCTGAATCTGATTCCGAATCAGAGGAGGATGAGGATGACAATGCACATGATGGTACTGATGGTATTGCTACTCGTAGACGTGTGATAGGAGAGTCGTCTAGTACTCGAGAGGCTACTCATATTGATGGTCTTGCACCATGGGCCTTGAGACGTGATCTAGATGCTTCCCGTGTTAAGAGTAGTATGACAGAGATTGGATTAGGAGTTGTTCAGACTCATGTTGCTTATTTGGAGTCGAAGACTAAGGTTGGTGAGAAAGAGCGAGAATTGCTTAGTTTGGATTTGACTGATGTAGAGCGTGGTTTGAATGAGGCTTTTAGGAGGTTATCGGTGTTGGAAAGTGGTGAGTTTGCTGAAATGAAGAAAAAGGTGAATTCTATGGAGATTCAGTTGAGTGTAGCTTGTGCGATGCGTGAGAAAGCTGAAAAGGAGTTGAATATATCCGTGGGTTGGAATAGTAGATTTTATGCTAACATGGTTGAAAGAGGAGTGATCCGTAAGCGCCTAGCTGAAGATGTGTCTAGTGATCGTCCGACGAAGATTCAGAAGACGATGGATGATGGACCATCTGGCGGTTCTCAGTAGACCAGTCTGTATTTAGTAGTGACCTTTGTATCTTTTGTACTTTTGTAGCTTTGACTGAACCGACTTGTTAGTAGTAGACTTGGCACGAATTTTGAGTGTATATAGTGTTAGAACTTTGATATGGGATGTATTAAGACAATGCTTTTGTTTCAAAACGAATGAAATATGTATCTTGTCTTGAATTCCATATTGTGCCTTATTTGTATCTTGATTATGAATTCAATCCATATTATATGAATCCTTTGTTGGGTGAATGCTTAATACTTTGAAATTGTGGAATTATTAGAACTATGCCGCCCAAGAAGGCTGTGACTGAGGATGATGTACGTAGGATTATTACAGAGCAAGTTACCGCATCTATGACTGAATTTATGGCAAATGCTAGAAATGAAGCTGGCGGTAGTGGAGCTGGCGGTAGTGGAGCTGGCGGTAGTGGAATTGGCGGTACTAATGTGAATGTGAATGCTAATAATGTGAATGCTAATGCTGGAGGAAATATAGGAGGACTTGGAGCTGATACACCTGAAGTTGGTGGCTGTACTTATGTGACGTTCATGAAGGGTGAACCTCTACCTTTTAATGGAATTGAAGGTGCTGTAGGACTAAGCCAGTGGATTGAGAAGATTGAGTCGGTGTTTCGGATTAGTAAGTGTAAGGAGGAAGATAAGGTGACTTTTGCTATGGCTACTCTTAAAGGTCGTGCGTTGACTTGGTGGAACGGGAGAATTGCTTTCATGGGTCTTGATGCTGCTAATGCTACTCCTTGGGCTGAAATTAAGAAGTGGATGACTTCGGAGTTTTGTCCTCGTAGTATGATCATTAGGTTAGAACAAGAGTTGATTCATTTGAGAATGAAGGGTGTGGACATTGATAGTTACACAAACCGATTCTATGAGTTGGCCTTGATATGTCCTCGATTGGTTGAACCCGAAGAGATCCGAATTGAGCAATATATTAAAGGGTTGACCAGGAATATCCGGGGGGACGTGACATCATCTAAACCACTGACCATTGATGATGTTGTTCGAATGGCTTACCAACTCATTGGACATATAATTCAGGATAGGGAAGATGAAGCCCGTGTTGGTGAGAAAAGAAAGGGAGACGGTGAGCGTGTAGATAGAGGTGATAATAGGAAGAATTTCAATCGCCGTCAGAACCAGAGAAAGGGGAATGCAAATGCTCTTACCAACAACACACCGCGCAACGATGATAGATGTCCTAAGTGTTGCAACAAGAGGCATGCTGGCGACTGCTGGAAGTGCCGAAATTGCGGAAAGCTTGGACACAAGGTTGAAAGGTGTAAGAAGGGAACCATTTGCTTCAACTGTAATGAGGAAGGTCATAGGAAATTGGAATGCCCCAAGTTGAAAGCGATTGTACCTGGAAGAAACCCCCAGGGTGGTATCTATCAACTTGGAACAATTGAGGTGAAGAAAGAGGATCCAAATGTCGTTACCGGTACGTTTTTACTCAACAATCATTATGCTGTTGCTTTATTTGATTCGGGTGCTGATAAGAGCTTTGTATCCACTAAATTTAGTGCCCTTATTGACATTGAACCTGTTGAGATAAATACCAGTTACGAGGTGGAATTGGCTGATGGTAAATTAGTGAAAACTAATAAGCTATTAGAAGGATGCTCTCTAAATCTCTTGAACCATTCCTTTCCGATTGATTTGATGTTGATAGAATTAGGTAGTTTTGATATTATTATTGGTATGGATTGGTTGTCTTTGAATAATGCTACTATTTTATGTGGAGAGAAGAAAGTTAAGATTCCTCTTAGGAATAGGACGTTAGTAATTGATGGTAATCGAGGTGAATCCCGTTTGAAGATCGTTTCATGTATTAAAGTCCGAAAGTACATCAGGAACAGTTGTGAGTTATTCTTAGCTCAAGTGACCGGGAATGAGTCTAGGGAGAAACGATTGGAAGATGTACCTATTATTTGGTTATTTCCTGAGGTATTTCCTAAAGATTTACCCGGACTTCCACCGATAAGGCAAGTAGAGTTTCGAATCGATTTAATTCCTGGTGCTGCACCGGTGGCACGTGCTACCGATTAGCCCCCTTCTGAAATAAAGGAGTTATCTGAGCAACTTAAGGAGTTGTCTGATAAAGGTTTTATTCGACCGAGCTCGTCGCCTTGGGGAGCTCCAGTCTTGTTCGTTAAGAAGAAGGATGGATCTTTCCGTATGTGCATTGATTATAGGGAACTGAATAAGTTGACAATTAAAAATCGATATCCTTTACCTAGGATTGATGATTTGTTTGATCAACTACAAGGATATAGTGTGTATTCTAAGATAGATTTGCGGTCAGGATATCACCAACTTCGCGTCCGTGAAGAAGATATTCCTATAACTGCCTTTAGAACTCGTTATGGACACTATGAATTTCAAGTAATGCCATTTGGGTTAACGCACCTACAGTTTTCATGGATTTAATGAATCGAGTGTGCAAGCCCTACTTGGATAAATTTGTGATTGTGTTTATTGACGATATTCTAATCTATTCTAAGAATGAAGATGAACATAGAGAACATTTAAGGATTGTTTTGAATTTGGTGAAGGATGAAAGGTTGTATGCTAAGTTTTCGAAATGTGATTTTTGGTTGGATTCTGTGCAATTTCTTGGTCATGTGATTAACAAGGATGGAATTCATGTTGATCCTGCAAAGGTTGAAGCTATTAAGAATTGGTCTGCACCGACAACGCCAACGGAAGTGCGACAGTTCTTAGGATTGGTTGGCTATTATAGGCGATTCATTAAAGAATTTTCTTTGATAGCTAAACCCTTGACTAAGCTTACCCAGAAGAATAAACCTTTCGTTTGGGGAAGTGATGAAGATGGAGCATTTCAGACATTGAAGCAAAAATTATGTAGTGCGCCAATCTTATCATTACCCGACGGGAGTGAAGATTTTGTAGTGTATTGTGATGCATCTCTTAGAGGCTATGAAGCTGTTTTGATGCAGAGAGAGAAAGTGATAGCTTATGCTTCTAGGCAATTAAGGAAGAATGAGGAGAATTATACTACTCATGATCTTGAGTTAGGAGCTGTAGTCTTTGCTCTTAGGTTGTGGAGACATTATCTGTATGGCACCAAGTGTACGGTATTCACCGATCACAAAAGCCTACAGTATATTCTCGATCAGAAGGAATTGAACATGAGGCAACGAAGATGGATAGAGTTGTTAAGTGATTATGATTGTGATATAAAATATCACCCAGGAAAAGCCAATGTTGTTGCCGATGCGTTAAGTAGGAAAGATAGAGAGCCTATCAGGGTACGTTCTCTAGTCTTGACAGTGCATTATAATTTGCCTGAGCAAATTAGAAATGCGCAAATAGAAGCTTGTAAGAAGGAAAATATTGTTAATGAAGGGTTCCGAGGAGAAGGAGATCCTTTAGAGGTTAGAGCTGATGGAGTGAAATGCTTAAGAGGTCGTATGTGGATACCTAAGTTTGGAGGCTTAAGAGATTTGATTATGTTAGAATCCCATAAATCTAAGTATTCCATTCATCCGGGATCTGATAAGATGTACCATGATTTGAAGAAGTTGTACCGGTGGCCGAATATGAAAGCTGATATTGCTATGTATGTTCTTCAATGCTTGACTTGTGCTAGAGTTAAAGCTGAACATCAAAAGCCCTCAGGACTACTTCAACAGCCAAAGATTCCTGAATGGAAGTGGGAGCGAATTACGATGGACTTTATCACCAAGCTTCCTAGAACATCATCTGGAAACAACTCGATTTGGGTCATTATCGATAGACTGACCAAATCAGCACACTTCATTCCGGTTAAAGAGCAGTTCTCACTGGAGAAGCTGACTCGTATATACCTTGAGAATGTTGTATGCAAGCATGGAGTGCCTGTATCGATCATTTCAGATCGAGATCCTAGATTCACAACAAATTTTTAGAAATCTCTCCAAAGATCTTTGGGAACGAATCTCGACATGAGCACTGCTTATAACCCCCAGACTGATGGGCAGAGTGAAAGGACGATACAAACACTGGAAGATATGTTGAGAGCTTGTGTGTTAGATTTTGGTAAGAATTGGGATAAACATTTGCCGTTAGCAGAGTTTTCGTATAACAATAGTTACCATTCTAGTATTAAGGCTGCACCGGTTGAAGGTTTGTATGGTAGGAAGTGTAGATCTCCTGTATGTTGGAGTGAAGTTGGGGATACCCAGCTCACGGGACCGGAATTGGTCCGGGAGACTACGGAGATGATAGTTCAGATTAAGAATAGGTTGTTGACTGCCCGTAGTAGACAGAAAAGTTACGCGGATGTGCGGCGGAAGCCAATGGAGTTTAAAGTAGGTGACCAAGTAATGTTGAAAGTATCGCCATGGAAAGGCGTTATAAGATTTGGAAAGCGAGGAAAATTGAATCCCCGTTATATTGGACCCTTTAAGATTTTATCTAGAGTAGGTCCGGTGGATTACAAACTAGAGTTACCCCCAGAACTTCATGGTGTTCACAACACATTCCATGTATCTAATCTGAAGAAATGTCTAGCAGTGAGTGATGAGAAACTTTCATTAGATAAGGTTCGAATAGATGGGAAGTTGCATTTTATCGAAGAGCCCGTAGAGGTTATGGATCGTGAGGTAAAGCAACTGAAACAAAGTCGGATAACTATTGTCAAGATCCGATGGAATTCAAAGCATGGACCGGAGTATAATTGGGAACGAGAGGATGAAATGTGGAAGAAATATCCGCACCTCTTCGATTTCAATAAGAAACGGACATCCAAATGAAATGGATCACGGTGACGTTGATCCCTTTTAGGAGGAAAAGCTGTGACAATCTAACATTTTTAGGTAGTGAATTATTTTCTCGTATAATATTTTGAAACTTATTTTTATGTTGGTTGACGAACTCACAATTTACGGATTTAAATTTGGGCTTACGTGCATAATTTAGCGTCCTTTACGACTAAACCGAAAACCTTAGGATTACGTATTTCTGTTTTTGAACTCCATTTTTGATGAGACAATTTTTATTGGATTCGTTTTGTGACGTTGATTCATAATTTATAAAAACGTTTTTCGTGAAACGACCCGAGGGCACGCAAATCGAGAAAACTAGAATCAAGGAATACCCGTAAATTAGTGAGGTGGGACAAAATACATTATCCCACCCCACTAGCTAACATGGGACGGCACACATGACACCACATCTAAGGATGTGGCATCATGTTAGCTAAGTATTTACAAGTGTAAGACTAAGCTTACACTTTAAGCTTTCACTAGCTAAATACCATCAACTACTCATTCATACCATTCTCACTCATGCAAACTACTTAAAACTCTCTCAAAACCTCTACCCTTGCCGTCCACTTCAAAGCACAAAACACCCCTATTTGATCTTTTCTAGCAATGAAATACATGTTATCTAGCTCTATCATGGAGTTATCTTGAAGCCTTGATCATTTGGTGGCCATTTTAACAACAAAGGAGGTGATTTTCTTGTGTCCTAGGGCTGATTTCTCAACTATTGTTCTTGGTGTTTGATGATCTTGGAGTTACTATTAGTGTTCATCAAGTTCTTGTCTTCCAAAAACAAGAAATACACTTGGTTGGTAAAGAAGATCATCCTCTCCATTTTCTGTTGTTATTTTTGTAAAGAACAAATGTATTTTCTTTCTTATTTTATATGTATATGATGTATATATGATGATAAAAATGTTGTGTGGGGATCAAGTGTTGATAGATATGCTTAAAAAGGTTAATAACTATAAGAAATAAGGCTAAAATCATGCTTATTTAGTTGGCTGTATAAAAACAGTATATAACTAAAACTTGAACTGATAAACTTGCATGGTATAACCCACTTACAGTAAGTACAAGATGTTATACACATGTGAGAGTTGGCCATGCAATGGAATCAATATAATGAGTGAGATATGATCAAAACAAGATGAGTGTGCTAATCTGAATAAGCTGTTTTGTAGGGACTGTTAAGCATAGATAAACTTAAAATGAGCAGTAGCTATAACTAAGTTAAATGTAGCACATAATATGAAGATCATTCCACCCAAAAATGAGCTTCTAATTCATTATAGAACTCTAGATATGATAAAAATGGTGAAGATGAAAATAAAAATCAGATTTTGAGAATTAATGTTTATTATTATTATATAAGCACTCAAATTTTATTGTATAAAATGTAAAATAAAAAACCCATTAACTTATGAAATTTATTTATATAAATGTGTAAAGGGTTAAATAAATGGATAAATTATAAAAATGGTAGTGGAATAAAACTTATAAGTAATAAAAACTATAAACTTGATTTTTACGACTTTTTCGGCTATTACCGTAAAATTAACGTTTTTCGCCAATTAAAACTTAGACGATCAAACCCGTCTAATGTAAAGTTTTCAAAAGTCATATACTGATATATAAGTAACTAATACAAGTAAAAACCGATAAAACCCGAACTATAGGACATACGGACATTAACGAGCTAACTAAGCATATTGGACTAATAATTGGACTAAATAAGTTAAACACTTATAAAAAGAACTTATTGGGCTTAACCCATTTGGGCCCAACATGGAAAGTATAGATACTGATAATATAAGTATAAAATAGATTAAAACAAGTTAAAGAACTTATACTAAGCTTATTGGACTTAAAATAGATAAGTAGGTAAAACTAGTAAACTAGTAAAAAGTTACCAAAACGTAAACACTAAAATGAGTAAACAAGGATGTATAAACCCACTTGATCATCATCATATGTACAAAATCATCATATGTATATTGTTATTTTGATAAAAGTCATTGGACAAAGTCTAAGACCGATTATTATTTATATAGGTTTCCGTGACCGAAGCACGCCCGTAGCCGATAATCCGCCTTTCATTATCAACGTGAGTTCATAGCCTCGCACTCTTTTAAATGTTTTATAAAATGATTTGTAAACCTGAGAGGGAGATAACATGCTAGATTTTGATAAAAATAGAACACAAGTAGTCCCGATGGTATGCTTAATGATATGGACCCGAATGATGCTATGACCCTATAAACGAGACAAAAAGGATTATTAGTAGTTAGGTTATGTCACTTAAAGTCCCATGAGCATGAATTGTGAACTACCGGGATTTGGTAGACGCTTATGCATTTGATAGTACTATTTGGGGACGATCACCCTAGTTCGCGCCTTGACGGTTGATCCCCGTCGTACCACATTGATCGGTAAGCGAATTTATGTATGAGAAGATTCCATAGCGTGATTTTTGTGACGACACGCTAACTTAGATAGGCAAATTGTTTGTCGGGTTCGCGGCCCGCTGTTTTCATAGTAAGGTAACAATGTCATGCGGCTAATAATAATCCTAAAATGTATCCTAAAACCTATATACAGAACGATAACGACGCTAATAACGATAATATTACTACCTATAATGGTAATATTAAGGCTACGGTCTCATGGACGGTTTCAGATGTATGCTTGATTTATATATTGCCTGACTAGCAATACGTGGACTTACTTCCGATATTATACTTGTGTTCTGATTTTAACGATTGTTTTATATAACGGTTTTTATTAAACTCTATGAATTCACTCGGCATTCGCTGATATGATTTTTGCATGTTTTTATCTCAGGTGCTTGAAGGTAATCCGGATGGAGATCGACTCTGATGGCCCACATAATATTAAAAATGTTCATTCGATCTATGTTTTGTATACTTAATGACCTGTATAATTTGGGACCTGTTGTACACTTTAAAACTTTTTATCGAATGAATGTATGTTGAACCTTGTACAACCATTTTTATGTGTTGTCTATGTTTGGAGTTATTGTGCTATCCCGTAACACTCTAAAAGACCCTTCCGCTGTACCGATACGAAAATTGAGAGTGTTACAAATACCGTTGTAAAACGTATCGATTTGGCGCAACTCGAAAAATCCATGGTGAGTACATTGCCTAAGAAATTCCTTAAAACGATCTCACACGTCTCTAAAAGATTCATTCGGTTTTTGCTCAAATCTCGTTATCTCGTTTTTAAAAAACGTCGTCTTAGACGGTGGGAAAAAATGATTAACGAACTTGGAAACAAGATCATTCCACGTAATTATGGAATTAGGTGGCTCTTTCTCGTACCAATCCTTGGCGGCACCATCGAGCGAGTACGAAAAAAGCATAAGCTTGACGACATCGGTGTCGACGTTCTTAAACTTGATCGTGGCCAAAAGAAGATCAAAATTTCGAATGTGATCGTGAGGGTTATCCGCGTCACGACCTCGAAACTTCGTAGCTTGTATCAACGAAAGCATTCCGCTATTAATCTCAAAATTCTCCGCTTCGATAGCGGGAATTACGATCGCGTCTCCATAACCCTCGGTGGGCGCTTGGAGCAATTCCATCATCGAACGATTGTCGGCCATCTCGTCTAGGGTCTCTTGAACAACGATATTAGGAACGTCGGTTTCTAATTCTCGTCTACGTCGTCGGTTCCTTCGATTTCGATTGCGTCGATTCAAAGCGTCGCTAGAATTAGAATAATCCTTCGATCGAGTGCGCATGCACTAAGCATAGAATGGTGGTAGTAAAGAAGATTCTTTTTGCGGTTTTTTCGATTTTTCATTTTTTTTGGTTTTTGATTGTTTTTAAATATTTTTGTATTTTTGTGTATTACGTAGACTCAAATCTACAAATCTCTCCTCCAATCAATTTCTCGATTAAAGGAGCCTCAAGGAATGAAAACGATCACGTGGAGTGAATTTATTGTAAATTTATTGTGATACGTATACAATATATTAATAAAATTCACAAGAAAAACAAAAACCAATATGTCTACAATATAGTAAAAAGATTGTTTTGTGTTTAGTTTAGGAAAACTAAACACGATTTATTTGGATATTATAGTATAATAGAGAAAAATAACAAAAATGAGTATGTACGATATTTACGCTTTCCAAAAATTGAAATGCAAAAACGCACTACTCACACAAAACGAGAAGTATAATGGCTAACACACAAAACACTTCCCCGGCAGCGGCGCCAAAATTGATGTACGTATTTTTTATACAAGTCTTAGGAAAGATGATGAGATGGCATTTATACATGATCTCATCTTTCTTTTTGGGCTTTAAATGCATAAAAATGTCATAGAAATACCATATATATGCTTGTGTTTGTTTACTTGTGTATTTTAGGTATGAATATCGTGAAAAAGACAAAAGATTACAAGAAACAAGGAAAAACGAACACGAGAAACGAAACCGTAAAATGAACCGGGCCCTAGTTCATGATTTCTCAAAGAAATACCCTTGAAGACTTGAAGATGTACAATAAAGATCCCTCATTTATGATCAAATGACACTTAATACCCTTGTATATTCATAATTACAAGTTTGGTCCCTTAAGTTTGTCAAAATTACAAAAAGGTCCTTCAACTTTGAAGAATTGGAAAGATTAGTCCCTCAACAATTCTAAATTGTCAACAAAGGCCCCTCATAAATTCAAACATCCAATGAAGACCTTCAAAGATGAGAAATGTCCAAGATCAGTCCTTGAATTATCCAAAATTGGCAAAACAAGTCCTTAAAACCCTTACACCAAAGTTTTGGGGCAAAAGTGTGAAAATGAGAAGTTTATTAACAAAGGAATCCAAGTTTGTTAGCTGAAAAACTTGTTTTACATGTTTTCCCAAAGAACAAGGGTTACTTTTGCCATTTTGAAACTTTCAAAAAGAAATTGCGCCAAATAACTTTCAACACCACAAAAAACGGATCAAAGGTTTTACTATTCACCTTTATGAACCTAGAATTACCACCCGCTTAAACAAAGGGTAAAATCAAATTACCTTGGCACACGTTTGATTCACACACCCAAAAACTCATCCCATACCTAAAACCCCAATCCCCACTCACCATGTGACCCCACCAATCAACCCGTCCACCAATCATAATCCAACTTCCTCACCAAGGAATGACACGTGGCCAAATCAACAGCCCACACTCCTTGCTTGGTCACAAAGCTAAAATGATCGACTTGGATGCATTTGGACAGATCAACAACAACAAACGTCTAGAAGGATTCAAGGGCATTTTAGGGACTTCTTTGCTAGGGTTTTCATTGTAATCTCAGTCCTTGTGGCCTATATAAGGACTCCTCAACATGTGAGAGAGCCTTGTTCCAGTTTTACTCTTTAAACATTGTAATCCCTTTTTTAAATTTATAAAAGTTTGGTATTTTTAAGAAAATTGTAATTCTTTTTATGTTTTTAAAATTTGGTGTTGTTTAAGAGTGATTCTGAGTTCCATTTGATGTTATAAAGGTGCTTTGATCTTGTGGTTAGAGCACGTTTATGTTTGGTAAGGTTTTCAAGTTTGAAATAAGCTTGAAATCAGTGATCTGTTTTGCTATTTTTCTTGTACTAACCCTTAACCATAAGCCCTAAGCTCTTACAAGCTTGTTGACACCAAGCTTGTGAAGGGATTTGAGCCTTTGGTTAGGCTGTTTGTTTCCTTGTGTTGAAGATCATACATATCAAGGTCTGGTTCTACTTTGAACCATCAGCAGACCTTGATCATTCTTGTTTCAAGGTCCTTGGTCACTCTCTAGCTGTTGAGAGTGGTCCAAGGAGCATAGTTGATCTCCCTAGGAAGTTGTGGGGAATAGGTATAAGCTCTTTTTCAATTTCCTCTAAAAAAATATCATGTTCATGTATGTTATGAGATTTGCCATGTGATTTGGTGTTCTGGTGTTTGTGCTTTGTGTTTTATTGTTTGTTTCGGTTAGTTGTCACCTAGGTAAGATATTTGAATCATAAAATCAGTAGGTTGTGTGTTTGAATCAAAAGTTTGTTTGAAAAGGGGCTAAAACAAGGTTGTTTGGTTTTTGGGATCATAAGGTCTTGTGGACTTGTGCCCTTGGTTCTTAGGTTTTGGATAGTCTAATCAAGTAATTTGTAACTGGTTTTGGTCCTTGGTTAAGTCTCAAGAGGTTTAGAAAAGGATTTCCAAGTTTTGGAAAAATCTGAAAATATTGGTTTGAAATTAGTCAAACACATCAGATCCAATAAAATCTTTGTTTGTTGGATCTAGGGTCTGAATTATGGTTTGGGAAGAGTTTACGTGATAAGCTATCTATGCAATATCTGTTTGTTAATTTTGGTGGCTTATTGTGGGTGCTAGAGCTTATCAAAGTTGGCTGAAGTGGTCATTTGCATCAGCAAAGTGACCACCTTATTTTAGGCTTGCATTTATTATTCTAGTGTATGCCTTCTTGTTTAACTGCTTGAATCTTGTTATTGTGTTGCTTGTGAGTGCTTCTTGCTATTTGGTTTGCTTATTTGCTGGCTTATAAGCTAACTGGCTTATTGGCTTGATTTTGCCAAAATCTGTCAAGGTTTGGTCAACTGACCACTTGATTCACAAGGGCTCAACCTTAAGTTCTTCACAAAAGTTGCTTAAAACAAGCTTATAATCAATCCCTGGTCATTTAGTAACATTTGGTGGACTTTGACTTTTCGTCAAATAAGCTCAATTTGGCTTATTTTTTAGAACTGCTTATTGGTACATGCAACAACTTGGTTTTTGTGATAGGTGTCAATTTTCTCATCTTAATATCATATTTGTGAAGTTACAAGTCTTTTGGTTAAGCTTTTGCTAGGAAACTAGCTTATTTTTCTTTTTAGCCAGCTTATTTGCTTCCATAGCTTATTCTACTTGTTTTTTTTGTGATTTTTCTTATTGGTTATTCTTAGTTAAGCTATTTGTGAGCTTTTTCAAAAAGAATCAGCTTTTGAAACCCTCTAGAACTCAAACCCGACTATTTTGTCGTTTAGTGAAAAAGTTCTTGTTTTCCCTAATATATGTGATGTTATACACGAATTTATAAAAGAAAGAAAGGAAGAAATGAGAAGAATTGTAGAGAGAGAAACTAGAGAGAGAAAAGAGAGAGAAGTGTGTGAACTTGTGAATATTAGATTAAGGAATGAGAAAATGAACCACCAACCCTCCTAACATGCTAGGAGGGTAGTTTATATAGTCCACCCACATGCGGGCTTCTTTATGGACTATATGGTTTGGGCCGGGCTTTCCTTTTGGGCTTTGGTTACTTATTAATGAACCTTAGCTTAAAGTTAAGCCCGTAATAACACGACTAATATACTACCTATTACAACGTTCTAAAATACGATACATAATAAACATATGACCGAGCATTCTTGTTTGGCTCAATATTTTGAGGCTAACAATCTCCCCCAATGAGAGGTCATAAACCTTGGTCATTTAGGAAATTTGTAGAGATTACTAATCTCGCCATAAATGAGTCTTGAACGTGTAATCGTAGCCTTGTTCCTTCAAGCTGTGATCTTTGAGCCTTTGTCATTGTCTTTCGACTTTGTCTTTAAGCTTGAGATCTTCAAATCATCCTTGACTTGTCTTTGCCATCTTGTGATCTTGCGTCTTCATCCACATGCTCACACTATTAATTGTTGAATATGTCTTTAGGCATGAGTATGTGGTTTCTGAATCATTGACTTTGCTGTGTACACCGTGACGCTACCTTCTCGAGACAAAACATAGACACGGACTGAATGGCTTTGACATTCGTCCTAAATCGGTAGCGTTTTACCTCCGGTCGGTGAAGACCGTTATACGATATTAAATATCGTACCTGTGATCAGGTAGATTCAATTAAGAATCTCCTTGACAGGGTTTCGCGGCTGTACTAGCCGTTCTCTTTACTCGACCGTCTCAAAGCAAGACTGCGAACATAGAGAGTGAATCAATTGGATAGATATCCGCTTGATTAAAGTCGTCAATTCAAATTCCTGGAACAAGTTTGATTCATTAAGAATCTTACCATTGTTGCTTTCCAGTTGACACAAGTTTGATTCATAAGAATCTCACAAGTCACCTACCGTAGCGCTGTTTGATGTTGACGCTAGAAGGATTTCCATTCGTCACTGTGAATATTAATGAATATCACTCTGAATGTTCTGGCAAGACCATAAAGATATTGCGTAGAAACCTGAAACGAGTTTGAATCAATTTAGAATCAAACCACTGTTGCTTTTCAGTTTTGCACATGTTCAATTCATAAAGAATCTTGCATATGACCTACCGCAGTGCTGTTTGATGTTAACACTGGAAGGATTTCCACTCATCATTGTGAATACTAAGTAGTATCACTCTGAATGTTCTAGCAATATCACAAGGATATAGCGTAGGACTCTCTTGATCTTCATCCGTGTGTCCTAACGAGATTTGATTGATCTCTTGGCTCTAGACTCGATTTGTGCACTTTTAGTGGTCGGAGGCTGGAGCAGATGCCACCTATTCAATATCAACTATCTCGGAGTGAGAAAGTCAATAGAAATCGTGTTGATCTCCGTGACAATAAAACAAACTTCTTTTGAGAGAAGCCTGAGTAGCTAGGAAAGGGTTGTGCTTCACATCACTGGGTCCATGATGAGTTTGTCTTCATGATGAGTTGACCCGGTTTCTGCCTAAGTTGTATGGAGGGCTTCTTTCTTTACACCCTTTATCCTTACATTTCTTTTTCATTCTTCAACCCCTTCAATGCTTACCAAGACATCATTACTAGCACCTTGTTGTGATTGTTCCAGTGCTAGCATCAGTACTTAGTCGGCATTCAGCTACGTTCACATTCTACTCCATCTTTCCTAAGGACTTCTAATAATCTATTGGATTGTCCCTGGGAAGATCCCTCCGGTTCTGGTTGGATCACAGGACTTAAACCTAACCACCCTTTTGACACTAATAACGTCGTGAATTAAAGATGTTGTGGGTATTTGATCGTAACCATGAAAACCACTTTAAATTCTAACAAAGTGTTTGAAAAAACATTTAACACCTTGCTAGTTTTGTCGTTTCAGAAATGCTCCCCCTTCACATGTGCATCGATAATCGAAAGTGTTTCGCACATGTAGGTAAGAGTTAAAGTTCTTGAGTCTTATATTAGATCACATTTTAATCACATTTTCTCCCCCTATCTCTAATATATAAAATCTTTTTGATATTAGAGATACCAAATTTGATTAAAATATATTTTGAAAAAGTAGTCTTGAAATCTCTGGGAGAAAGATGTGTTAATCTGTTGCATGAAGTTAGAATGCTCTCCCTCAAAAATTGATCCAATTGAATTGTCATTGTGAGGATATGATCCACATTTCGCTTTTTGAGGATGGGAGTTGTTGAACACACAATTTTTGAAAGATTTTGAATATCATTGAAAAATTCTTGAAAAAATTGTGTTCAACGCTTTTTGAAAAATCAATTCTTTTTGTCGAAAGGTTTTTCTAAAGCATAAACTTGAGTTCATAGACTTTGAATGTCTTGACGAATCCACTCAAGTGTAAGAAGATTTCTCTTCTTTTGCTGAGGGTAAGGGCACTAAATCGTACACTCCCCCGTGAATATCGGTCCGGGTTGCAATCTGAAAGTGATTACAAGCCATTGTGTTGAGCTCAAAACGTTGAATGTTTTGTGACAAGCTCAACCCGTGATAGATTGCTCTACCCGTTGTTTGGAAATATTTGTCCAAAATAGACAATTTCCTTTATTAAAAGAAGAAATGACATGTTTTGAAAAATATTTACAACTTTCATTCGAGCTTTATGTACACACCCGTGTCGTTATTGAGCGACATTTCTAGGCACGTCCATATTATCGATACTGAAAGACATGTCGAGAAGAATATTTTTGGATTTTGAAAGATTTTTAATTTTGTGTTTTGCTTTTATGTGTTTTATATTTTTGTATTTTGCTTTTTCAAAGATATTTACAAGTTGATGTTTGATAGATAAATCAAGCAGGCACCTTTGCCAGAATCTCCAAGTCTGCTGGAGTCAAACATCTCATACCAATTTGCCTAACGAGGTACTCAAACCTATCTTTCGACAAAGCTTTCGTAAACAAGTCGGCTAATTGGTAATCTGTTCCAACAAAGTATAGTTCAACGATACCTCTTTCAACTTGTTCCTTTATGAAGTGGTATCTGACATCGATGTGCTTCGTGCGGGAATGCTGTACCGGGTTGCAGGAGATGGCTATGGCAGACTTTGAGTCACAGTACATAGGTACTTTATCAAAGTGGAAGCCATAATCCGTGAGTTGTGTTCTCATCCAAAGAACTTGAGCACAACATGCAGATAGAGACACATACTCCGCTTCGGCTGATGAAAGTGACGTGCAATCCTGCTTCTTGGAAGACCATCCCACAAGCTTATCTTGTCCTAGAAATTGTGCACCACCAGAAGTACTTTTACGTGTATCAAGACACCCTGCATGATCAGAATCTGAATAGGCCGTTAGAAAGAAACCGGTTTCCCTCGGATACCAGAGTCCCATGTGAATGGTATTCTTAAGGTACCGAAAGATCCGTTTAACCTCCTTGAGGTGCTTTTCATTGGGTCGTGCTTGATATCGTGCACAATAGCATGTAGCATGATGAATATCAGGTCTGCTTGCTGTTAAATACATGAGGGACCCGATCATGGAACGATATCTCGTTTGATCTATGGGTAATCCCTCCAAGTCAGCATCTAGCGATGTGGTGGATAATGGTGTCCCAACGGGGTCACATGAAGTCATACCATGCTTTTTGATTATCTCTTGACAATATTTAGCTTGGTTTATAAAGATACCACTTGGGGATTGGTGAACTTGAATTCCTAGAAAGAATTTTAGTTCGCCCATCATTGACATTTCAAATTTGCTGTGCATTACTTTTTCAAACCATTTTGAAAGTTTTGGGTTTGTAGACCCGAAAATAATATCATCAACATAAATTTGCACAAGCAAAATGTCATCCCCATATTTATAAGTGAACAAAGTTAGATCAATGGAACCTTTTGAGAAACCTTTGGATACCAGAAATTTTGAGAGCTCGTCGTACCACGCCCTTGGAGCTTGCTTGAGTCCATAAAGTGCTTTGTGGAGACGATACACCTTGTCAGGATAATGAGAATGGACGAATCCTTCCGGCTGCGTGACATAGACTTCTTCCTTCAAAGGACCGTTAAGAAATGCCGTCTTTACGTCCATTTGATAGACAGTGAATCCCTTATGTGCAGCATAAGCAAGAAAAATCCTGACTGCTTCCATGCGAGCAACTGGTGCAAATGATTCATCAAAATCAATTCCCTCTATCTGGCCATACCCCTTAGCCACTAGCCTAGCTTTGTTCTTGATGATCGTGTGTTCTTCATCCATCTTGTTTTTCCAGATCCAACGAAGATTTAGAGGAGTCACATCGTATGGTCTGTCAACAAGTTCCCAGACTTTAAGTCTTTCAAATTGGTGAAGTTCATCCGTCATCGATTCAATCCAAGCATGATCAGCCATGGCTTCTTTGATGTTTTTCGGTTCAACAGTACTCACGGCGAGTGCGAACATACAAACATCGCCATCGGTTGCTAGTTGTCGTCTTGTACGAACAGGCTGTGAAGGGTTTCCAATTACGTGAACCAAAGGATGATCTCGGGTCCAATGATGTGTTGAAGGATGTCGTTGATAAAACGTATGCATATTTGACGGATCAACATGGCGAGTAGAAGACTCTCCAGTTTCGTGTACCGGTGTACCGAATGGGTTGATAAATTCGTCTTCGTCAGATAATGCATCGTCTGCTTGATGTGTGTTCTCTGGAGCAATGACAGTAGTTGTGGATGTTGTAGGATCGATTGTTAATGTGATATTATGAGGAGGTAAATCTGCAACAACCCGTGTTGAAGTAGATGAAGTTGTATCCTTTTGTTGACGATGAACGGTATCATCATTCTTATCATGAGTGACAGCGGAAGACTTCGATGCAACTTGTTTCTCCCCCGTGAAATATTCATCATACATTGGTCCATATAACATTTCCAACTCTTCAAGTGTCGTGTCCACTGTCATATCTGCTCTAGGAACATGTTCAGGAACCAGCTTTGAACTTGACGGTTCATTGCTGTGGTCTTGAGTTCCGAGTTTCGTGCGGTTGTGAACGGAAGTCGTTTGTCGTTGTGGATCGGGACTTAAACTGCTTTGTTCAAGTGCCATTTCTTGCAATTCATCAAATCTGATATGAATAGTCTCGACTATCAATTTCGTTCTCTTGTTGTACACTCTGTATCCCTTGGACTGAGTTGCATATCCCACTAAAATGCATGCATCACCTTTCTCTTTCATCTTGTCCAGATTTTCACCATCTCGAATAATGTAACACGTACATCCAAAAACATGAAGGTGTTTGAGTGAAGGTTTGCGATCATTAATTATGTGATATGGTGTCTTTTCGTGTCTTGGGATAACTAAGGAGCGGTTTTGTGTGTAGCATGCGGTTGACACGGCTTCGGCCCAAAAGTATAGTGGAAGTTTTGAAGCGGATAATAATGTTCGAGCAGCCTCAACTAAAGTACGGTTTCGTCTTTCAACAACGCCGTTTTGTTCGGGTGTTCGAGCAATAGATGTTTCATGTTCAATCCCTTCAGCTTCAAAATAATCTCTCAGTTTTGAATTCAAAAATTTAGTACCTCTGTCAGTACGAACCACTTTAACATGAGCTTGAAGACCACGTTGTATCACTTTAAGGAAGCTGATGAGAACATCGGGTGTTTCATCCTTGGATCTCAAGAAGTGAGTCCATGTGTACCGTGAGTAGCCATCGACAATTACCATAACGTATTTCTTCCCATTGATACTTTGAACACGCATGGGACCACACAAATCTATATGAAGAAGATCTAACCGTCCTTTAGAGCTAGGTTTAGTCTTTGTTTTGAAACTACTCCGTTTAGCTTTACAAAGCTCACAAGAAGAACAAAGATGATCTTTGATGAATTTCAAGTTAGGAAGGCCTCGCACAATATCTTTCTTGGAAAGCAAGTTGATGGTATCGAAGTTAAGATGAGATAAACGTTGATGCCATAACCAAGCTTGAGTCGTTGAAGCTTTAGCCATGAAACAGATTGGAGTTGAAGATGTGGAGTCTTGTAGTGAAATAGTGTAGAGATCAGTACCCCGTGTTCCGGTAAGTAAGTCATTCCCATCATAATCACGAACAAAACATGTCTTCTTTCTAAAAGCAACCTCCAAATCCGCATCACAGAATTGACCAACCGAGAAAAGATTATGATTGAGCCCTTCGACGTAGTAAACCCTTTTGATAGTGATATTCCCCTGAACCAAGTCTCCATATCCTAGGATCGGTGCAAATTGATCATTTCCGAATCGGACCGTACCCAGGAACTTCTCCACGAAGTTAATTAGAAGCTTGAGATTCCCCGTCATGTGCTTCGTGCATCCGGAGTCCATTATGAAGAGAATTACTTCGATCACCTGCAGAAGAATTAGAACACGATGGAGCATTTGCTAAATTGGATTCCATGTTAGTTGTGATTTCCGATTCATTAGTTTCCCTAGTTTCATCACTTAGAGGCACACTAACACTCGTAGTCACATTTTCTGGCCTAACCTTAGGCATCCATTTATATCCTGGAGGACATTGATTAGCAAACCACCATTTCCAAGGCTTGCTAGAAGACTCATATAATTCCCTAATTATGCTTCTAGGGTTCTTAGTGGTGGAGTCTGATGCAATACTTTTCTTAGGGGGGGTTGCACCAGAATGGTTCACTTTGCGTTTGGGTTTTCTAGCACTAATAGGCATCACAGTTTGCTTCTTAGTTCTAGTTTCTACGCCGTTGTCATTATTCGAAACACACATAGCATGATTAGCATTAGCACACTTTCCACATTTCACACAAACAAACTTAACTTTCATAGCATTCAAAGTCGAATCATTCAAATCGTCATTACACGTGATTACAGACGTTTTATTCTTAGAAACATTGAAAATCCTAGGGTGTTCTTCTACTTCCTTCATCTTCCCTTGACTTTTGTTTTGCCAGACCTTTTCATTCATGCGAGTGCTCTTAAGCTGGGGCCGGCTAACACTAGCAGTGGGGACTACTCCTGTAGTAAAAGACACACGTCTATTAGTTTTTCTAGAAGTCTGAGGTGATTGACTTTCTTTGTTTTGTGTGGGTTTAGTGGTCAAGCTATACATTCTTGGTTTAACCACATTTGTGTTCTTAATGCTTTGTGATCGAATATTTGTTTTGAGAGTGTTTTGTGGTAACCTATCCTTCCCATCCGTCTTGGGGGCAAACGCAGGTTTTGCAAATGCAGAATTAGAGAAAACAGATGGTTTTCCCAAGACAGAGGGTCTAGTCACTTTTTGAGCATTGGGTTGTCTTACAACAGGTTTCTTAACACTAGGTTCCACAATTTTCCCACCCATCTTAGCAATGAGTTTCTGCAACTCTGCTATCGCTCTGTCCCTGTCTTGTAACTGAGCTTTCAACCCTTTAATTTCCAAATTCTGTTCGTTCATTTCTCGAAACGTTTGGGAAAGTTTTTCTTGCAATTTATTATCATGTGGAAAACTACCAACGTCTTTTTGCAAAGCAAGTTCAAGAGAATGACAATGTTTTTGAAGGAAATCAGTTTTGTGTTGAAGTAACTCAAAAGCCTTTTTATCAACATTTTCTTTATGTTTCGAAAGCTCAAGTTCAAGACGCTCACATTCTTTGATTTTATCAAGATATTTGCATGCAACATCAGAATATTCATCGATATCAGCACAAGATTGAAGAGTAACACACAAAATATCTTTGGAGAGACATTCTTCTAAGAGTAGATCATATTCGTTTGAAAATTCTAATTTGTCATTTTGAAGGTCATCAATTGCTTTTTCAAGAGACTCAATATATTTCAAATCATCAAACATTTCAGACTGAATTAAATTTTCAAACTCAAGAACATGTTCTTTTATTATCTTCGTGTTTGGTATTAAAAGTTCTTTCACAAGCACAGTTATGTCGTGAGGAATCTCGGTTTTCCACTTATCCTTTTGACGTTTCTCCCAATCGCTTTCAACAATTGATTGAACATTATTAACGTGGTGTTTAAGAAAACCAAGTATTTTTCTACTTTTGCTTTTAGAAGCATCTAGAGGCAAATAGTTAATATATTTAAAAACATTAGTTTTCCTCTTAGTGGCAAAAGCTTTTTTCCATTGAATTCTTTTTTGTTTGCTTTCTAAAAATAATTCCTCACGAGACTTCTGTTTTTGTGGAGTGAAAAGACCATAAAGACTGTTTTCATAAGCATAGTTATATGGTTTCACAAAATCTTTATTGACCGGTGATCTACTCTCCTCATCCCAAAGGGACGTCTCTTGACTATCGATGTTAGCTACAGGGCAATCATGATTGGTCCATTCGGACTCGTCAAGATATAAATGGGGGTTTGCAGCTTGAGCTTGTTCGAGGTACTTGGGGGTGGCAAAGCTAGGTTGACCCTTGAAAAACGACCGAGGTGCTATCATTCTTACGGTTTGAATAGAGTCATGTGTATTATAAACAACTTTTTTCAAAAAATCGACTTGTTCTTCGAGATCCTTTACTTTTTCAGTATCTTTGCTTTGTCTATTTTTGAAATCTTGTTTTAATGTTTCAACCTCTTGTTTCTTCTCGTCAAGAATTTTAGCAGAATCGGTGGTTTCCATAGAAATTCTCTGTTCAAGTTCATTAACTTTTGTTGTGGCAAGGTACGGTTTTTGACGTTCATCACTTAATAAAACATTAAATTGACGTTTTTCTTTAGTTAACAAAGCAAGAGCTTCATTGTATTTATTTTCAAAATCGTCCTTTTTAACGTTGATGACACGACTTTTGTACCCCTCAAGCTCGTTGGTCTTTTGAAGAAGCTCAGCCCTATAACTATCAATAGTCTCACTAGATTTTATAAGAGCGGCTTTGCATTCTTCAAAGTTTTGAGTGAGCGCTGCGTTTGCCTTCTTTAATTGCTTTTGATTCTTTCTATTTTCATTGACATCTTTTTGTAAACTAGCAATTAAATTAGCAAGCGCGACACGCTCCTCATCATCATACTCATTTGCATGTTGATCATCCTCAAACTCATTATTGCACATGTCTGATGAATCGGGTGTGGTATTGCTATCAACCGTTTCCATCATACACGTGTCAGTAACTGTTGTTGGTAGATCACTATGCTCATGTGTATCACCAAACACATTATATTCAGCATCATCTTGTACCTTATCAATTAGCTCGGTATCAAAGATAGGACCATTGTCATCTTCAGTGACGTTAAGGACCTCATGAATCTTTGCCATGTATGAATAATGTGCCTCGAGTTCTTGGTCAGAGAGTTCATCATCTGTGTCGTCAAGCATTTCTCCTTCCTCAGCTGATAACTTGATTCCAGCTTCCATTTTCTTGCACAACAGCATCTTTTCCTTATGATAACCATAATCTTTAACCCTCTTTGGCTGCCTGCATTCCTTGGCCAAATGCCCAAAACCTCTGCAGTTAAAACACTGAATCCCACTTTGTTGCACAACTTGAGTACCAACAGTTTCCCTATTTCCAACAACAGTAGCCACCCTCTGATTATCATACTTAGGTTGTCGATCATACTTTGGAGGACTCTCAACACGTCTTCGTGTGTCATACCTTGGAGGACTCTGTGCATGGGTGTTCCTTGAGTTTGAAGATGTTCGAAGGTTGTTGTTGGTGGGTTTGTAGATTTTCTTATATTGCTTCATAACGAAAGCCATTTGTTGCTTGAATTCCCTATCCCTTTGAGCTACTTCTTCATCACTGTCTTCTTCGGATGATTGCTCAGGTATGGGTGATGGTGCTCTTGCAACTTCTTTGCCTCGGGATCGTGTTCGAACATGTGACTTGGAGACAATGGATGATCGTGGTGATGATGATTGAGTAGAGTAGGTCTTTGAAGTACGGGAGTGATATTCTGGGTAATGTTGAGTGGTAGACACCAAAGCAAGTGGATTGGAAATCTTTGCAACTCGTTCAGCTCGAAGTTCATTTGCCTCATTTTGAAATTGTTTCAAGATGTCAAAGAGCTTGTGATATGAAACTTCGTCTAACTTTTGTTGTTGTTTGACCAAGGTGACAAACCGTGTCCACTCTGGTTGAAGTTGCTGTAGAAATTGGACATTGACTTGCATGGTGGAAACTTGCAAGTTGTTTTGGGTCATATCATTCATCATCTTGTAGAATCGGGAGTAATAAGAATCAATTGATTCCCCATCCTTTGATGTAAACTTGCCAAAGTTCCAAAACATCTTAGTTTTCACATCTTGTTTGTTAAGTGATTCACCTTGTTGCAATCTTTCAATGGCCGTCCACATTTCTTGAGCAGTAGGACATGCGTCAACCGTAGAGTAAATCTCATCTCCAATACCACTGAGAATTAAGTAGATTGCTTCCTTCTCTGCATCAAACCACGCACGGTTCTCTGGGGTGAGGTCGGTCCTCGTCTCATTACGTTCATATGCGGGTTGTGTGTCACTTGTGTCTGTGGCTGGTACTGCAGGAACTTGAATCCTTGAGAGTTTATAAGGTCCTTCCAAAATACATTGCCTTAGAGCATCACCGTTAGGTTTTGTGTCAAGGTAACGTATAAACCGGGATTGCCATTGATCATATCGACCCGACACAAGCATTGGTGGTCTTTCCTTGTTACCTGCCACCATTATGTTGTTGTTCGTCACACGGTATTCGGCAGTAGAATCCATCTCAATATTCTCTGAAAAGATGAATTGAATGTGGATCTTAAGTAGTTGTGTTGTGATTGTTTGATTGTTGAAATTCCGAAATTGCGATTTTTTCTCAGCCCGACAATAAATTCCTCAGCCCGACAAAACGGTAGACCTAAAAAATTTGTAATCACCAAATTTTGAAATTGAGCTAGAAATGTCCTAAAACTAGTATGGAAAAAATTTGATTTTACTTGACCTAAAAATTTTAACTCTTTTTTTTTTTTTTTTTTTTTTTTTTTTTTTTTTTAATCTTCGTGTAAACTACGTTCCGAAACTAGTCTAGATGGTGGCTAAGTCTAAAAAATACTCAAACAAAAATTTGGCTAAACATGTCATCGGAATGTCCATCGGAATGTGCCATCGGAATGCCCATCGGAATGTTGTTTAGATCGGAATGTCCTGTAGATCGCAATGTGCACCTGTCGAAATCCCAGATCGGAATGTGTACCTATCGAAATCCCAGATCGGAATCTTCAGATCGCAATGTGTACTTATCGAAATCCCAGATCGGAATGTGTACCTATCGCAATGTGGCTGTCGCAATGTGGGCAGAGTAACGTTTCAAGATTGCCTTAAATCCGTCGCAATCCAGATCGCAATAACGATCGGAATGTTCAGATCGGAATAAGGGGCTATCGCAATACTGATCGCAAAGTAAAACCCTAGGGTTATTGCGATCGAAACCGTGCTCTCCTTTTCCGAAATTCAAGCTGTCGCAATGATAGTACTTTTTCCAACTTTTTAGGCAACCATTTTAGCAACTTTTAGGCAACAAATTCGTGATTTTTACCAAACCAAAACAACCAAATCTCTACAACAAGTATATGGAAGATTTGTAGCAAGATGAAGAACACGAAAAACACAAAAAGAATTTGAATTCATGATGATTTATAGATTAAATCATACGAATCAAATATAATAACAACAATCAATCACAAAACTACCCCGTGGCGATTGATACCAATTGTTGTCCCTAATATATGTGATGTTATACACGAATTTATAAAAGAAAGAAAGGAAGAAATGAGAAGAATTGTAGAGAGAGAAACTAGAGAGAGAAAAGAGAGAGAAGTGTGTGAACTTGTGAATATTAGATTAAGGAATGAGAAAATGAACCACCAACCCTCCTAACATGCTAGGAGGGTAGTTTATATAGTCCACCCACATGCGGGCTTCTTTATGGACTATATGGTTTGGGCCGGGCTTTCCTTTTGGGCTTTGGTTACTTATTAATGAACCTTAGCTTAAAGTTAAGCCCGTAATAACACGACTAATATACTACCTATTACAACGTTCTAAAATACGATACATAATAAACATATGACCGAGCATTCTTGTTTGGCTCAATATTTTGAGGCTAACAGTTCTTTTCAATGTTCTGGCTTATTACTTGAGCTTTTTCAAAATTTCTTTTTGAAGATTGGTTTAGAATCTCAATAAGATGTTTTGTGTTCATTTAGAGCTTATGGCATTGGCTTATAGCTTAATGGGCTTATTGGCCCATTAAGAATAAGTTGTTGACTTATTAAGTTGTGATAAGCACATTTTCAGCTTTTGAGCCTTTAGACTTTTGTGCTTAAAATCAAATTTTTAGTCAGACTGGTGATTTTTAGCTTATTTGGTTGAGTTTGATTTTATTGGGCCAAAAAGCTCATTTAAGTGCACTGTTTTTTTAGCCCATTTGGGGGCCCAATAGGGGTATTTTTGATAATTTCACGTTCATTTTCTGATTATTTAAATTAAAATAAACTCGTTTGCAAGTTTTTAGAATTTTTTAGAATTTTTGGATTTTTAATAATATTTTAATATTATTTTATTATTAAATTTCATTTTTCACATTTTTGCAACTTTTTTATTTTCCTTAGGTTAAATACATTAAAATAGGATTTTTAAAACTCTTAGATTAATTTTAGCATCATTTTCTTAATTTCTAAAATTATTTTAATATTTTTATAGTTTTTAATCATTTAAAAATAGTTTTCTTTAGTTTAAAAATTCATAAAAATAGTTTTTAGTCTTTTTAAGTCATTTTCGAGGTTTACAAAGTGAAAAATCTTTATTTAGAATTTTTAATAATTATTTGGATTTTTAGGGCTTTAATTAGCATTTAAAAATCAATAATTAATTAATTAAAAGATTTGAAAAAGTTTTGATCTTTTTTAAACCCTTAGTTTATTTAATTTGATTTTAGGTAATTTTTTGGGAATTTTTAAAATTAATTTTTATTTTAGCACTTTTTACGGTTTTTAATTTAGTCGTCGTAGTAATAATTTTCACGTATCCGTCATTCTAATTTCTCATCCCTTCTTTCTCATATTAATCTCAAATCATTTACATTTTAGTCACACCATATACCTCCTTGGCAAACGAACTTAATTGGGTCATTAACACTTGATTTTCCTAAATCATTTGTTTAATACTTGCCGCTTTTACGCCTTTTTCTTAAAAGGTCGTATTTTACCACAATCATTTTGGCGCCGCTGCCGGGGAGGTGTGTCGTGATTAATTTGTCATTTTGTTTTTAATATTAGCCCTAAATAGTATTTGTATTAGTAGAACTCTACTAATACGTATTATCGTTTTTTCGTTTTTCTTGTGAAATTATTATTACTATATTGTATTAAGTATCACAACAAATACAAAATATCTCCAAAAGTGTGAAAACACAACCTTAATTGGGATTTGATCTCCTAATTATTGTATTCGAATCTCAAACAAAAAGAAAAAGGCAAAAATAGATAAATACTTTCGTGAAGCTCGATTTTGAAAAATACAAACTATAAGGTGGGTATAAGGCGGGTATTATAAAATATACCTTAAAGAAAAAGGCTCTTAAGTGCTTCGCGCCGCCTCGTTTCTCCGCTTACTTGTGAGTATTTTGAGATTAAAGGCTAATCGAGGGTTTTGCCGCCCAAAGTATTATTACGTATCATATATATTTGCTTGGTTTCTTTGTGATTAAACCCTCCTGAACAATTTGGTTTTCACCAAAGTTCTAAAGTCATTCGAAGGCGTTCACTCCACGTGATCGTTTTCATTCTTTTGAGGCTTCTTTAATCAGGAGTTTGATTCGATGATAGATTTGGTAGATTGTTGTCTACGAAGATACTAATAAGTGTGAAAACACTTATCCTTTTACCACTTATTTCCAATAATAACATGACCAAAACGTGTATTTTATGTCATAAAAGTTGGAATTATGCGTGGTTTGTGTTTTTATTGTGTTTTAGGACCAAAAGATAAAAAGGAAGAAAACACGGGCTTTCATGGGCTTTCACGGGCTTTTATCGAAGAAAAACGAGAAAAGACGAAGTCAAGAGATAAAGAGTGCTTAGAGAACGGATGTCCAAGACCTATTCTGAAGATTTATCAAAGAAAAAGTCTAAAGACGGAAGTTTAATGAAGTCGAAGAACTCAAGTCTAAATTAAAGAAGGAAATTATTAAGACAAGTTCAAATCCCGAGACGACGTCGAGAAAAGACAAAGAATTAAATCGAGTCGAGAAGAAAAGAAAGAAGGAAGCACACCATACATGCACTTCCCACTTAGCCTATAAATACCCTCCTAATCACATTAGGAGGGGAGTTAGCTAGTTTCATTTTTCATTTTTCCTTTCTAGTTTTTAGAGAGAGAAAGTTCTAACTTTCTCTCACTAAGTTTTCATCTTTTCTTTCTTTTAATATTTCAAGTTTAAGCTTTTTGTATTTGGATTTCATTAATCAAGTTCAAGTTTAAGCTTTTAATCTTGAATCTCTTTCTACCTTTCTTTATTTTAGTTACTTTTGATCCGAAATGTTGATGATCCGTGTTTGATCTTGATGTTTTAAGGATTAAAAGTTCATATTTTTATCATACTTAAGTTTTCATACGGTTTAGCTCTAAGATCTTTGTGCTTATTGGCTTATTTGTATGTTTAGCTTATTTACTTTTTAAAAGCCTTCTTAAAAAGTTTCATTTTTTATGGTTTGATTTAAAAGATTGCTTATTTTAAGTTTGGAAAAGTTGTTATTCGAGCTTATTTAGTTTATTTCATTGCTGATTTGGTGAAGTTTTGTTGTTAGCTTATCAAACATAGCCTATCACTAGGCTTATTTTCGAATCACTAGAAAATCGGAAAAGGTTAAACCCGTTTCCGATTAAGCATTCCGACTACTACCCCATCATTCCGATCACCATGATCGGATTAGGGTTTAACATTCCGACTGTGGGGGTTCTTTGACATTCCGACGTGGGTGGTTTGTGAGACATTCCGATTGGACTTGTTTTTAATTATTCCGATTGTGTTCCTTTTTATGCTATTCCGATTGGGATTCCTACCTATATTCCGACACGACTCATTTTCACTCATTCCGATTGGACTTAGTACTATATTCCGACGAGACATTCCGACTAGGGTGTATTCCGACCAATATTCCTATTATGCATTCCGATCAGATTCCGATTAGCAACATTCCGAATGGTTTACTGTCTTGTTTTTACACAGTTTTCAAGTTTTAGATTCATTAAGTGTTCAAGTGTTTTTCTAATCTTGTCTTTAAGTTTTCAAGCATTTATTTTTAATTTTTCATTTTAGTTTAACCTTTTAAGATCTTATTTTACTCAACGGCACTTTCTTATTTTCCTTTAGTTTAAAACTAGATAATCAAACCTTTTTATCTTCCACCAAGAACAATTGAGTCGCACTTAAATCCCTTTCTCAATTCGAAAAGATCGGACGATAAAGATTTTATACTTAGCCAAAAGCGATGTATTAAATGGCGCCGCTGCCGGCTCTTTTCTTTAAGATTAACGGTTTTTAGTGAGAGACGCGTTGGATTTTGGGATCCGTTCATCTTTGAACGTTATTTTCCTTGCTTTAAAATTTTCAAAAAACCTAAAAAATATAAAATTTTCAACAATACAAAAAAAAATTAAAAAACATAAAAAACCAAAAATATTTCTTGCTTTGTTAGTTCTTTTGCAGGTGTATGCGCACTCAATCAACGTCTTATCCCGAGCCCGAGACTCTCGATAACTTAGACATGGCCGGTGTACACAACAATAATAATAATCCACCTCAACCCAACGTGAATAATGACAACAATGAACCTCTACCGGACAATCGTCCAATGATCGAACTTTTGCAAGCACATGTAGAGGGCAACCACGATGCTATTGTCATACCCGCGATTGGAGCCAACAACTTTGAGCTCAAATCCGGCTTCATTCAAATGGTCTCTGCTCAACCATTCTTGGGGCGTTCAATTGATGATCCTCACGACCATATTAAGAGGTTTCTTCAACTCACTAATACGGTTAAGTATAATGGGGTTTCACAAGAGGTAATTCGCTTGCAACTTTTTCCTTTCTCCTTAGAGGGACAAGTACGCCATTGGCTTGATAAGGAACCGCCACAAAGTATTCTTACGTGGACGGACTTAGAGACCAAATTCATAAACTACTTTTTCCCACCCTCTCGTACTACCGCTTTGCAGAATGAAATCATTACTTTTGAACAAAATTACGATGAGACTTTTAGTGAATCTTGGGACCGTTTTAAAGAACTTTTAAGAAAGTGCCCACAACATGGTTTTACCAAAGTGAACCAAATTAATACTTTTTATAATGGTTTAAGCATGAATGACCAAGATTCACTAAATAGTGCCTCGGGGGGTAATCTTTTGGTTAAGTCTTCTAATGCCGCTTGGGATATTATTGAGAACAAGTCTAAAGTGCAAACCAAGAGTGTTCGGACCAATGTGGCTAGTGCTAGTACTAATGAGAGCGACAAGAGACTTGATAAGCTTACTTCGCTTATTGAATCACTTGCTCTCCAAGCCGCCAATAATACCAAAGCTATCACTGCCCAAGCCAATGCGATGACTCAATCATGTGATATATGCGGGGGATCTCACTCATACACCGATTGTCCTTCACTCACGACAATCCAGAAAATGTGTATGCCGCCAACGGTACCTATGCTACAGGAAGCTATCAAGCACGTCCTCAAGGTGACCGCAATTTGCTCAGCTATCGCTCAAACAACTTTCTTTCACCTCCCGGTTTTCCCCCACAAAACCCAAACAACCTCAATCGTAACAATAAAAACCAACCTCGTGCTCCAAATCAATATCCAAACCAAAGAAACCCATATCCACCTCAAAGAAACAACCAATTTTACCAACAACCTGCTTATCAACCACCCACCTACAATGCTCCTCCTAACCAACCCACTGCATTACACCAAGAGGTTGAAACCTACATGAGGACTAATGATGCGATAGTGCAAAACCTTCAGCGGGAAATGCTCAACTTGAAAGTAGATATGGTGAAGCAAGGGAATGATCTTCGAGCTGATATGCGAAATACTTTGGCAAGTCAAACGAATGACTTGAGGAACATGATGGCTAGTTTTTCCCAAGTAATCAAGCCTCTGGATCGGGTTCTCTTCCGAGTAACACCGTTGCTAATCCAAGAAGGGAGATGAAAGCAATCACCACTCGCAGTGGAAAAGGTTTAAAGGAACCCGAGCTTCCTACACCTACACCGGTGAGTGTGACAAAGGAAAACGAGTCTCCTTCTCCAAATCCTCCATCATATATTCCTCCAACTTCTACTTCTACCCCTCCACCACCCAAGGATGTGAGTGTGAATTCTATCCCAAAGCCTTCATCTCAACCCAATATACCTTATCCTTCGAGGTTGAGGAAAGAGAAATTGAAGAACAAGGATGATATTCAGGTTTCGAACTTTCTTAAAATGTTCAAACAACTGAATTTCAATATCTCCTTTGCTGAGGCTCTCGCTCACATGCCCAAATATGCTAAAACGTTTAAAGATCTTCTCAGTGATAAGGAGAAACTTCTCGATATTGCTCAGACCCAACTTAATGAGAATTGCTCTGCAGTGCTCTTAAGGAAATTACCAACCAAACTTGGTGATCCGGGTCGTTTCTTGATTCCTGGAAACTTTCCTGGGGTAGAGAATTTTATGGCCCTAGCCGATCTAGGTGCTAGTATAAACTTAATGCCTTTAAGCATTTGGAAACAATTGTCTCTACCCGAGCTAGTCCCCACACGAATGACTTTGGAATTAGCTAACCGTACGGTTGCTTATCCTGTGGGGATAGCCGAAGATGTCTTCGTCGGTGTCGATAAATTCACCTTTCCGACGGATTTTGTTGTCGTTGACTACCAGATGGATCCCCGTGTTCCATTAATCGTTGGACATCCATTCTTGAGGACCAGTCGCACTCTCATTGATGTAGCCGCGGGCGAATTAATCATGAGAGTTGGTGACGATAAAATCGTCTTCAACATGGGTAAACTTTCTAAGCAGCCTTCGAAAAAAGAGAGTGTTAATTTTATTGACGTTCTTGATGAGGCTTGTGAAGAACATTTCAAAGACGCTTGTAAAAGTGGTTCTTCTTCTCTACCCACTGTTGAGACCGTTGCCTCTATTCCTCCATCACTAACTCCATTTAGAGAAAGTGATTTCCTCTTGAAAGAATTTAAAGCAACTCTGGGAGATGTGGATTTGCAATATGACGATTCTCCCTCTAATTGGGATGAAGACATTCGTACCATTGAGAAACTTCTCAATGAGGACCATATTTCTCCACAGTCTCCTAAGGCTATATCTACCGATGATCCGAAGTGACTACGCCGTCCATCGAAAATCCTCCGGATTTAGACCTTAAGGATCTTCCGTCTCATCTCGAGTACGTTTTCCTTGAACACAACAAGAAGTTACCGGTCATCATCGCAAAGGACCTGAAAGAAGATGAAAAATCCCGACTTATCGCCGTGTTGAAGAATCATAAGAAAGCGATTGCGTGGAAGATCTCCGATATTCGTGGAATTGATCCTCACTTTTGGACACATAAAATTCTCATGGAGGACGACTTTAAACCCACTATTCAGATCCAAAGAAGGGTGAATCCCAAGATCCATGACGTTATCAAAAAAGAGGTTATCAAACTTCTTGATGCGGGAATGATCTATCCTATCTCGGATTCACCATGGGTTAGTCCCGTCCATTGTGTGCCTAAGAAAGGCAGAATCACCGTTGTTCCCAATGAAAACAACGAGTTGATTCCTACTCGTCTCGTTACAGGGTGGAGAGTTTGTATAGACTACCGCAAACTCAATGATGCTACGAGAAAGGATCATTTTCCCCTTCCTTTCATTGACCAAATGCTTGAACGTCTAGCGGGTAATGATTATTACTGCTTCTTAGACAGTTTCTCGGGTTATTTTCAAATACCCATCGATCCCAAAGACCAAGAAAAAACCACATTCACTTGTCCCTACGGCACATTTGCTTATAAAAGAATGCCTTTTGGCTTATGCAATGCTCTAGGGACATTCCAAAGGTGCATGATGGCTATCTTCCATGACATGGTTGAAGAAACCATGGAAGTCTTCATGGATGATTTCTTGGTCTATGGTGATTCCTTCTCTACGTGCCTTGCCAATTTGGAACGCATGCTTAAGCGGTGTGAAGACACTCGCCTTGTTCTGAATTGGGAAAAATGCCATTTTATGGTAAAAGAAGGCATTGTGCTGGGACGTAAAATCTCCAAAGCAGGTCTTGAAGTGGACCGTGCTAAGTTTCCTTGGCCAAATTACCTCCACCTTCAACCGTGAGTGTGAGAAGTTTCCTTGGTCATGCGGGCTTCTATCGTCGATTCATCCAAGATTTCTCTAAAATCGCTCGCCCGATGACCCACCTCTTGGAAAAAGATACTCCTTTTATCTTTTCCAAAGAGTGTATTGAAGCCTTCAATCTTCATAAGGATAAGCTAACTAAGGCACCGGTCTTAGTCACCCCTAATTGGGAGCTACCTTTTGAATTGATGTGCGATGCTAGCGACTTTGCTATTGGAGCAGTTTTGGGCGAAAGAGTGAACAAACACTTCCAACCAATCCATTATGCTAGCAAGACAATGACAGGGGCTCAATTGCATTATACCACTACCGAAAAAGAGCTTTTAGCTGTAGTGTATGCTTTTGAGAAGTTCCGCCCCTATCTTGTCCTTTCCACCACAATCGTCTATACCGACCATTCCGCGTTAAAGTACTTGTTAACTAAGCAAGATTCTAAGCCAAGACTTCTTCGTTGGGTTTTACTCCTTCAAGAATTCAACATTGAAATTCGTGACAAAAAGGGAGCCGAAAACCTAGCAGCGGATCATCTGAGAAGACTTGAGGATCCGTATCAAGGGGATCATCTGAACCAAGAGATCAATGACTCTTTTCCCCTTGAGGCCTTAATGTCTATTCACTCCGATCTTGATGACACCCCGTGGTTTGCGGACTTTGCAAACTGATAGGTGTGTAAACACCCATCCTTTTTACCACTTAATTACAATAATAACCGAGCCTAAACGTGTATTTTATGTCTTTTATGTCGGAATTATACGTGGTTTGTGTTTTTGTTGTGATTTAGGACGAAAAGGTGAAAAGTGGAGAAAACACGGACATTTACGGGCTTTTATTGAAGAAAAAGATGAAAAGACGAAGTCAAGAAGTCAAGAGTGCAAAAAGAACGGAAGTCCAAGACCAATTCTGAAGATTTATCGAAGAAAAAGTTAAAAGACGGAAGTTTACTAAAAGCCGAGGAACTCAAGTCTATTTTATTGAAGAATTAAAAGACGAGTTCAAAAGAAATCCCGAGCCACAAGTCATTAGAGTCCAAGTTTAAAGAATATTAGAAGGAAAAAGGACTAATGGTGCAATTAATGAAGATTAAAGGCTTAAGGACCTAATGACGCAATTAAGAAGAAATGAAGGAGGGGAGGAAGCTTCCTAATCCTCTCCTATATATAGATTAGATCTTAATTACTTTCGTTTTGTTGGCTAATAGTGACAATTAGTTCTTCCACTTTTAATTACCTTGTCATTTAAATACTTGTCAAATTTAAATACTTGTCTTGCACCTTAATTACCATTTTAATTTCGAGTAAGTTTTTCTTTTAATTCTTGTTAATCTTTATCTTTATCTTGTTAATCTCATTCTACCTTTCTTAATCTTTGATTCTTATTGTTTATGTTCATGTTCATGTTCTTATTCTTTCTTATTTTGATCAAGTGGTTTTGATTATTTTGATTAGTTTTGTGAGTTTGATTATTTTGGATTGATTGTTTATCATTAGTATATATTTATTTGTTTGATTGATTTAATCTTGTGGTTGATTTGCTTTAGTTTTGTTTAAATTAGTATGATATTTTGTTCCTTGTTCTTCGCTAGTTTGCTTCTGATCTTTCCCAGGTAACCAGCCCATCACTTATTCCGAATCAAGTTCGTGGCCAAAGTACTCTATTCGGAATAATGTATACTCCGAATAGTGGTTTCTTTCCGAGTTGGCAGGTTATTCCGAATAGGGGTATCTTTCCGAATAGCCTGTACATTCCGAGTAAGGAGCTATATTCCGGATAAGGGTTCATCGGATAAGGGCTACTCGGAATATTAAATATTCCGCATAGGGAATATATATTCCGCATAGGGAAACTTTCCGAATAGGACCAATTATTCAGCATAGGCTAGTATTCCGCATAGGGAAACTTATTCTGAGTAGCCATTGTTCCGAATAGGGCATTATTCCGAATGAGAGGGTATTATTCCAGATAGGTGACATATTCCGTGTAAGCCTATTATTCTGAGTAAGGTTTATTCCGGATAGTTGATTTTCAGTTTCTTTATTTCCAGTTTTTAATTTCCTGCTTTTTAATTTCGAGCTTTATTTTTCCCGCCTTTTACTTAGTCGCACTTTAACTTTATTTGCGTTAGATTTGTTTTAGCTTTGCCTTAGTTTAAGATTTAGTTTTAGTTGCGTTTTAAGTTTGCCTTAGTTAGTTTTAAGTTTGCGTTATTTATATTTAGTGCCCTTTAATTTTAGTCACGTTTTTAAATACCTGCACCATTTACTTTAAATTAGTTTTAGATTTACTTTAAAGTCATTTACTTTAATTGCACTTTTACTTTAAAGTTTCGCACTTTTATTTTAAAAACAACCAAAATATTCTTTTTCACCAAAAAACAATAGAGTCATACTTTAAGCCGGAAATCAATTCGTTAAGATACCGAGAAACGAACAATTGAACCTAGCAAAATCCTTACATTAAAATGGCGCCGCTGCCGGCTCTTTTCGTAAAGATTAACGGTTTTCTGTGAGAGACGCGTTGCTTTTTGGGATCCGTTCACTTGTGAGCGTTATTTTCTTGCACAAAAATTTTAAAAAAATTATAAAAATTAAAAATTGATAAAAATCCATAAAAATTAAAAATTTCAAAAATCCAAAAAGATTTTATCTTTATTGTGTATATATATTGTCTTTGTGTTTGGTTTCTTTTTCTTTTGCATTTACAGGTGTATGCGTACTAGATCTTCTAATTATCAAGAGCCCGAGACTCAAGAAGATTTAAGTATGTCAGGTGTCAACAACAATAATCCACCGCACCTCAATAATAACAATTATGTTCTTCCACAGCCCGATCTTCGAACAATGGAGGAGCTTTGTCAACCTACCATGTTTGGACGAGGAGGACCGATTGCGCCGATGCAAATCAACGCTCCTGAGTTTTCGTTGAAGCACCACATGATTCAGCAAGTGCAAACAAATCCTTTCCGTGGATTGCCTGATGATGATGCCAACAAACACCTCGACAAGTTCATTACAATCACCCAAAGCATGAAGTTGCCTGGTGCCACAATGGATGTTCTTCGCCTACAACTCTTTCCACATACTTTATCACATCATGCCGAGAAATGGTTTGATCGTCTCCCGAAGAATTCTATTCACACTTGGGATGACATGACTCAACGCTTTTTGTCGCGCTACTTTCCACCATCCATGGTCACGAGCCTTCGCAATCAAATCAGCGGTTTCATGCAAGACCCCGATGAATCTCTTTTTGATGCTTGGGAAAGATATAATGTCTTTATTGATCGTTGTCCAAACCACAACATGCTCCCTATGACCTTAATTGACACTTTCTACAACGGTTTGACTTTTCGAGATCGTGATACGATTAATGCAGCCGCCGGTGGCACATTCATGAAAAGGAGATCCGAGGAGTGTAGAGAGCTAATCGAGAACATGACTACTCACCATAAAAACTGGGATTCCTCTGCTTCTTCAAGGAACAACCCGGGAGTCAATGTTTCCTCTACTTTAGCAAACCCTGAGAAGACCGAACTCACCCGCATGATGACTGAATGAGCAAAAGTATCACGCTTCTCGCTTCAAACCAACAACAACAACAAGTTAAAGTGGTTGCCAATCCTTGTGAAACATGCGGCGGTCCTCACTCATACACCGATTGTCCTCCAACACAAGGAAATCCAGAAAATGTGTATGCAGCTTATGGTAATTATTCACTGGAAAAATACCAAGCTAGACCTCAAGGGGATGGAAATTTGTTGAGTTACCGATCTAACAACTACCTTTCACCCGGTTTTTCTCCTCAAAACCAAAACCCCGCCAACAACTACAATAGAAGCAATCAAATCCCACCAAGAGCTTCTAATCCTTATCACCCACCCGCCAAACAAACCCCACCCATTATTCCGGATGTTGAAGCCATCATGAGAACCCAAGGTGAGCAAATTAAGAATCTGCAAAGCCAAATTATCAATCTAAAAAGAGATATTACAAAGCAAGGAAATGAGATTAGATCCGAGCTTCGAGATAACATCCAATCTTCCTTCAGCAATCAAACAAATGATTTGAAGAATATGCTTGCTAGTTTCTTGCCTGCCGCTCAACCTTCTTCTTCGAGTTCTCTACCTTCAAACACCGTCACCAATCCGCGAGCTAATGTGAGTGCTATTATTACTCGTAGTGGGATTACCATTGTCGATCCACCGATCCCGCCCCCATCATCTACACCTCCTCCACCACCATTTATCCCTACTCTTCCTACACCTAGTATTAGTGCACCATTACCGTCTCCGCCTCGTCATGACGATGTCTCTAGGAAGGACCCTTCAACATCTCAACCTTTACCTACTACACCTACACCTTCCCCACCCATACCTAATATCCCTTATCCTTCTCGCTTAGGCAAGAACAAAATGCTAACCAAAGAGGACTCTCAAGTGACAAGCTATATCAAGATGATTTCTCAAATGAACTTCAACATTAGCTTTCTTGAAGCACTTGTCCACATGCCCAAATTTGTCAAAGCATTTAAGGAATTGCTTAACAAGAAGGAGAAGCTGATTGAACTCGCCAACACACGCTTGAATGAAAACTGCTCTGCAGTTATTCTTAAAGAACTTCCGGAAAAGCTTGGAGATCCCGGTCGTTTTGTGTTGCCTTGCGCTTTCAACAAAATTGAAGAATTTACTGCCCTTGCTGATCTCGGGGCCAGTATTAATTTGATGCCTTTGAGTGTTTGGAAAACACTATCATTACCCGACCTCACTCCAACAAAGATGACTCTTGAACTTGCAAATCGCACTCTCGCTTACCCCGTTGGTATTGCCGAAGACGTGTTCATCAAAGTTGGCACATTTACTTTCCCGGTCGATTTTGTCGTAGTTGATTATTAAATGGACCCTCGTATTCCTTTAATACTTGGTCGGCCATTCTTGAGAACCGGACGAGCTTTAGTGGATGTGGCCGAAGGTGAGTTAATCTTAAGAGTCGGGGATGATGCACAAGTTTTTAAAATGGGAAAGCTTACAGGCAAATCCTTTGGAGGTCGAGAATCATTAAATATAATTAATGTGCATGATGACTTCGTTGTTTACAACAATCCTCTATTCGAGTCTTCCAATGATAATCCACTCTTTCATGATGATGTGGATGATTCTCGCCCCACTTTGGAACCTTCTCCCATTTATGATTCTCCACCGGTCTTTGATGCTTATGATGATGATTCTAGCTCAGATTCAGATGATTATGATGACCTTACTTCTGAGTATCCCGATCTGCCCACGTATGATGATTTCGATGAGGCTGATACTCTTTCGAGCGATTCTTCACATGATGAAGATCCTCCGTCATCCATGCTTAATCCTACTTTGGATGATTACTCTTTTGAGGAAGACTTCTCTACGTTTCTCAACACTTACTTCCCTCATGAGAGTGATGCTCCTCCTTTGGACTTTGAAGATTATCGTCTTGATCCTACTTTGGATTTGAAGCACATTCGTTCAAAGGAGAAGAAACCGATCGACACCAATATCCACAGCACGTATGAGTTAACACCTCTTTGTCCCCCTTCTGAGGATGAGGTTGTGCTTCTTCGCGGATCTTCTTCCCATTCTGCTGAGCCTGAGTGCTATTTTCCCTTAAAAGAAAAGGTGTTCGATCCCGGTATTCAAATCTTTAAGCCATCTCAGTATCCACCTGATGAAATAAAAGGAAATATCTTTGGAACTTATGGAAATCTGCTTGCACCACTTCAACCTTGCTTCCACCGTGCTTCATCACTGCTTAAGGGAACCTTGCCTACTCTTCTCTGGCTTGCCTTGTTCGCGTTAAGCCTCTGATATTTGATGGACAAAAACTATGTCTTTGATCCTAGTGGATATGTTTCATGCTTCTTCCGTTGATAATCAAGGTCGAGTCAGGCTCACGACTCGGTTAACAAAAATCAAGCGCTTCTTGGGAGGCAACCCATGCATCTATCTTTTAGCTTTCTTTATCCTAAGTGTAGGGGAGACCCGTTGGTTTGCTATTTCCTCTCCTCCCTTCTTATAATCAGAGATTCGCGCTCAATGCTCAACTCTTGATGATTCTTGACGACCCGTGATTCCGTGTTCACTTCTTCCCGGTTCTATCCTAAACTCTTTTCGATTCACTATTTTATATTTTCTCAATATTAAAATAGGAATCTCTTTAGTTGTCTTATCCTTAGCGAGATTTAAACAAAAATGTCCTAAGTGTAGGGGAGTTTACTCCCACATGCTTAAACATTGAGGACAATGTTTATGTTAAGTGTAGGGGGACTTCTATCGAATTTAAGTGGCTCTTTTCCTTGTATTTGTCCTCATTTTAATCGGAAGATCAATTTTTCGACATTTTTCAAAATTTTTGATCTATTTTGGCCCATTAGTTTTTACTATTGTATAGTTATTTCCTTTCCTTATTAGAATAAATGCTTAATAAAGTGGTTTTAATTTTCAAAACGTTGTGAATCTTTTGACTCAACCCGAGTTTACTTATCTAAGTTACTCTAGCTAGTATCCTTAACGTGTTTAAGTCAAGTTTTGCTAGGCTTTTATATAGGGAGCTATAAAACGCGAAAGTCTTAACTCTCACGGGTTAAGAACAAGAACTTTTCGCAAGTTCCTATAATTGATCCTAGAGAGTCGTTTATCAAGGGAACTTTAAAATGCGATTTCTAAACTTGAAAAAGTCTAAGAGTTTGCAAGATCCTATCGGCGACTCGAAAACCCAAAACTTTGATTTAATAGGCTAAGCATCCACGATTCTCATTACTTGAGATTTTAAACTGTGGAGAACGAGAGATGATAGAGCCAATTATAAGTTTGGTATTCTTTCGTGAATTTATGTGAGTTAATTATAAGCCTATTCTCCCATCGCTTGCTAATAAATTTATCTCCAATAAATAAGGTTGTACGATTTGAAAAGTTACTTAGCTTCTAGCCCAAGATCGTTTAAAAGTTGCTCGGTATGGATTAGAGTTCATAGCCAAGGCATAACTTATTGAAGCGGGATGCGAAGATTGGCGAGTCCAAAAAGGTCCTAACAAGACATGAGGGCTATATTTTGTTGCTAAATATCCAAAGTGATGTGAAGAATCATTTATCGAAAATCAATATGAAGGATCGAGACACACGACGAAAAGCAAAAACTCCCCAAAAGTCATGGAGAAGTGTATCCGAAAAGACCCTAGCAAGGTATGAGGATAAATAGATCCAAGTCATAAAAGGAGGCGGATCGTTCTATATCAAAATCCAAAATAAAGATTGGAGAAAAATGAAGAAGTCGTGGTCCAAGTATGAATCTCTCAAAACTTCAAGTGAAGAAATTCCTAATATGAAGAGAAGACCATTATTTCATGAACGTCTCTCAAGATTTAAAGTATGAAGTCGCTGCCAAATATCGGTCCGAGAAAGGTCTCAAATCGCGAAGCGAGTTATGCCAAGATATGAACTTTATGAGGTCCCGAGAAGCAGTTTTAAAAGATTTTGTCCTTTAGCTAACTATTGATTAAATCGTTCACTTTATTTTCGGACTAAATAACTATCGAAATAAGTCAAAAATGCATCCTCGTGATCATTCAAGACAACAATAAAATATAAGAGTTACACCTAGGAAAAAGGGAGTCTAAGTGAATAATTGGCCCACATGAGTTCGTGTTGGTTTGCTAACTTATAATAACAATGATCTCGTTTTTAAGCTTGGTTTGGAGAAAGTGAAAACTTGAGGATGATGATTATTCGTGACATTTCCAAAACCCAAGGTATGCTTTTGATTTCTTTACTTTAATGTTTATAGTTTTCTTTCTCTTTAATAAAGGCCATTGTGGATTGATTGTGATGAAAAATGTAAACGTGCTTTGTAACTAATGCATTGCATGAGGACATTGCAATGGTCAAGTGTGGGGGATTTGATAGGTGTGTAAACACCCATCCTTTTTACCACTTAATTACAATAATAACCGAGCCTAAACGTGTATTTTATGTCTTTTATGTCGGAATTATGCGTGGTTTGTGTTTTTGTTGTGATTTAGGATGAAAAGGTGAAAAGTGGAGAAAACACGGACATTTACGGGCTTTTATTGAAGAAAAAGATGAAAAGACGAAGTCAAGAAGTCAAGAGTGCAAAAAGAACGGAAGTCCAAGACCAATTCTGAAGATTTATCGAAGAAAAAGTTAAAAGACGGAAGTTTACTAAAAGTCGAGGAACTCAAGTCTATTTTATTGAAGAATTAAAAGACGAGTTCAAAAGAAATCCCGAGCCACAAGTCATTAGAGTCCAAGTTTAAAGAAGATTAGAAGGAAAAAGGACTAATGGTGCAATTAATGAAGATTAAAGGCTTAAGGACCTAATGACGCAATTAAGAAGAAATGAAGGAGGGGAGGAAGCTTCCTAATCCTCCCCTATATATAGATTAGATCTTAATTACTTTCGTTTTGTTGGCTAATAGTGACAATTAGTTCTTCCACTTCTAATTACCTTGTCATTTAAATACTTGTCAAATTTAAATACTTGTCTTGCACATTAATTACCATTTTAATTTCAAGTAAGTTTTTCTTTTAATTCTTGTTAATCTTTATCTTTATCTTGTTAATCTCATTCTACCTTTCTTAATCTTTGATTCTTATTGTTTATGTTCATGTTCATGTTCTTATTCTTTCTTATTTTGATCAAGTGGTTTTGATTATTTGGATTAGTTTTGTGAGTTTGATTATTTTGGATTGATTGTTTATCATTAGTATATATTTATTTGTTTGATTGATTTAATCTTGTGGTTTTGTTTAAATTCGTATGATATTTTGTTCCTTGTTCTTTGCTAGTTTGCTTCTGATCTTTCCCAGGTAACCAGCCCAGCACTTATTCCGAATCAAGTTTGTGGCCAAAGTACTCTATTCGGAATATTGTATATTCCGAATAGTGGTTTCTTTCCGAGTTGGCAGGTTATTCCGAATAGGGGTATCTTTCCGAATAGCCTGTACATTCCGAGTAAGGAGCTATATTCCGGATAAGGGTTCATCGGATAAGGGTTACTCGGAATATTAAATATTCCGCATAGGGAATATATATTCCGCATAGGGAAACTTTCCGAATAGGACCAATTATTCAGCATAGGCTAGTATTCCGCATAGGGAAACTTATTCCGAGTAGCCATTGTTCCGAATAGGGCATTATTCCGAATGAGAGGGTATTATTCCGGATAGGTGACATATTCCGTGTAAGCCTATTATTCCGAGTAAGGTTTATTCCAAGTAGTTGATTTTCAGTTTCTTTATTTCCAGTTTTTAATTTCCTGCTTTTTAATTTCGAGCTTTATTTTTCCTGCCTTTTACTTAGTCGCACTTTAACTTTATTTGCGTTAGATTTATTTTAGCTTTGCCTTAGTTTAAGATTTAGTTTTAGTTGCGTTTTAAGTTTGCCTTAGTTAGTTTTAAGTTTGCGTTATTTACATTTAGTGCCCTTTAATTTTAGTCACGTTTTTAAATACCTGCACCATTTACTTTAAATTAGTTTTAGATTTACTTTAAAGTCATTTACTTTAATTGCACTTTTACTTTAAAGTTTCGCACTTTTATTTCTAAAACAAACAAAATATTCTTTTTCACCAAAAAAACAATAGAGTCATACTTTAAGCCGGAAATCAATTCGTTAAGATACCGAGAAACGAACAATTGAACCTAGCAAAATCCTTACATTACAAACTACTTAGCGGGTGGTATTCTCATCAAAGGGTTAACATCCCAACAAAAGAAGAAGTTCTTTAAAGATGTTAAGACTTACTTCTGTGATGACCCTTATCTCTTCAAACAATGTGCTGATCTGATCATTCGTCGATGTGTTGATGGACCGGCAGCTTTACAAATCCTCGACGCTTGCCATAAAGGACCCACCCGTGGTCACTTTGGTCCCAACTATACCGCGAAGAAAGTATTCGACTATGGATTCTATTGGCCCACCATTTACCGTGACGCTCACGATATGGTTAAGCATTGTGATGCTTGCCAACGACAAGGAAAGATCACACATAAAGACGAGACGCCTCAAAATTTCATACAAGAATGTGAAATCTTTGGTGTATGGGGTATCGACTTTATGGGGCCATTTCCATCATCTAAAGGGAACAAGTACATCCTCGTAGCCGTTGACTACGTTTCTAAATGGGTTGAAGCTAAGGCTCTCCCAACGAACGATGCGAGGGTGGTTGCGAACTTTTTAAAGCAGCTGTTTGCTCGATTCGATGTTCCTCGTGCTATAATCAGTGACCGCGGGACTCATTTTTGCAATGATCAATTTGCAAGAGTTATGGCTAAGTATGGTGTCAATCACCGTCTTTCCACCGCTTATCATCCCCAAACCAATGGGCAAGCCGAGATTTCCAACCGTGGATTGAAGCGAATTTTGGAGCATACTATGGGAGAGCATCGTGCCGCATGGGCCGATAAGTTAGATGATGCTTTGTGGGCTTTCCGTACCGCTTATAAGACCCCGATTGGTTGTACACCTTATCGTCTTGTGTACGGGAAAGCATGCCACCTCCCCATCGAGCTGGAACACAAGGCGTACTGGGCCTTGAAGTGGGCTAACTTCGACATCAACAAAGCCGGTGATCTTCGCAAGATTCAACTCAACGAGCTAAATGAACTGAGGAATGAAGCTTACGAGAACTCACTTATCTACAAAGAGAAGACCAAGATCATCCATGATGCAAGCATTAAGAACCGAGAGTTCCACGTTGGTGATCAAGTTTTACTCTTTAAATATCGGTTGAAGATCTTCTCAGGCAAGTTGAAGAGCCGCTGGTCTGGTCCATTCACCATCGCTAAAGTCTTTCCATATGGCACCATTGAGCTTTCTCAGCCAAATGAGCCCAATTTTAAGGTGAATGGCCAGCGCGTGAAGTTGTACTTTGGTGAGGACATCTCTCATGAGATGATTCCATCCCTCACCACGTTTCCCATGAACTAGTTTTGGGTCGAGTCAGGCTCGTGACTCGGTTATCAAAAACAAGCCCTTCTCGGGAGGCAACCCGTGATCTATCCTTTACCGTTTTCATAATAAGTGTAGGGGGAGCCCCGTATGTGTTTGTTGTCTTGTTTCTTATTTTGTGCAGGGATTCAAGCTTCAAAGAGCACCTCGTTGACTTTTGACAAACTGTGATCCCGTGTACCCGTCTTCCTGGTTCTATCCTAAACTGTCGTGATTCAATATTTCATATTTTATATGTTCACACTGAAATCACTATAGTTGTCCTTTCCTTAGCAATATTTAAATAAAGTGCACAATGTCATAAGTGTAGGGGAGTTTACTCCCACATGCCTAAACATTGAGGACAATGTTTATATCAAGTGTAGGAGGACTTCTATCGAAGTAAGTGGTCTTTTCCATGAATTTGCCCTAATTTTAACCGGAAAACTTGATTTTTCGACATTTTTCAAAAATTATAATCTATTTTGGCCTATTAGTTTTTCCTTTGTTATAGTTATTTTCCTTCCTTGCTAGAATAAAGTTAAAATAAAGTGGTTTTAAGTTTTTCAAAGTCGTGAATATTTTGACTCAACCCGAGTTTACTTATCTAAGTTTACTCTAGCTAGTATCCTTAACGTGTTTAAATCAAGTTTTGCTAGGCTTTTATATAGGGAACTTTGAAACGCGAAAGTCTTAACTCTCACGGGTTAAGAACAAGAACTTTTCGCAAGTTCCTATAATTGATCCTAGAGAGTTGTTTATCAAGGGAACTTTAAAACGCGATTTCTAAACTTGAAAAAGTCTAAGAATTTGCAAGATCCTATAGATGACTCGAAAACCCAAAACTTTGATTTAATAGGCTAAGCATCCACGAGTCTCATTCCTTGAGATTTTAAACTGTGGAGGACGAGAGATGATAGAGTCAATTATAAGTTTGGTATTCTTTCGTGAATTTATGTGACTTAATTATGATCCTATTCTCCCATCGCTTGTTAATAAATTTATCTACAATAAATAAGGTTGTACTATTTGAAAAGTTACTTAGCTTCTAGCTCAAGATCGTTTAAAAGTTGATCGGTATTAATTAGAGTTCATAGCCAAGGCATAACTTATTGAAGCGGGATGCGAAGATTGGCAAGTCTGAAAAGGCCCTAACAAGGCATGAGGGCTACATTTTGTTGCTAAAGATCCAAAAGTGATGTGAAGAATCATTTATCAAAAATCAATATGAAGGATCGAGACACACGACGAAAAGCAAATACTCCCCAAAAGATCATGGAGAAGTCTATCCAAAAAGGCCCTAAAAAGGTATGAGGATAAATAGATCCAAGTCCTAAAAGGAGGCGGATCGTTGTATATCAAAGTCCAAAATAAAGATTGGAGAAAAATGAAGAAGTCATGGTCCAAATATGAAGAATCTCTCAAAAAGTTCAAGTGAAGAAATTCCTATTATGAAGAGAAGACCATTATTTTATGAACGTCTCTCAAGATTCGAAGTATGAAGTAGCTGCCAAATATCGGTCCGAGAAAGGTCTCAAATCTTGAAGCGAGTTATGCCAAGATATGAACTTTATGAGGTCCCGAGAAGCAGTTTTAAAAGATTTTGTTCTTTAGCTAACTATTGATTAAATCGTTCACTTTATTTTCGGCCTAAATAAATATCGAAATAAGTCAAACAATGCATCCTCGTGATCATTCAAGACAAAAATAAAATATAAGAGATACACCTAGGAATAAGGGAGTCTAAGTAAATAATTAGACCACATGAATTCGTGTTAGTTTGCTAACTTATAATAACAATGATCTCGTTTTTAAGCTTGGTATGGGGAACCTGAAACTTGAGGATGATAAACGTTCATGGCAGCCCAAAACCCAATGTAAGTCTTTGATTTCTTTACTTATTTTTATCTTTTTATCTTCCCTAAATGTTTAGTATTTAATAAAGGCCAAGGTGGGTTATTTATGACGTAAAATGTAAACCGTGCTTTAAAATTAATGCATTGCATGAGGGCATTGCAATGGTCAAGTGTAGGGGATTTAATAAGTGTGAAAACACTTATCCTTTTACCACTTATTTCTAATAATAACATGACCAAAACGTGTATTTTATGTCGTAAAAGTTGGAATTATGCGTGGTTTGTGTTTTTATTGTGTTTTAGGACCAAAAGATGAAAAAGTAAGAAAACACGGGCTTTCACGGGCTTTTATCGAAGAAAAACGAGAAAAGACGAAGTCAAGAGATCAAGAGTGCTTAGAGAAAGGATGTCCAAGACCTATTCTGAAGATTTATCAAAGAAAAAGTCTAAAGAAGGAAGTTTAATGAAGTCGAAGAACTCAAGTCTAAATTAAAGAAGGAAATTATTAAGACAAGTTCAAATCCCGAGACGACGTCGAGAAAAGACAAAGAATTAAATCGAGTCGAGAAGAAAAGAAAGAAGGAAGCACACCATACATGCACTTCCCACTTAGCCTATAAATACCCTCCTAATCACATTAGGAGGGGAGTTAGCTAGTTTCATTTTTCATTTTTCCTTTCTAGTTTTTAGAGAGAGAAAGTTCTAACTTTCTCTCACTAAGTTTTCATCTTTTCTTTCTTTTAATCTTTCAAGTTTAAGCTTTTTGTATTTGGATTTCATTAATCAAGTTCAAGTTTAAGCTTTTAATCTTGAATCTCTTTCTACCTTTCGTTATTTTAGTTACTTTTGATCCGAAATGTTGATGATCCGTGTTTGATCTTGATGTTTTAAGGATTAAAAAGTTCATATTTTTATCATACTTAAGTTTTCATACGGTTAAGCTCTAAGATCTTTGTGCTTATTGGCTTATTTGTATGTTTAGCTTATTTACTTTTTAAAAGCCTTCTTAAAAAGTTTCATTTTTTATGGTTTGATTTAAAAGATTGCTTATTTTAAGTTTGGAAAAGTTGTTATTCGAGCTTATTTAGTTTATTTCATTGCTGATTTGGTGAAGTTTTGGTGTTAGCTTATCAAACATAGCTTATCACTAGGCTTATTTTCGAATCACTAGATAATCGGAAAAGGTTAAACCCTTTTCGGATTAAGCATTCCGACTACTACCCCATCATTCCGATCACCCTGATCGGATTAGGGTTTCACATTCCGACTGTGGGGGTTCTTTGACATTCCGATGTGGGTGGTTTGTGAGACATTCTGATTGGACTTGTTTTTAATTATTCCGATTGTGTTCCTTTTTATGCTATTTCGATTGGGATTCCAACCTATATTCCGACACGGCTTATTTTCACTCATTCCGATTGGACTTAGTACTATATTCTGATGAGACATTCCGACTTGGGTGTATTCCGACCAATATTCCTATTATGCATTCCAATCAGATTCCGATTAGCAACATTTCGAATGGTTTACTTTCTTGTTTTTACACAGTTTTCAAGTTTTAGATTCATTAAGTGTTCAAGTGTTTTTCTAATCTTGTCTTTAAGTTTTCAAGCATTTATTTTTAATTTTTCATTTTAGTTTAACCTTTTAAGATCTTATTTTACTCAACGACACTTTCTTATTTGCCTTTAGTTCAAAACTAGATAATCAAACCTTTTTATCTTCCACCAAGAACAATTGAGTCGCACTTAAATCCCTTTCTCAATTCGAAAATATCGGACGATAAAGATTTTATACTTAGCCAAAAGCGATGTATTAATACACAAAATTCAAAAAAAATTAAAAACAATCAAAAACACAAAAAAATGAAAATCCACAAAACACCCAAAAAGAATCTTCTTTGCTCACCTCCCATTCTATGTCAAGTTTATGCTAACTCGTAATCAAGCAAAACGAGCTCGTAAACGTCGTCAAAGTCAAGGAAATCAAAGTCCTTTGGTTGAAGGACAAACTCCAATTGTCGAACCCGTTGTAGAACCAATAGTCACCATGGCTAATCGTACTATGATGGAGTTGCTTCAAGCACCCACCAAAGGTTTTGGAGAAGCGATTGTGATTCCCGCCATCCTTGCGGAGAATTTTGAGATTAAGACGGGTTTAATGTCGATGTTGCAAGGAAATAAGTTTAGAGGTCATGAGAAAGACAACCCGCACTATCACATAAGGAATTTTAATCGTCTCACCGCAACAAGCAAGTATAAGGATGTTCCACATGACGCCATTAAGATGATGTTGTTTCCATACTCATTGGATGGACCCGCTAAAATTTGGCTCGAGAAAGAACCGCCAAATTCGATTTTGACATGGGGTGATCTCGTTTCTAAGTTTGTGAACCAAATTTTTCCACCATCTAAAACAACACATTTGAAAAATGAGATTTCAAGGTTTACACAACGTAATAATGAATGTTTTTCAATGGCATGGGAACGATTTAAGGAAATGTTACATGAATGTCCACACCATGGTTTTTTAGAACTACATCAAATTGATACTTTTTATAATGGGCTTAATGATCATGAACAAGATTATTTGAATGCCTCCGCGGGTGGTAATGTTTTGTTTTGTGCAAAACGACCGATGAAGCTTTAAATATTATCGAGAATAGATCTAAGGTTTACAACCCTCGTAACACACCGAGTGTTGCCAATATGGGTTCGTCATCATCGTCATCGTCTCGTAACATGAATGCCTTACATGATGAAGAAAATGAGTAACATCGGTTTTTCGATAGGTTTTCGATGCTTATGACACATTGGAAAGAACAAGATGCTTTGAATTCCGCATCGGTTAAAGCGATTGAAAAGAGTTGTTTATCTTGTGGTGGAGCTCGTGATCTTTCCGAGTGCATTACCGCCGGTGGTAACACTTCGAGTGCTTACGTAGCAACGGGAACTTACAACCAAAACGACCAAGGTTCCCGCCCAAATCAAGCTCCATCAAATCAAAATGCTAACAACTATCGAAACAACGATCAAAATGGTGGTTATCAAGGCAATTCACGTAATGACAACAAAGGGAATTATCAAAGTGGGAATGGACAAGTTTCAAATCAAAACTAAAACCGTGATTTTCATTACACTACACAATGTTTTCAAAATGCTCACACTAAAAATCTTAATGGAGAATTTTTGGATTATGCAAAAGCAAACGATGCTAAGTTTGATAATATGCAACGTGAGATGATTAGCTTAAGATCCGAGTTGAAAAACGAGCTTAAAAACGAACTTGCTAATGAACTTAAGACTCATGCTAATAAAATGGAAGGAAATGTTCAACGTCTTCAACAAAATCAACAAAAGATGGAACAAGGACAACATGAGATTAAGCAAGAATTGTTAAAAGCGGATGCTAGGCAATCAAAATTTGAAGACCGAATGGCAAAAATGTTTGAAGCAATCATGTGTAAACCCTCTTCCTCGGGTGGTCTTCCTAGTGATACCATCGTAAACCCGAAAGGAGAATTGAAGGTTATTACTACTCGTAGTGGTAAAACTTTCAAAGAACCCATTTCTCGTCCAAGTACTTCTACGGAGAAGGAAATAGAGAAATAACCCGAGGTGGTGGTAGAAAAGGATAAAATTCCAATCCCACAAAGTACCACTCAAACCACACCTACGGTTGAAGCAATACCAATAGTGGAACCCGAGATTCCAAGGCAGTTGCCTAATGCCCAACCCACACCACCCTTACCTTACCCTTCGAGACGTAACAAGGAAAAGGCACAAGACGTAATAATTATCAATTTGAGCTTTTTATGAAAATGTTTCGTGATATACATTTTAACATAAGTTTTGCCGACGCTCTTATCATGATGCCTCGATTTGCTGCAAACTTCAAAAGTATGTTGAATAACAAAGAGAAGTTACAACAATCGTCTAGTTGTTCATCGGTTTTTCTTAGCCGCATACCACAAAAAGTCGGTGATCCCGGTAATTTTTTTATTTCGTGTGTAATTCAAGATATGGAGGAATGCTACACCTTGGCCGATCTTGGTGCTAGTATCAATTTAATGCCTCTTGAGATTTTCAAATCGCTTTCGCTTCCGGCCCTTACTCCTTCGAACATGTCTATCGAGATGGCCGATCATTCTACGATTTTAGCATGTGGAGTAGCCGAGGACGTTTTCGTCAAATTCGGAAAGTTTTACTATCCTGTTGACTTTATCGTTGTAGACATTCCCATCGATCGAAAAGTTCCTCTTATTTTGGGTCTACTGATGTTCATGCTCGAAAAATCACCCTTCGTTTCAATGAAGAAGAACTTGTCATCAATGCAACACAAAACTCCAAGCTTTCTCATGTCTATTTTATTGCAACTTAAACCATGGTGACTCAACCAATGTCGTTTGCAAACAATTTTCACCAAGAGTTTTAGGAAGAGTCAACAAGAACGATTTACCATTTCCTCCACCGGTGGAGGTTATGAGCGTTAAACCTAAAAACAAGAAACTGTCAATACTTGAATCAAAAAATCTTTCGCCTCACCTCGAACATTCATTCTTTAAAAGTGTTGATAAGTTGCCGGTTTCTACGGAAGATCTTTCAGATGACGAATATGTTGACCCCGATGGGGAGGTTTTCTTTGTCGACAAATGTTTTGAGAACTTACCACCACCAAAACGGTTTTCAAATATGAGAATATTTAGTGTGCCTAACATCGTCTTAGAAACACCAAATATTTTTTACATAATCAAAACGGGTTTTCATAAGGAGAGTTTAAAAGGTAAAAAAGGAAAAGATTTTAAAGTTGATTTAAAATATTTTTCTACAAATCTAACTCCGTCTTCACCACGTGTTTTGAGTGCTACAAGCTAGTCTACTCCTTTTTACGATGCTTTTGTGTGGTTTTAGTATGGGGGAAGCCCCTTTTGTTCCCTCATCCTTGTCCACCGAGGACGAGATATTTGATCCCGGAATTGCTTATAAAGGGAAATCTCGGTCTTCCACCGATGTAATAAATGGAAACTATATCTATTTGCTTGGTGCGAGTCTACCTCGAGTAGCTCAAAAGTTTGTCTTTCCAATTGTCCCACCCTTCTACTTCTCATCTATTTTCTTCAAACTCTTTGAGTTTTTGGCACGTGTTGAAGTGACGTTGATTTGTTTATCCAATGAAAACGAGGACGCCATCTTCGATTCCGGTATTTTGCATCATCAAAGGACTTAGTCCTTAGTACCGGTTGCTTTTTTGGGCCTTGTTTATCATGTAAGCCCCATCAAAAATTGACCATACCAAGATTTTCCCTAAAAGACGCATTCAGGGGATCGAGTAGAGCTCATGACTCGGTAATAAAAAACGAGGTGCCTCATGGGGGAGATCCCAGGCTTATCCTTTTTATGCTTTCTAATAAAATAATGAGAGGGGATTTGTGCCCTTCAAACTTTTTTTCTCGTGGTTGTTTGTGAATGTGTTATCTAGATCATCATCATCACTACGATTGAAGACTCTCGTGTTCGTTTACGTGAGCCTTGATCGTTTGCTTGAAGAGTTTTTTACGAATCCATGACATATCCTTTATTGTTCTAACAATTATCTTCTAGCATAATTAATAAACGGGTTTAGATATATTGTTGATCACCCTTTCCGTGCTAGATCCTAAGCATTCGACTCTTCGTCTCTAGTATGGGGGTGCTCCACCTTTAGACTCGAAACATTGAGGACAATGTTTAATTTTAGTATGAGGGGTGAATAGATACTTTCTTTGCTACGCCCTCACGTTCTCCAAATTTCAAACGTTTTGTTTTGTTTTATTGCTAATAAGGCTAAAAATGGCCAAATTTTAAAAAATTTCTTAGTTTTCATAAGTGTTTTAAGACACAAATGTATATTTTCCGATGGGTAGAATAAGAGTTAATTTTTGACTTGATGGGCATTTGGAGCCCTTTACATTCCTTAACCCGCTCGAATCAAGTTTTGCTAGACTTTTATATAGGTAACTTTAAAACGTGAAAGTCTTAGCTCATTCGGGTTAAGAACAAGAACTTTTCGCAAGTTCCTATAATTGATCCTAGAAAGTCACTTATCAAGGGAACTATAAAACGCATTCCCTAAACTTGAAAAAGTCCAAGAAAGTGCAAGATCCTATAGGTGGCTTGAAAACCCAAAATTTTGATTTGATATAGTCTTAATGAAAGCTAATCCAAATTTGGCTTAATTTTGACTTGCATGGCTAAGTATTCACGAGTATCTTTAATTAGAGGTCTTTAAATAGTAAAGAACGAGAAATGATAGAGTTAGACAAGTGATCATGCTAAACGTAGAACATGAAAATGTTCTTTCGGAAACTCATATGTTTTTAATTGTGGCTTTTTCTCCAATAAGGTTAATGCATTAGGAATAAATAATTGCAATAAGTAAGGTCGTACGATTTGAAAGGTTACTTAGCTTCTAGCACAAGATCGTTTAAAAGTTGCTCGGGGTTGAATAGAGTTCATAGCCAAGGCATAACTTATTGAAGCGGGATGCGAAGATTCCCCCATACTAAACCATTGCCGTGTCCCCACGCAATGCTAGAACTAAGTATCATAGCACTTCCAAAATTCATTTTATGATGACATTTATTGAAGACATAAATTTAAATAAACTACTACACGTGTTTTAGACATAATGTATTGTTTTCATCACAATTAAGTGACTTTTGGGATCATAGAACAAGAACACGTGAATGCTTCGTTAGAAATAATTTCGTCGTCCTCGATTTTCACCTAATTCCATGCTAAGCGTGAAACGAGATCATTGTTATTATAAGTTAGCAACACGATCATATCTCATGAGTGTTAATTACACACCTAAACTCCCTTATTCCTACTTGGTATCTCTTATATTTAATTTTTGTCTTAATAATCACGAGGATACATCGTTGACTTATGCATGAATAGATATTAGGTCTAAAAATAGAATCTTAACGGTGTAACCAAAATCATTAAATTGATAATTCATCCTAATAGACAACGATGTCAAAAAATTAAGTCAACAAGAAGGATCGATAAACACGGTTTTATAACGGTTTTGAACATGAGACTTATTACGAAGACTTTTATACGTCCCCTAACGGAAGGGCCTTATTATCATAGGTTTACCTCCATCTTTTATTCAACTTCGCCATGAAGCTTTTATTATGACTTCGGTCTTGCCTTGCCTTTTATTATCCGCCTCATCGGTGGTTTTATTAGCCAAAGACGTATATCCTCACGCTAAAGCGAATTTTGGATCTTTAAAGCTTCAAAGATTAAGGCTTGATTCACTTTCAATTTGGGCATAAATTTTTCGACCTTGTGAGCTTCAAATCTTTGCTTAATTTAGGTGAGCACTTGAAATCTTATTATTAGGTGAAGCTTTCGATTATTCGGGTGCCAATACTTCAAAACCGTGACGCTGACGATACCTTAATGTTTTCCCAATTTAATTACATGGAAGCTACTAAAACAAATTAGAAACCAACAATAGTGACTAAACCGCTAAATCAATATTTATTACCAATTTATTATACAAAAGCGTGGGGAGAATAAGCTAATAATTACTACACATGAGAGCGTGACGATTACGAGACTTATAAATAACTCTATCATTTCTCGTCCTCATTTAAGAGACTTAGCCTAAAAAGTTAAGGAATCGAAGCTAAGTGCTCAACACGCACGGTCGAGTCAAAATTACTCTTATTCTCACCATCGGAAAACCTACATTCGTGTCTTAAACACTTATGAAAAACAAGAAAAATTTTAAAATTTGGCCATTTTTAGCCTTATTTTGCATAAAACGATAACAAAAAGATGAATATTGGATTGCATGGTGACGTAAGCAAGGTGAAGTATCTACTCACCCCACATACTAAAACTAAACATTGTCCTTAATGTTTCGAGTCTAGGGGTGAAAACACCCCATACTAGAGACGAAGTCGAATGCTTAATCTCGAGCATGGAAAGGGTAAAACGAATAACCTAAAATCCGTTTATGAATTATGCTAATAAGATAAAAGTTAGAACATAAAAGGATATCATCGGATATCGGAATCTCCAAAGGCAACGATCGAAGCTCGAGTGATCCATAAAATGAACACGAGAGGCTTCAATGATGACGATGAACCTAATAAATCATAATCACAAACAACCACGGAACAAAGGTAGGAAGAGCACAAGTCCCCTCATTACATTAACTAAGAAAGCGATAATATTTACAAGGATAAGCATGAGAATCACCCACGAGGCACCTTGTTTTTGATAACCGAGTCAAAAGCTCGACTCGAATCCCCATAAATGTGATCATTTAGGGATAATCATGGTATGGTCATTTTTGGTAGGGCTTACATGATAAACAATGCCCAAAAGTACATGGAGTACTTTAAAAACCCGATACACGAATACCGGGGTCGAAGATGGCATCCTCGTTGTCGGATGAAATACGAAACAACGCTACTTCAACCATTGCATAAACCCCAAAGGGGTAGAAGAAAAGAGATAAGAAGTATAAAGGTGGGGCAATGGGTAAGTCAAACATATGAGCTACTCGAGGTAGACTCACACCAAGCAAATGAATAAGATTTCCATTTATTGCATCGGTGGAAGACCGAGATTTCCCTTTACAAGCAATTCCGGGATCGTAAATCTCATCCTCGGTGGAGGAATGTGAGGGAACATAAGGGGCTTCCCCCACACTAAAACCACACACACCATCGTCAAAAGGAGTAGACGAGGTGGTAGCACTCATAAAACGCGGCGATGACGGAGTTAAACATGTAGAAAAATCTTTTAAAACATTTTTAAAATCTTTTCCTTTTTCATCGTCCAAAAACTCTTTATGAAAACCCGATTTGATAATGTCGAATATATTTGGCGTGTCAAATTCTAAATTAGTTGCGCTAAAAATCCTCACATTTAAGTCGCGGTTAGGGGGTGGTGGATTGTATAAGTTCTCAAAACGTTCATCAATAAAGAACACCGCCCCCTCGGGGTCAACATACTCGTCATCCTCATGAACGTCGATCTCATCGATTTCTTCATCAAAGATAGGCTTGTCAAACCAAGGTTTGTCATTCCCCTCCTTGAGTATCTTAGAAACTCTCTCGAAAAGATCACGATCAAGCACGAAACCATCATTCATTTGTGGGGATTGTTGATAATTTAAATCCTCACGAAGGTGGTAAACGTAATTCTCATTTGAGGAGTGTTGATTAGGTAACTCCTCGAGAATTGGATTTTTGGTCACATGAGTTGGTTCGTCATCGAAAATAAGACGTTCCAACTAATTAAGTTCATCCTCGATTTTGGAAAGATCGACCTCACTCGTAGGTGGAAGTGGAGGCAAAAGAGCTAGCTCTCGTTCAATGATTTCCTCAATCTCGGGATCAAACTCATAATCATCGTACTTCACATGTTTCTTTTTAGGAGAATCAAAAGTTTCATGTGGATTTCGAAGTACGTGATCAATCTCGGCAAAATCGCCATCGTCATCGTCAAAGGAAGAGTCGATGTGAGCACTAACAACCATGGTCTTACAAGTCGAATGACTATGCTTAGGTGACTTTTCTAAGACGAGAGGATCGATGTCGATAAAAATTTTCGCCTCAAGGGGTGTTGGGCTAGGAAAAGGAGGCACTTCGATGGAGTTAGAAGTTGAAGCATCAAAGACGTGGTCCTTCGAAGGTGGTGAAGACGAGTCCATTTTGGTCATTGTCGTGATGGCACTAACGTCGCCCTTCGGAATTGGTGTTTCACTTGTTTCATCGAATACATCCCATAGTGATTTTTCATCCATAAATTTACACATACCCTTTTGAATTAGGTACACGTATTCTTTATCATTAAAATCCTCATCTTTAAAACCGTTCTTCTTAATTTTTTCAAAACATGCATTAAGCCTCATTCTTTCCGCTAAAGTATACATTTTGAAATCATTAGGTTTAGAATCATTAGGTTTTGAAACCTCGGTTTTTTCATTGTCATTAAACACTTGGGATTTACTAGTGAAAAAGTCCATTTTATCCTCCCCATATCTCATAGTAAGTCTCCCCTCGTGAACGTCGATTACGGTTCGAGCCGTTGATAAAAATGGTCGACCTAAAATAATGGGACATTTAGGGTCACACTCGTAATCGGATATAACGAAATCCGCGGGAAAAACTAACTTTCCAACTTTGACATAGACATCCTCGGCTATTCCAATTGGTATTAATGGAGTACAATTTGCAAGCTCGATTGTCATGTTCGTGGGGGTAAGTCTAGGCAATCTCATCAATTTCCAAAGAGAATAAGGCATGAGATTGATGCTCGCACCTAAATCGGCAAGGGCTAAACATCCCTCAATCTTGGAAAAATCACAAGGTAATAGAAATTGGCCCGGATCCTCTTCCTTTCTCGGCATACGCCTTTTAGGTTTTTTAAGAAGGATCGATGCACAAGTTTCTTCAAGGGTTACTTTCGTAAGGTCAATAAATCTCTCTTTTTGAACCGTGGATGGAATTTAAGGTACACGAGGGTGTGCACTCCTTTCCTTGGTCGCCACGTTCACCCCATCGACTTTAGAACAATAAGACGTCTTAGAAGTCGAGGGTTGAGAAGAAGGAATAACTCAAAATCCATCAAGGTTAGGGGTAATCACACGACCTTTCTCACGAGACGAGGCGGCTTTACATTGTTCCTTCGGATTTGCAACGGTGTCACTAGGTAACGAACTCGATGAAGCACCCAAGGCTTTGTTCATAATGGCCGAAAACATCTCTTTAATGTCAATTTGTCCTTGTTCAATCTTCGTGTTTTGCAATTTCAATGTATTAGAAAAGTCGTTTTTCAAAGTACCAATTTCTCCCTCTAATCGTCTCATATTAGCCTCATTCGTTTTCATGTAATTTTGAAAATCGTTTGACGAACTATTTTGATTAGAATTAAAGTTCCCTTGGTTTTGATTACTTCTTTGAAAATTTCCTTGATTCCTACTTGAAAAATTGTTTCCTTGATTGTTGTTGTTTGAAAAGTTCGAGTTTTGATTATTATTGTTATCTCGGTTTTCCCAATTCAAATTACGACCTTGATTATAACCTTGATTTTGATTCGAAAAATTTCCTTGTTGATTATTTCCTTGAAAATTGTTACGGTTTTGATTCGAAAAATTGTTGGCTTGATTATAATTGCCTTGTTGTGATGGACCCGCGTTATTTTGATTTTGAAAATTGTTGTTTCCATTTAACGCACTCACATTCGAAGTTTGGTCATCCGTAGACGCACACTCGTAATAATTATGAGTTCCACCACAAAACGTACACGAAACCTCAACCGCTTTCACCGTAGCAGGAGCGTCTTTCTTTTGTATTTCGACAAGAAAAGACGTAAACACATTCGTCAACTTATAGAATTTCGCATCAACCCTCTCAATGTCGCGATTAGAATTACTAACATTGGCGACATTGGCAACACTCGGTGCGTTGCGGAGTTGGTAAACCTTGGATCGGTTTTCGATAATTATCAATGCATCTTTCGGAGTCTTACACAAAAAGTTGCCACCGGCGGCGGAATTCAACGAATCTTGTTCTTGAAAATTAAGACCGTTGTAAAACGTATCGATTTGGTGCAACTCGGAAAAACCATGGTGAGGACATTGCCTAAGCAATTCCTTAAAACGATCCCACGCGTCTCTAAAAGATTCATTCGTTTTTTGCTCAAATTTCGTAATTTCATTTTTGAAAAACGTTGTCTTAGACGGTGGGAAAAAATAATTAACGAACTTGGAGACGAGATCCTTCCACGTAGTTATCGAATTAGGTGGCTCTTTCTCGTACCAATCCTTGGCGGCACCATCGAGCGAGTACGAAAAAAGCATAAGCTTGACGACATCGGTGTCGACGTTCTTAAACTTGCTCGTGGTTAAAAGACAATCAAAATTCCGAATATGGTCGTGAGGATTATCGGCTTCACGACCTCGAAACTTCGTAGCTTGGATTAACGAAAGCATTCCACTCTTAATCTCAAAATTCTCCACTTCGATAGCGGGAATTACGATCGCGTCTCCATAACCCTCGGTGGTAAACACCTAGAATATAAGGGCTTCAACTGGTAAAGCCTTGAGTCACTAGATCAATGCTGCTGATAAAACACTTTTTCAAAAACTTGAAAAACTTGAAAACTAAACAAAACTCAAACGTGGCAAATACAAACCACCAAAAGACTTGTAATATGATTATGGAACTCAGATTCAAGCATTAATATGACAAATCGTTGATGTCTTGTTTGAGTGTTGTTCGTACTCGATTCAATTCGAATTGATCACGGTTTAGGGTGGACTTATTGTTTTTAGTCACTAAAAGGGGGAGCTTTTGATTGTCTATGTCTACTAGTAATATAAAAGACAAATTTATTAAACATAAAAATAAAAGAAGGATGTCTAACCTTGATTGCTTATCCAGAATGAATGATGCACAGTAGTTCTTGGTAAAAATAACTAAAGATGATTATCTATTTTAAAATAAAGTTGAAAACTTGAAAAGATTAAACTAAAAATTAAGACTTTTTTAAAATAATTTACGAAAGATTAAAACTTGATAAAATGTAAACTTTAAACTTTATAAAAATGTAAACTAAGATAAAACAATTTTGAACTTAAACTTAAGAAAATGGCGGGAAAAGTAACGTTTAAAAACAAAACAGGAAATCAAATTCAAACATAAGTCGGAATACCATAAATCTGAACCAATCCGGAATGTGTAACTTTACACAATCCGGAATCTAAAAATCTGATATTATCTGGAATAGTATAATTGGTCACTATCCGGAATGCATACTGAAAACGTAATTCAGAATATCACAATCTCTTCACTATACGGATCAAGAATTGAGCTTATCCGGAATAATATGGAACCCCTTATCCGGAATACTAGTTTGAAGCTTATCCGGAATCCCAAGAGATCTCTAATCCGGAATATGAAACACAGCTAATCCGGAATGTTATAGTTTTGGTTATCCGAAATAAAGAAACAGCTAATCCAGAATGTTATACTTGAACTAATCCGCAATGTGTACAAGTTGATTATCCGGAATCCATTCAACTGCAATCCCGAATCACTAAAACTTTCTTATCCGGAATGATTAAAATGGCACTTATCCAGAATCCGACAAATGGTTATCCGGAATCAAAAAGTTAATACAATCCGGAATAAGGTGTTTCGCACCTTATCCAGAATCTGATAATATCCTAATTCAGAATAAGCTATTGCCTATCCGGAGTGTTTGAAATGAAGACAATCCGGAATCAGGAACTCTAAGTAATCCGGAATAATGGTTTCACAAGTAGTTCGGAATACAGTTAAAGCACATACTATCTGGAATGTTATTGTTTAGCGCTAATTCGGGAAACAAGGGTTTATAAAACTCAGATAACAAACAAAAGTAAGCAAGAGATGAAAATAAGCTAAAATCAAATAAGCACTTACCAAAACTTTAACCAAAATGATTTTTAGAAAAAGCTAATAAGCCACAATTTAAAAACTATGAAAACGCCAAATAAACAAAATATTAAAAATGAACTTTTAAATATTTAAACTATTAAAACCACTTTATTAAATATAAGTTAACACTAATAAGCAATAAGCATAATAAACTAAAACATCAAGCACACCAAATCAATAAGCTCAATCTAATAAGCAAATCAATCATACAATCAACAAGATTAAACCAACTACATGATTAATGAGACAAAACAATAGATTATGATTAAGAAAGGAAGAATGAGAATTAACTAAAAAGATTTTAATTAATGATAAATATTAAGATTCAAATACAAGATTAAAAAGATGAAAGATTAAGTAAACATGAGAGAAAATTCTAGAGAGAGAAAAATAATACCTACTTAAAAACTAAAAAATGACTAACTCCTCCTAACGAAGATTATGAGGGTATTTATAGGAAAAGGGGAGGGTGTGGTTGCTTCCTTCTTTCTCTTGTCTTCTCGTCTTTTTAAATAAATCGTCTTTCTCGAATTTGTCTCGGGATTAGTCGAATAATAACTTGAACTCGTCTTCTAATTTTCTTCTTTTAGTAGACTTGGTTCTTCGACTTCGTTAAACTTCCGTCTTTAGAATTTTTCTTCGATGAATCTTCAGAATAGGCCTTTGACTTTCGTTCTTCTTGCACTTTTGATCTTTTGACTTCGTCTTTTGTCTTTTTCTTCGATAAAAGCCCGTGAAAGCCCGTGTTTTCTTCCTTTTTCATATTTTTGTCCTAAAACACAATAAAAACACAAACCACGTATAATTTCGACTTTTACGACATTAAATACACGTTTTGGTCTTGTTTTTATTATAATTAAGTGGTGAAAGGATAAGTGTTTTCACTTATTAAATCTCCTACACTTGACCATTGCAACGCCCTCATGCAATGCATTAGTTAAAAAGCACGATTTATATTTTCCATCATAATTAACCCACCTTTGCCTTTATTAAATATTAGACAATAATGAAACTAAATAAAAATCGAAAAGTACAAAATGCTTGAAGGAAGAACAAGTAAAGAGATCGAAGACTTAAATTAGGGATTTGGTTGTCATGAATGTTTAACATCCTCAAGTTTCACGTTCCCCATACTAAGCTTAAAAACGAGATCATTGTTATTATAAGTTAGTAAAGCTAACACTCACTCATGTGGCTCAATAATTCACTTATACTCCCTTATTCCTAGGTGTATCTCTTATATTTTATTGTTGTCTTGAATGATCACGAGGTTACATTGTTGACTTATTTCAATAGTTTATTTAGGCCGAAAATAAAGTAGGACGATTTAATTAATAGTTAGCTAAAGTATAAAATCTTTTAAAACTGCTTCTCGAAACCTCATAAAGTTCATATCTTGGCATAACTCGCTTCAAGATTTGAGACCTTTCTCGGACCGATATTTGGCATTGACTTCATACTTCGAATCTTGAGAGACGTTCTTGGAATAATGGTCTTCTCTTCATAATAGGAATTTCTTCACTTGATGTTTTTGAGAGATTCTTCATAGTTGGACCACGACTTCTTCATTTTTATCCAATCTTTATTTGGGATTTTGATATACAACGATCCGCCTCCTTTTAGGACTTGGATCTATTTATCCTCATACCTTGCTAGGGTCTTTTCGGATAGACTTCTCCATGATATTTAGGGGAGTATTTGCTTTTCGTCGTGTGTCTCGATCCATCATATTGATTTTTGATAAATGATTCTTCACATCACTTTAGATCTTTAGCAACAAAATGTAGCCCTCATGCCTTGTTAGGGCCTTTTCAGACTCGCCAATCTTCGCATCCCGCTTCAATAAGTTATGCCTTGGCTATGAACTCTAATTAATACCGAGCAACTTTTAAACGATCTTTTGCTATAAGCTAAGTAACTTTTCAAATCGTACGACCTTATTTTTTGCAATTATATTTATTAACAAGCGATGGGAGAAAAAGCTCATAATTAACTCACATAAATTCATGAAAGAATACCAAACTTATAATTAACTTTATCATCTCTTGTTCTCCACAATTTAAAATCTCAAGGAATGAGACTCGGGAATGCTTAGCCTAATAAATCAAAGTTTTAGGTTTTCAAGTCATCTATAGGATCTTGCAAATTCTTAGACTTTTCAAGTTTAGAATTTACATTTTAAAGTTCCCTTGATAAACGACTTTCTATGATCAATTATAGGAACTTACGAAAAGTTCTTGTTGTTAGCTCGTAAGAGTTAAGACTTTCGCATTTTAAAGTTCCCTATATATAAGCCTAGCAAAGATTTAAGCACGTTAAGGATACTAGCTAGAGTAAACTTAGATAAGTAAACTCGGGTTGAGTCAAAAGATTCATGACGGGCCTAATATATCAAAGATATCTAAACTTATTAAAACCATTTTATTAATTTATTTTTCTTCTTTTGACTTTATTCATGAAATGAAATATATACATACGATGTGATGACAAAAGAAAAGAACATAAAAGAAAATAAATAAAAAAATACTACTAGGCCAAAATAGATTAAAAATTTTGAAAAACGTCGAAAAATTAAATTTTCCAGTTAAAATAAGGACAAATTAATGGAATAGCCCACTTAACTTCGATAGAAGTCCCCCTACACTTGATATAAACATTATGCTCAATGTTTAAGCATGTGGGAGTAAACTTCCATACACTTAGGACATTGTGCACTTTGTTTGAATCTTGCTAAGGAAGAGACGACTATAGTGATTTCAATGTCAAATAAGATATAAAGTATTGAATCACAAAAGTTTAGGATAGAACCGGGAACACGGGATCACGGGTCTTCAAATATCATCAAAAGTGTTCTTTGAAAGCTTTAATCCATGCACATCATAAGAAACAAGACAACAAACACCTATGTATCTCCCCCTACACTTATTATGAAAACGGGTAAAAAGGATAGATAATCGGGTTGCCTCCCGAGAAGCGCTTGTTTTTTATAACCGAGTCACGAGCCTGACTCGACGTAGAACTAATTTAAGGGAAACGTGGCTAGGGATGGAATCATCTCATGAGAGATGTCCTTACCAAATTACAACTTAACACATGGGCCATTCACTTTAAAGTTTGGCCCATTTGGTTTAGATAACTCAGTGGTGACATAAGGGAAGATTTTAGCAACGGTGAATGGACCAGACCAACGGCTCTTAAGCTTTCCTAAAAAGATTTTCAACCGAGAGTTAAAGAGTAAACCTTGATCACCTATGTGAAACTATCGGTTCTTAATTTTAGAATCATGAATGAGCTTGGTTTTCTCCTTGTACATCAATTAATTCTCATAAGCCTCATTCCTAAGTTCATTAAGTTCATTGAGTTGGATTTTCCTAAGATCACCGGCTTTGTTGATATCAAAATTAGCCCATTTCAAGGCCCAATAAGCCTTATGCTCCAACTCAATGGGGAGGTGGCATGCCTTTCCGTACACAAGGCCATAAGGGGTACAACCTATAGGCGTCTTATAAGTGGTACGGAAACCCCACAAGGCATCATCTAACTTATCGGCCCATGAGGCACGATGCTCTCCCACAGTATGCTCTAAGATTCGCTTAAGTCCACAGTTAGAAATTTCGGCTTGACCATTAGTTTGTGGATGATACGCGGTGGAAAGACGGTGATTGACACCATACTTAGCCATGACTCGAGCAAATTGATCATTGCAAAAATGAGTACCGCGATCACTAATGATAGCACGAGGAACACCGAATCGAGCAAATAATTGTTTCGAAAAGTTCACAACCACCCTCGCATCGTTCATAGGTAAAGATTTTGCTTCAACCCATTTAGATATGTAGTCAACGGCTACGAGGATGTACTTGTTCCCTTTAGATGATGGAAATGGCCCCATAAAGTCGATGCCCCATACGTCAAAGATTTCACACTCTTGGATGAAATTTTCAGGCATCTCATCTTTATGTGTGATCATGCATTGTCTTTGGCAAGCATCACAATGCTTAACCATTTCATGAGCGTCATGATAAATGGTAGGCCAATAAAATTCGGAGTTGAAAACTTTCTTCGCAGTATAGTTAGGACCAAAGTGACCACCGGTGGGTCCTTTGTGGCAAGCTTCTAGGATTAGTAAAGCTTCCAGCCCATCAACACACCTACGAATGACAAGATCCGCACATTGCTTGAAAAGGTAAGGGTCGTCCCAATAATAGTGTTTAATATCCTTAAAGAATTTTTTTCTTTTGTTGGGACGTTAACCCTTCCATAAGAACACCACCCGCTAAATAGTTTGCATTGTCCGCAAACCATGGGGTATCGTCAAGATTGGAGTTAATATACATTAAGGTCTCAAGGGGAAAAGATTCATTAATATCTTGATTTGGAAGTTCCCCTTGATAAGGATCCTCGAGTCTACTAAGGTGATCCACGACTAAGTTTTCCGCTCCCTTTTATGACAAATTTCGATTTTAAATTCTTGTAGGAGCAAAACCAAACGAAGGAGTCTCGGTTTAGCATCTTGCTTGGTAACAAGTATTTCAAGGCGAATGGTTAGTTTAAACGATGGTGGTGGAAAGCACAAGATAGGGGCGAAATTTTTCAAAAGCATACACTACGGCTAAAAGCTCTTTTTTGGTAGTGGTATGATGAAATTGAGCCCCCGTCATTGTCTTGCTAGCATAATGGATTGGTTGGAAGTGTTTGTTCACTCGTTGACCTAAAACCGCTCCTACCGCGGAATCACTAGCATCGCACATGAGCTCGAAAGGTAACTCCCAATTTGGAGAGACTAAGACCGGTGCCTTAGTTAATTTACCTTTAAGAAGTTCTAAAGAATCGAGACATTCTTGAGAAAAGATGAAAGGAACATCCTTTTCTAAGAGGTGAGTCATTTGTCGAGCTATCTTAGAGAAATCTTGGATGAAATGACGATAATATCTCGCATGACCTAAAAAACTTCTAACTCCTTTGACGGTGGTAGGTGGAGGCAAGTTAGCAATGACGTCAACTTTAGCACGGTCGACTTCGATACCAGCTTTGGAAATTTTATGACCAAGGACAATACCTTCTTTTACCATGAAATGGCATTTTTCCCAATTAAGAACGAGACGAGTGTCTTCACACCGTTTAAGTATACGTTCTAAATTGGCAAGGCAAGATGAGAAAGAATCACCATAGACCGAGAAATATTCCATAAATACTTCCATAGTTTCTTCAACCATGTCATGGAATATAGCCATCATACACCTTTGGAAAGTCCCAAGAGCATTGCATAAGCCGAAAGGCATTCTTTTGTAAGCAAATGTTCCATAAGGACAAGTGAAAGTGGTTTTCTCTTGGTCTTTTGGATCGATAGGAATTTGATCCATGAAAGGAAGAGGAAACTGATCCTTACGAGTGGCATCATTGAGCTTGTGATAGTGTATGCAAACTCGCCAACCCGTGACAAGTCGAGTAGGAGTCAAATCATTGTTTTCATTGGGAACAACGGTTATTCCGCCTTTCTTAGGCACACAATGGACGAGACTAACCCATGGCGAATCCGAAATAGGGTATATCATTCCGGCATCGAGAAGTTTGATAACTTCTTGCTTGATGACGTCATGAATTTTTGGATTAACCCTTCTTTGGCTTTGGATTGCGGGTTTAAAGTCATCTTCCATGAGAATTTTATGAGTGCAAAAGTTAGGATCAATTCCGCGGATGTCATAAATTTTCCAAGCAATTGCTTTCTTATGATTTTTGAGCACATCGATAAGTTGAGTTTTTTCATCCTCTTTTAAGTCCTTTGCAATGATGATGAGTAACTTCTTATTGTCTTCTAGGAAAACGTATTTAAGATGAGACGGTAAATCCTTAAGCTCTAAATCCTGAGGATTGTCGATGGAAGGCTTAGTCAAATTCGGATCATCGTTTGTAACTTCCTTAGGAGTAGGTGGATAATATGGTTCTCATTGAGAAGTTTCTCAATGGTACGAATGTCTTCTTCCCAACTCGGTGGGAGAATCGTCATATTTTAAATCCACATCCCCTAAACTTGCTTCAAATTCTTTCAAAAGAAAGTCACTTTCTCAAGATGGAGCAATAGAAGCTACGTTCTCAACATGAGGTAAAGGAGAGAGACCACTTTTACAAGCTTCTTTGAAATTTTCTTCACAAGCCTCATCAAGTACGTCAATGAAATTAACGTTCTCGTGTTCATAAGGTTGCTTCGAAAGTTTACCAATGTTAAAGACGATTTTGTCGTCACCAACTCTCATGATTAATTCGTCCGCGATTATATCAATAAGAGTGCGACCGGTCCTCAAGAATGGACGTCCAACGATTAATGGAACACGGGGATCCATCTCGTAGTCAACGACAACAAAATCCGCCGGAAAGGTGAATTTGTCGACACTGACGAATACATCTTTGGCTATCCCCACCGGATAAGCAACCGTACGGTTAGCTAACTCCAATGTCATTCGTGTGGGGAGTAGCTCAGGTAGAGATAATTGTTTCCAAACGCTTAATGGCATTAAGTTATTACTAGCACCTAGATCGACTAGGGCCATACAATTCTCTACCCTGTGAAAGTTGCAAGGAATGAGAAAGCGACCCGGATCACCAAGTTTGGTTGGTAATTTCCTTAAAAGAACCGCGGAGCAATTCTCATAAAGTTGGGTTTAAGCAATATAGATAAGTTTTTCCTTATCACTTAGAAGATCTTTGAACATTTTAGCATATTTAGGCATGTGAGCGAGCGCCTCGGCAAAGGAGTTGTTGAAATTCAATTGTTTAAAGATTTTAAGAAAGTTTGAAACTTGAATATCATCCTTGTTCTTCAACTTCTCTTTCCTCAAACTTGAAGGATAAGGTATTTCGGGTTGAGAGGAAGGCTTTGGAATGGAATTCTCACTTACATCCTTTGGTGGTGGAGGGGTGGGGTTGGAAGGTGGAGGAATTGGTGAAGGTTGCTCGTTATACTTTGTCACAATCACCGGAGTAGGTTTAGGAATCTCGGGTTCCTTATAACATTTTCCACTGCGGGTAGTGATTGCTTTCATCTCCCCTCTTGGGTTTGCAATGGTGTTACTCGGAAGAGAACCCGAAGCAGAGGGTTGATTACTTTGGAAGAAACTAGCCATCATATCCCTTAAGTCATTCGTTTGATTGCTTAAAGAGTTTCGCATGTCATTCCTAAGCTCGGCTCAAATATTATTCTCTTGTTTAGCCATGTCACCTTTCAAGTTAATTATTTGGCTTTGAAGATTTTTCACCAGCGTGTCATTTGTCCTCATGTAAGTTTCGACCTCGTGATTAAATGCCATAGGTCGGTTAAAAGGTGGAGCTTGGTAAGCGGGTGGTTGATAGGTGGGTGTTTGGTAAACTTGATTATTTCCTTGAGGTGGATATGGGTTTCTTTGTGTTTGATATTGATTAGGAGCTCGAGGTTGGCTTTGATTGTTACGATTGAGGTTGTTTTGGTTTTGAGGAGGAAAACCGGATGGTGAAAGAAAATTGTTTGAACGATAACTTAGCAAATTGCGGTCACCTTGAGGACGTGCTTGATAGCCTCCCGTGGAAAAGTTACCATTAGCAGCATATACGTTTTCCGGATTGTCATGAGTAGAAGGACAATCGGTGTATGAATGAGGACCACCGCAAGTCTCACAAGAAACTGCTACAACTTTAACTTGTTGATATTGCTTCGTAGCCATGGTTAAGAAATCTTTGTTCATCTCGGCTAGTTGGCGGGTGAGTTGGGTGGGTTTGGTTATCTCGGAGTTTGATGAAGTAGAAGAAACATTAACCCTCGGGTTATTTCTTGAGGATGCGGATGAATCCTAATTTTTGTGATGAGTGTTCATGTTTTCTATAAGCTCTCTACACTCCTCGGGTTTTCTTTTCATAAATGTACCACCGGCGGCAGCATTAGTCGTATCACGATCACGAAAAGTTAAACCATTGTAGAAAGTATCAATTAGAGTGACCGGGAGCATATTATGGTTAGGACAACGATCGATCAATACATTATAACGTTCCCAAACATTGAAAAGAGACTCATCGGGTTCTTGAGTGAAATCACTGATTTGATTCCTAAGACTAGTTACCATGGATGGTTGAAAATATATTGACAAAAATTTTTTAGTCATCTCGTCCCATGTATGAATTGAGTTTTTAGGAAGACGATCAAACCATTTTTCAGCATGGTGGGATAAAGTGTGTGGAAAAAGATGAAGGCGGAGAAAACCCATGGTAACACCGGGCAATTCCATGCTTTGAGTGACGATTATGAATTTATCGAGGTGTTTGTTGGCATCATCATCCGGTAATCCGTGAAATGGGCAAGCATTTTGAACTTGTTGGATCATGTAATGCTTCAACTAAAATTCGTGAGCCGTGATTGCATCGGTGCAATTGGTCCTCCACGTCCATTCATTGTCGTTTGGCACAACTGTTGGGAATTATTTGTAAGTGTCAAGTATCGTTAGTATAATTGAAGTACTGTCAGTGTTATGTAAGTACCGTTAGTATTAACGCGGTACATAGTAAGTACTGCTACTTATAAAGTAAGTACTGCTATGATGATTAGGATGAATATACCTTTGTATAAGATATGTCATAGTTATAGTTAGAGTATATCTTATGTGATATACCTAAATAGTTAGAATATTGATAATGATCGTCTGTGATATAGTTATCTTTATAGAATATTCTAAGGTTTCTAGGGTTCCTTACTCTATAAAAGGAACATAGGTACAATGTCTTTCATGTACCTCATTCAAGTCGATTAATAAGATAATCGAATAGTTAAAAGTAATTCTGTTCTTCTGTGCTTTATAAGTTAGATTCCGCATAACTTATTTAGTTTTAGTAAGAGTGCTCAAAGTGTTTTAGTTTGATTACAAACTATTATACTAATTCTTAACAGAATATAGATCCAACCAAAGGGATTAACAAGTGGTATCAGAGCTTGTTGAGAAACTCTAAAAAAGAAGAACACAACCCCAAACACTCCACACATCCCAAAACTCAATGTCTCAACCAGAAGGTGATGATGCTCACCTGAATGATGTTCAGAACCCTGATCCTATACCACAGGGACAACCACAAGTTGTGCATCCTGCACCGGCACAAGGTGTTCAAGCCAACACCTTCTCATACTCTGTTTGCTGTTAAACTCCCATTTCTCAAAGGTGACAATTATGAGACATGGGCTATGCAGATGGAACATTACTTGAATCATACAGATCACACTGTGTGGAAAGTTATCAAAAATGGGAATACACCAAAGAAGCTACACTGGTTGCCAGACAATACATGCTATGTTCTACCTGATGTGACTGATGAGGAGGTACAAGCAGAGATCAGAGAAAGAAAAGCCAGAACTGCTTTGGCTATGGCTCTTTCTGAAGACATTCTGCCAAGCTTTCATCATTATAAGGATTCTAAAGCTATGTGGGATGCTATAAAACTTAGATTTGGGGGCAATGACAAGTCTAAGAAGATTAAGAAGATTGTTCTTTAGCAAGAATTTGATAACTTCTCAATTACCAGTATAGAGGGGATACATGGTGGATATGGAAGGTTTAGTAAATTGCTTATTCAGTTAGCAGTTTATGGACAAGTAATTCCTAATGAAGAAGCTAATTTAAAATTCTTAAGAAGTGTTCCACCAGAGCGGAAAGCAATGGCTATGCACTTCATCACAAGAGATGATTTGGAAACAATTCCTTTTGATCATCTCTACAACAATCTTAGAGCATATGAGATGGATGTGAAAGGCACTGAAGTAAAGACATCGACTACTTCAAAGTCTAACTTGGCTTTTGTATCAGATGGGAACAACGGTACTTACTTTCATAATACCGCTAGTGGATCTAGCAGCGGTACATACTTCACAAATACCGCTAGAGGACTTACAAGCAGTACTTACCCACAAAGTATTGAAAGCAGTCCAATAGTCTCTCAAAATCCACATGGAAGGTCTTCACCATTGTTTAGTGACAATGATGCCTTCTCTTTCTTTGCTGGACAAGACAACAGGCCAAGATTAACACTCAATGACTTGTTCCAAATTGATGATGCTGATGTTGAAGAGATGGATCTTAAATGGCAAGTTGATATGGTGTCAGTAAGATCTAATAGGTTCTTCAAGAAGTCTGGAATAAAAATGACTGTTGATCCTAATGAGCCAGTAGGATATGACAAGTCTAAAGTTAAATGCTATAACTGTGGAAGGAATGGACACTTTGTACGAGAATGCTATAGAGATAAAGGTGAGGATAGCAATCAGAAGTCCAAGCACAACTACAAAATCTATCCAAGAATAACTGAAAGCTTTCCAAAAGGAAACAGCAGAAGTCCTAAAGGAACCAAAGCATTGGTTACTGTAGATGGAGTGGTGAACTGGGCAGAAGAAGAAGAAGAAGAGCTTGGTTTAATGGCTCTCTCACATGGAGATACTGACGTACATCCCTGTTCTAAAGACTGTGTTCTTAAATTTAATAGCCTAAAAGTAGAACTAGAGGAACGATATCAAAAATTTAACACATGCACTGTAGAATTAACTGCTTTTAAACAGGGTGTTGTTAAATTAGAAGAAAATATAGTTTTGTACAAAAAGGCTCAACAAAACTATGAAGAGAAAATAAGGATTTTAACTCTTCAAATGAGGGAAAAAGATATGGAAATAAAAGCTTTTGAAAGACAACTGTTAAAAATATCAACAGAAAATGAAGCTTTAAAAGCCAGTCACTGCAATGAAAGGGAAGTGATTAGTCATTGGCAAAAACCCTCTAAAGGATTGGGAAAATTAATTAATTCACAAATGGGGTATTATGATAAAACAAGCCTATGATATATTGAGGACCAACCTAGGATAACCTTAACTGACAAGGACTTATCAAAAGGGATTTTTGATAGTTCTAGTGAGGTAGATGATACACCTGAAAATGATAGATATGATGAAGGAATGAAGGCAGTTCCTCCACCACTATCAGGAATTTTCATGCCCCTTGTAATGATACAAGTATAGAGTTAGAAGAACCAAAGATTAATAATGTCTTTAACTCTAGTACTTTGTCCCAAGAAAATACTACTGTGACCAAAATATTGTTTATCCACCTTTAATGAACAACTTTGTTTCTGAGGAATCTAAGACTAGTTCTGCTCCCAAGCAGGTAAAAACTCCTAGCAAGATATTGGAAAACAATGTAAAACATAATAAAGCCAAAAGGGATGGGCTAGGTTTTGAAAAAGTAAAGTCAAAACAACCTTTTGGGTCTTCTTTAAGAAGAAAAGCATGTTATGTTTATGGTAGTCTAAATCATTTTATCAAAGATTGTACATTACATGAAGATAAAATTGTGAAACAAGAGGCTACACAAAGGGTCATGAAAAACAGTAATGGGAGAAATGCACAGGTTTATAGGAATCAGAAACTTAAAGATGACAAACCTAAGTTTGATCACACAAGGGTAGTTAAACAGGTTAAAAATAACTCTACCAAAAGTTTTGTTCCTAGGGCAGTACTTATGAAACAAGGTCTAGTACCTTTAAAGTCTGGTAAAGCAAGTACCGGTAAGTCTAGACCTGCAAGTACTGCTAGACCAAATTTAAGTACTGTTGGTTTGAAGTCTGTAAAACCAAAGTCCTCCAAGTCTTCTAAGAAAGTTTTTGAAAAATCTAAAACACCTAGAAGTAAGGATAAGAACAAACCAGTGTAGATGTGGGTTCCTAAAAGAGATAAATCATGTGCTAAAGCAAGTACCGCTAAAGCAGTACTTAAGTCAAAGAAGTCTGAACACATAGAGTCACCCTATGACTTTGACTACATAAATGAAACCATGAAGTATAAGAGTAAAAGTAGCATTACTGGGAATGCTTCAGTACTAATATTTGTTTTTTTAATTCGTTTTTCTCGGTATCGATTCGAATTGATATAACAATTCTAAGCTCGACTCAATTGTTTTTGGTGGTAAAATCTTGTTTGGAATTATTAACTACTTGGACAAGTAAAGCATGTAAAAAAAATGTAAAAATAGTATTTATACTATTTATCCATACTACACTAAAACACTTTGCAAGTAAATCATTTAAATGAGCAAAATGTAAAAAATAGAAAATACAATTTATAAAACGTAAAATATAAAAACACGCAAAACGAGAAAAAATGATAATATGATATCCTATTATTATTAGTACACTATTGCTAGCTCATCAAAATGCACACGTCTAAAATTAATTGCACTTAAAAGAAATTCTAGTAAAATGGATGAATGAAACAATTAAATCTAAAATGAAAAGCTGATAAGAAATGGCCCAAAGTAAAAGCCCAAGACAAAAGTAATCTACCAGTTAAAGAACTATCTACAAACAATTTTACTAACTGAATTTCACTAAATTTCAGCCTAAAATCTGCATCATTTTTGTATGATTAACAACCCAAACTGCAAGTTCAAGCAGAATTACACTCTTCAATAATACTAAAATCAGCAAGTCCTAATTGCTCAAACGAAGTTCAGTTTGAATTGACCTCTAATTCACACTTTCATTGCCAACTACGAATCTGCTTAATCTTGAATTATTTAAGGTACCTGTATTACACTCTCATGAACACTTAACAAAGCAAAAAATCTATCACCTACTCAAATGCAAACACACTTATATAGACTGAAACTAAATCCTATATAGCTAATTCACTAGGACAAAAAAAAACTGAAGTGAAACAGGAATTAAACATGGATTCAACAAGTAATTCAAACAGGTAGCAAGCAAAGTTTTACGCTACAATGACTATCTATCAGTCTACACTAGTATTTTCAGAAAATACAAAACGTGCTTAACCATAAACTTCCAGGCCTGCCCTTTGATGACGAAGGTCAACGCTGAGTTGCCTTGTAACTAATACAAAAAACGAAGCTACACCTATAAGTTCGAATCGAAGCAAACGCTTGCTTCCACCATTCAGCAAATCACATTACCTGCAAAATCGAATCAAAACAAATAAAAACCAAATAGTATCTTTCGATTCTGAACCTGTAAATCAGAAAACCTGCAAAATCAAATCAGAACAAGAATACGTCCTAAACTGCTAAAACTGTATTAACCTTTTAAACACTGAAATTGCAACTGATGAACCAATCTTGAAACTAACTCCAATGAACTAATCATTTTAGGAAAACGCGAGTAAAATGATTCGATGTTGTTAGCCAAAAGAACTATGCAAACGACTTAACAAAACTAATAAATCCAATACTCCTAATGTAAACTGAAATTCTGATATGCTTATATATGCTGAATTATTGCTGAAATCACACTATGTCTACATCTATTTAAACTTCATTTTTCTTGTAGAAATCAAACAGAACCCTCTCATAAGCTCAGCTGAGCTTTTGAGCTTTTTGACTAGTAAAAGCTGGTATCAAAAACAGAACTTGATAACAAATTATACTAACTGAAATTAGCTACTGCTTATACCGACCGAATCAACCTGAAAAACTTCTAAATCTGAAAAGCTTCTAGAACTTAAAGCTAATTAAACTGAATAGCTTCTTCAACAAACCAATATCTATAAGCTTGAAATTATTATCAAATCTGTTAACCAAATCTGATTATCTAAACAAACTCCTATTGCGTGAACAATAACAGGATAGAACGATTTCGTGAACAGTACTATAAGAACAAGAATCATCAATCTTGACAGTTTAAAATCAATCTCAGTGAACAGTAACAGAAACGGAAGAAAATTAAAGCTTTAAGAAAGATGAAGAGAATAAGAAAGATTGAAGAATTCATTAATGGTGGAAAATAGTCATTCGGTTACAACTGCATCAAACAAAATTTGTAACTAATTAACAAAAAAACTGAAATGATTTTAACTGTGAAGAAAACTTATCTAAAACTACTCCTAACTACTATGTGAAATTCTACTCCTAGTCTAACCGCTTGCAAATGAGGTCTTCGTCTTCCTTTTATAGGCATTGAAAGGAGGTGGGATGACGTGTTCTCGCCAATGAGGAGTGGACACGTGGAAAATACGAGGATAAATCCGTCCTTCTTCTTCATCACAATTTGGGGGTTTCTTCGTCTTCAACTCTTGGTCTAATTAAATGGTACCACCATGTAGAGGAGAAGGAGATGAGCGTTTTTCCTTCTTTGAGTTTAGCTTGGATCTTCGTGTATTATTCTTGATATGGATTTGCAGGTGCGATGGTGAAGAAACACAAAGATGACCGTTTCTCTCTCTTCTTTCGGTGAAGAAGAAGACGTTTTGTGTTTGTGTGTTTGTTTGACCAAGACTTGGTCAACAGACCAAGTAAATAAGACTTTTCCATTTATTTCTCCTTAAGTCCTTTCTTTTTCATTTCTTTCCAAATGTGTATAGAACTTTTAAGTCAAATCTACTTTTCATCCTTTGTTTTGTTGAAAGTACAACTTAAGCCCTCGATCTTTGAAATAGTGGCAAATAAGGTCCTTGAAAACATCTTTCGTCATTTTCTTCGTCTTTTTATCAAATAAATCCATGAAAACGCGTCTTTGCTCCAAAATTGTATCTTGTTACCTGAAAACACATAAAACACAAATACACGCATAATTCTGATATTTTAAAGTTAAAATAATGTATTTGACTGTGTTTTGAGTGGTATTAGGATCATTATTGATGAGTGTTTTCACACTTATCAAGTACAAACTCTTAAATGTGTAGGTCCTACAAGATCCGAGCCAAATGTGACTTGGGTCCCTGTTAAAAACTAATGATTTTTATTTGTGTGCAGGGGCATCTAATTGATGAATTAAAAGATAAAGGAATAGTAGATAGTGGATGCTCAAGACACATGACAGGAAACAAAGATTTTCTTGCTGAATTTGAAGAATTCAAAGGAGGTCCAGTAGCCTTTGGGGGTAGCAAAGGCAGAATCACTGGCAAAGGGAAAATCAACACAGGAAAGTTGGAATTTGAAGATGTGTTCTTTGTAAAATAATTGAATGAGTTCAATCTCTTTTTTGTATCACAAATGTGTGATTAGAAGAACAAGGTGCTATTCACAGACAAAGACTGCTTGGTGTTGTCTAAAGACTTTGAGATGCCTAAGGAATCTCAAATACTGCTTAAAGTACCCAGGCAAGAATATATGTACACCTTTAATCTTCATACTATTACTCCAACAGGTGGTATTACATGTTTTCTAGCTAAGGCTTCTTTAGATGAGTCAAATTTATGGCATAGAAGGTTAGGTTATGTGAATTTCTAGAATCTTAATAGATTGGTGAATAGGAATTTGGTTAGAGGTTTGCCTAACAAATCTTTTCAAAATGATTTCACATGTGCTTCTTGTCAAAAAGGTAAACAACATAGAGCCTCTTGTAAGACCAAGACTGTTAACACTGTGACAAAACCTTTGCAGCTTTTGCATATGGATTTGTTTGGTCCAGTTTCTATCAGAAGCATTAGTCATAAGACCTTTTGTTTAGTCAAAACTGATGATTATAGTAGATTTAGTTAGGTTTTATTTTTAGCTCTAAAAAGTGAAACAAGTGAATTACTTAAGGATTTTATCATTTTAGTTGAAAAGCAGTTCACTAAACAGGTTTTAATCATTAGGACTGATAATGGGACAGAATTTAAGAATGCTGAATTTGATGAATTATGTAGGTCTAAAGGAATTAATAGACAATTTAGTAATCCTAGAACTCCACAACAAAATGGAGTAGCTGAAAGGATGAATAGGACACTGATTGAGGCTGCTAGAACTATGTTGGCTGATTCGCTTTTGCCAAATACCTTTTGGGCAGAAGCAATCAATACTGCATGTTATGTGTTAAATAGAGTCCTAGTGACCAAGCCTCAAAACAAAACACCTTATGAACTCTTGACTAATGTAAAGCCTAACATAAGTCATTTAAGACCTTTTGGGTGTCATGTGTCCATACTAAATACTCTTGATTATTTGGGAAAGGTTGATGGAAAGTCTGATCCAGGATATCTTGTAGGATATTCATTGCAAAGTAAAGCATATAGGGTTTATAATTTGTCAAATAAGAAGGTTGAAGAAAATGCTCATGTCAATTTCTTAGAAAATAAACCCAATGTCCCAGGAATAGGTTATGTTTGGATGTTTGATTTAGATTATCTAACTAACTCCATGGATTACTATTCTTTGCAAAAGGATTGTCAAACTAACAATGTAGGTGAGGAGTCAAGTGAAACTAATGCAGATACTCAAGAAGATGTTTCTTCATCAGATGATAATGTTCATGTCTATGTGCCTAACATGCCTACTGTTACTCCCATGTCTACAACTCCCAAGAAGAAAACCATGCCATCAAATGATGATCAAGCCTCCCAGGAGCTTCAGAGGCTTCAAGATCAAGAAAAGAATGCTACATCTACTAATAAGCTTTCAGGAGAAGAATCTTTTGAGTCACAACACTCAGCAGTACATACTACACCTAGCGGTACTTCATCTGCAAGTACTGCTAAGTCAAAATCTGCCAAATCTGTTGATTCACTAGAAGAGATTTTACAAGCCTTGGATGATGAAGACTTATATGCTAGTCCAGCTGAAGGAATCTTCTCCAAAGCTTCCTATGATGAGCAGGGTGCAGTAACTGATTTCAATAATTTGGAAACAGAAATTCCAGTCAGTTATATTCCCACTCATAAAGTCAACAACAACCATCCTACTACACAGATTATTGGAGATCCTAAATCTGTTGTACAAACCAGAAGACAACTACAAACCAATATTGACACTCATGCACTTGTGAGTTATGTCAAACAACAGCAGAGAACAAATCATAAAGATACTCAGCATTGTTTGTTTTCCTGTTTCTTATCTCAAGTAGAGCTGAAAAACATTTCTCAGGCTCTTGATGAAGAAAGTTGTGTAGATGCCATGCAAGAAGAATTAACAGAATTTGAGCTACAAAAGGTTTGGATTCTTGTGGATCTTCCCTCAGGTAAAAGAGTAATTGGTACAAGATGGGTCTTCAGGAACAAGAAGGATGAAAGACGGGTTGTTGTGAGGAACAAGGCAAGACTTGTTGCTCAAGGCTATAGACAGGAAGAAGGGATAGACTATGATAAGGTTTTTGCACCAGTGGCAAGGATAGAAGCCATTAGGTTATTTTTGGCCTTTGCATCATATATGGGATTTATAGGGCTATCAAATGGATGTGAAAAGTGCCTTTCTATATGGTACTATTTCAGAGGAGGTATATGTCTCACAACCTCCAGGTTTTGTAGATCCTAAATTCCCCAATAGAGTCTACAAGGTTATCAAAGCACTTTATGGTCTGCATCAAGCTCCAAGAGCCTGGTATGCAACCTTATCCAATTTTCTGCTAGAACATGGATATAGGAGACCATTGTCAAAACTCTGTTCATCAAGAAGAATGCTAAGGACATCATTCTAGTTCAAGTTTATGTTGATGACATCATTTTTGGTTCTACCAAGAAGACATGATGTGAAGAGTTTGAAGCTTTGATGAAAGGAAGATTTCAAATGAGTTCCATGGGAGAACTTACTTTCTTTTTGGGACTACAAGTCAAACAAAGGAAAGATGGAATATTTATCAGCCAAGATAAATATGTTGCTGAAATCTTGAAGATATTTTCATGTATGGATACAAGGAGTACAAGAACACCTTTTGAAGCCAAGAAGTCTCTATCAAAAGATGAACATGGAGAAGATGTTGACATTCATCTATACAGATCAATGATTGGTTCATTGATGTATCTTACTGCTTCAAGGCCAGATATAATGTTTGTTGTGTGTGCCTGTTCAAGGTTCTAAGTTCATCCAAATTTGTCACATCTACATGCTGTGAAGAAGATTTTTAAATATCTTAAAAGTCAAGCCAATTTAGGATTATGGTATCCTAGAGATTCCACCTTTGAATTGGAAGCTTAATCATATAGTGATTATGCTGGAGCTAATCATGATAGGAAATCCACAACAGGAGGTCGTCAATTCCTAGGCAGAAGACTCATATCATGGTAGTGTAAGAAGCAAACCATTGTTGCTACTTCTACAACTGAAGCTGAATATGTAGCTGCTGCTCATTGTTGTGGACAAGTACTTTGGATTCAAAATAAATTGTTGGACTATGGGTTTAACTTCATGAACACCAAGATTTACATTGATAATAAAAGTACTATATGCATTGTCAAGAATCCAGTATTTCACTCCAAGACTAAGCATATTGAAATAAGACATCACTTTATAATAGATGCTTATGACAAAAAGCTTATTCAAGTCTAGAAGATTCATACAGACAACAATGTAGCTGATTTGTTGACCAAGGCATTTGATGTAAAGAGATTCGAATTCTTAGTGACACACCTTGGTATGCTTAACCAATAACATGTTGCATGTGTTGAGGGGAGATAATAGCTGTACAAATTTTTTATAATTTTTATTGTATAGTCTATGTTTTGTGTTTTTGATGTGATTGCAGGTTAATAGAAAAAGATAAAAGAGGTTACATTGTTAGTGGAAAGCATGAACTAGTCAATATTGTGAGGTACCGTTGTCATTCCAAGTACCGCTAGCACAAATCCAAGTACCGCTTATGTTCCATGTACCGCTACATGTCCGTTGTACCGTTAATGGTCTCTATTATAAATTTGGCGGTTTCTTCGCGCTTGGGTTTGATATTTACTTAAATACTTACCCCAATTACACAATTGATTCGCCTAATCTTTTATTTTTATCTCTTGATGCTATAACCTTCTCTCTAATCTTTCGATCATCAAAAATACTAATGGCTGCTTTACAAGTAATCTCTAAGCATAATTTAGTTGCGAATCTTGCTACGAATGATGACTCTTTTGGTTTCCATGAGATGCTTGGTTTCCTATCTTGAAGTCATGTTCGCTTTGCACTCACTGTAAGTCCAGTCGTCTCTATTTCTATTGTTGAACAATTTTGGAATACTGTTGTATTAGGTACTCGGTTTGATCAACCTTGCATTAAGGCTAGGGTGAATCATAGAAACATATATGTATTTGAGGTACTGCTACGAGAAAGTTTGAGATTAAATAATGAAAGTGGACTTAGTATGCTTAACAGTACAGAGATTCATGATGGCCTTGCAGCCATGGGCTATGGAGGTGGTAGGGAAAGTCTTACTTTCTTTAAAGCTTTATTTTCACCTCAATGGAAATTGCTTTTTCATGCTATTATTAATTGTTTGAGTTCTAAAAGTACATCTTTTGATCAAATTCCTGCTGCATTGGCATCAGCTGGTGTTTGTCTTGCAAATAACAGGGTTTTTAATTTTTCAAAATTAATTTTTGAAGGCATGACTAGGAATTTGGAAGGGACGAAGAAGTTTTTAATGTATCCTAGATTCATTCAAACTTTAGTTAGTGACCAAATACCTAACCTACCAGAGTTAACTAATACATGGGATGTTCCTACATTCACAAAGAGAACTTTCTCTTTCTTGACCAAACAAGGCAATGCCTTTACAGGAACAGTAACACCATTGTTTGCTCATATGTTAGCCCAACCTACCAATCAAGAAGGTGAGGAACCTAGCAATGCTAGTGCTTCTCAGCGAACTCCTTCTCACCAGAGTTCCCATTCCCTAGAAGATTCACAATCTTCTTCTCACAATGTTGGTGTTCCACCTAACACTGATGAGATGATCCACACACCTGTTGCTTCTATTGCTGCTAGTGGTTCACCACAAGCACAAGCACCAGCGGTGGTGGATTTTGCAAATTTAACTGCTTTGTGTACAAGTTTGTCCCAACAGGTACAGGTGTTGCAGAAAGAAAAGTTTGTTCAAGATAAAAAACTGCTGAATTGGAAGCTAGCCTAGTCAAATTAAGGAACAAAGTGTTACCTTGGATGAGGCAAAATAGATCTATTCAGAAGTCTGCAATCAAGAAGCAAAGATTTAGGAACCATAAGAAAAGGCAACTGAATGCAACCAAACAGGGGAGGAATTATGAAGGACAACCACCTTCTTCGGATAACCAGACAAGGATCTCTGGAAATGACATCAACTTTGAATTGGATAATGATGTCATGGGGACTTATGCAGATGGAACTGGTTTAGAGACTGGTGTGGATGGACCTTCAAATATGGAGATTCAACAGAAGGAACCACAACCTACTCCAGAGGAGCCACAAGTTGAAGAAACATTGGTAACTCAGCCAGAACCATCACCTCAATCACCACTTCACACAAATTGGAGTGCTTTCTATGAGAAGTTGGAGGAAATTAATGTTCAGTTTCCTGATCCATCACCACAGAGCAATAAATCAGTTAAGACTGAAGAAGTGCAAGTTGATATGATGGCTTCTATGTAAGAAAGAGTATCTAGGGATACACAAGTGATTGAAGAAACAAATGTGTCTAATACTGGTGAAATCAACATTGTTGAAGATCCAAGTACTGCTAAGCCAACTAAGCCGACTGCAAGTACTGCTGACATTGTTGAAGACCCAAGTACTGCTAAGCCAACTAAGCCGACTACAAATACCGCTAGTGATCATCCTTCACTAGAAAGTCACACTCCTTTTGGAGAAGTTGAGACTTTAGCCCAATTGCTGCTTGATTTAAGAAAGAAGAATTTAGTTGAGAAGACTAAACAAGAAGAGGTAGAGAAAAAGACACAACAAGAAGTTCTTTCCAAAAATAATCATATTCAAGGTAAGAAAGTTCAAGCTTCACACCCTACTAAAGGTATAGTTATTCAACAGCAAGCTAATGAAGAAAGAGCTACCAAGCTGAAGAAGAAGCTACCTAAGATTGATCCAAAGGATAAGGGGAAGAAGCAATTATTATCAGAGTCTGAAGATGAAAGTGATTCAAATGATGATATAAACAAAGTCATGTACAGATTTAATCAAATAGACCATGATGAGGAATTTGCTTACAGAATGCAAGCACAAATTCATGAAAATGAATTACGGGAAGAAATTACAGCAAAGCAGAATTTGCTAGAAGCTAAAAGAATAAAGCAAGAATGGAACATACAAGAGTATGACAGGATTCAAGCTGAATTACATGCAAGTGAGCTTCTTGCAGACTCATTGATAGGTGAAGAGAGAGATGAATATGATGAAGAAGAGAAATCAAAATTGATTGATGATCTGGTAAGGGAGCAACAAAGATTCTTTGCTTAAAAAAGAAGAAAAAAAAAGATTAAGCCTCCAACTACTATGCAGAGTAGAAATCAGATGATGAATTTTCTTAAGAAAGTTAAGGGTTTTACTCATATTCAGCTGGTTAAGAAGAATTTTGAAGAAATCAAGACTTTGTATGAGCAAAATAAGAGAACTGAATTGAATTTTGTTGAGATTGGATCTAAAGCAGATAGAAAAGTTGTTGAAGAGTTTAAGAGACATCTGCAACAACGAAGGAAATTTGGTAGTACTCCTAGAATTGAGCCAAGTAATGCTGAACCTACAAACACATCTCCACCTATCAAGATCACTTATGTGAGGAAGAATAGAAAGGAGAAGGTAAGTTGTCACACCCCACCATGGCGGAGTATGGGGCGCGACGTATGGATATCATCACAACAAACGGTGTCTCTATAGAGAAAACTAAAATGCAACTATAATGTCATAAAAAGGTGACACAAATGTCATGACAATATATCAACCAATGCAGGAGTCTAGGTAAGTAGGTAACAGTCCTACCACTTACCCAAGACAAATAATTAACATAATCAAAACAACATATAGGTGCCATCAGTATCACTTATTCAAAACACATAAAAATAAACTAAGAAGGAACATGTATCTCCTTCTAAATGCAATCCTAATGCATCCAAATCTAGCAACTTCTATCCTCAAGCTTAACCACATTCTCACCTGAAAGAGACACTAAAACACGTCAACATAAAGTTGGTGAGAGTCATAGGTTTAGACTCAAACGCCAAAATCATACCATAAGCTGTGAGTAGCAACCAAAAGTTAAAAACATATGGACAATGTGATACTAATATGCATTAACAAACTAACATTCAAGATTTAACTAATCAAACCAAAACCCAGTCCAAGGCTCCCAGCCTTACCAAACACCATACTCCCATAGGCTTCCAAACACCTATGAACCAATCCCCAAGGCCCCTCCTTGTCAACACCCCCTTGGTACCAACTCAAAACATAAATAATCAAGAATCAACTAGCAGTTAATCATATAAGTATGCACACATAAGTCCATTACCAACGCCAAACATTCACAGCATAATTTATAAATAACAAAACAAAACAGTGCCTCTTCCATCCCATCTGGAAGTCAAAACCATTAGTAAACATGGGACTATGAAACTCACCTGATTGAGCTTCTCCAAAAGTCCTCGCACTAGCAAAAAGCTAACAAACCAAAAACACATAATCAAAACATGAACCAATCACTAAAATGGTTCATCAACCTATGATGGACATCTAACCTCCTCTTATATAAATACCTCATTTAAATTATCTAAGCATCTCATTACACCTCTCTATAAAGTCCTTAACTCATTTTACTTCATAACCCATCCCGTTAACATTTTACCAAAAACAATCCCAGTTTTAGGTCTCCAAACTATAAGCCAAACGCCCACCTAAACACACCCCTGACCTTTGTAAAGGGAATATTTATGCCCTTACATATGTTAGCTAACACCTCCCACTTTCCCTAACCTTAAATCTACTGTTAAGGCCCCGATATAGATATATATATATATATATATATATATATATATATATATATATATATATATATATATATATATATATATATATATATATATATATATATATATATATACTTTTGTCATTCCAGATTTACTGATTTTAAACATACAAAAAGTTTGTTATGATTAAGGGGTCTTACCCTAAACCACAACCTTAGCCCCAATGCATATACTCACTATAATATATAAACCATATCTCATGTTCGTTAGAAGATCCCAATGCAACCCTAAGTACCCCAAACAACCCAAAACTTAAAAAGAAAACAGGCTGACTTCAAAACTGTTTTGACCTCTGAATGTTGTAACCTGTTTTTGACCCACTTCCCGACCTCCAATTTAGTTCTCGTTTCTTGCATTGGAAAGACACTTCAATTACCTTTTCAGGGATACTTGGATCGCAAAATAAGAGTTTATAGAACTCCCGATATGATCAAAACAATTGACTCAAAATTCTGCCCAGTTTTTAAAAACGGGTTTAACTAAATTAACCTCATTAATTAACCCTAACCCCACTAATTACAAGCCCTAATTTATGTAATCATTATAATATCATTATTATAACATTAATATACTGTTTTTAAGTTAAACCCTAACCTAAATCCATCATAAGATGATTAAGAAATCATTAAAACAATTAAATTGAAAAGGGTTAAGAAGGTTTTACCTTTACATTAATGGAAGATAAAAAAAACCAGGAAACCCTAAAAAAACTCTTTAAACCGTCGACCATTATGATCTCCAGGGATTTATGATGTTTTTTGTTTAGTATAAAACATTATATAGTGTACACAAGAATCCTAATCCAATTATAAAAGCCTTGTTTCCTTTTTTATTTTTTTTTCCTTTTTCTCTTCCTTTTTTTAAACCGACCTAAACCCCTTAAAATTCGTTTTTTTTCTTTTTATTATTAATATTTGTATTAATAATATTACCTTAATTTTAATTAATTTATTTCAGCTCCTAAAGCCTCCAAAACCACAAAACCGTAAAACTAGTCAGTTTTACGCGTTTACCGAAAAAAACGTAAAATATACACTTTTATAAAGAAATCTCAAATTTTGAAATAAACTTTATAACTAAGTCCTAAATGACTTAAAACCATTCCCAAAAATATTCATATGACTAATTACCTCATCCGAGACCTCTAAATGCTAAACCGTAAATCCTATAAAAATACAATTACTATAATTTTTTTTTAGAACGAATACAATTACTATAATACTTATACGTATACGTAAACACCAAAATATCACCATTTCATTTCAGAGTCACTAATTGTGAGCTAATGAACATGAAATAACCGTTCTTCGATTTACTTATGAGTACTCTATACCCATAAACGATATCCACACCAACCTCGTTCACACAAAATAAACACGTAAGCACACAAATCAAGTAGTCACACATAAAATAACCTAAAAATAGACCGAGTGATGAACCTCAAAACCACGGTTATCACATAAGTTCAAGGGAGGAAGAGACTGCTCAAAGAATGAATACAGGAGTTGAAACTCAAGATATTGCTCAGACTGAAAATGTACAAGCAGTACATACACAGTCAACAGTACATACAACAGTAAATACTGAGGAGATGGTACATACAAACTTGAAAGAGGGTTCAACAGAACTTGAGGGAATTTCCAAGGTTGTTAAAAGGAAAAGGTCAACAAAGACTAAGAAGAAAGCCAAGAGAGCTAAATCAACAGCAGAGGATAGTGATGATGATGAGAGCTTAAAGAAGTACTTGAAGATTGTGAAATTTGAAGATCAATGTATTGATACAGAGATTTTTGGAAAGAGGGCATCCATTGCTAAATGGATTTATTCTATGGATCAAAGACTTGAAGCTCATGGAATTCAGAGAACTGATGGCGCAACAAGGGTATTCAGACTTTTGGAGGATATTTTTCACATTCTTGACAGACAAGATATTCAAGATCTTTCAAGGTTAGTTCAAGAAGACAGTGCAGGTAAAACTGAAGTATCACTATTATACTGGGAATTTCTCTTTATGTATGAGCCACACAATTATGATCAAGAAATGTTGAAGGAATTAGAGAATCAGGTTCCTAGTTAGTAGAGATATTACAGGTCATGTGGATTGCATATTTTGGATGTAGATGATGTTACATACTATATGCAGCAAGAGAAAACTTACCCTTTCAAAAGAAAATTTTTGGAAAGGATGTTAGAACAACAATTGGAAGTTATAGAAGAGTCTGCTGATTCTTTGGAGTTGATCAGAATGGTTAGTAAACAAATCAAGGATTTGAAAGATGATGAAGAAGCTGAGAAAGAATCTTAAGTGTTTGACTTCCAGTCACACTTCACAAATGGTTCTCAGTTCACCATGTCTAACACACATAAGAACTGGCTAGTCCATAAGCAAACGATTTATGGTCAAGACTTATCAAATCTGTTGAAAGCTGATAGTTTGCTAAAAACTATATGGCTCTAACTCACCTTGTTTCGAGACAAAGAGTTGGCTAGTCCTAGACAAACGGTACTAGGTAAAGACTACATCAAATCCGTTGATGGTTGACAATTTACCAAAAATTGTAAGGTTTTCATTACACCTTATTCTTTAAGAATAAAGTATTCGCTATTCCAGAGTGTACGGCTAACTGGTAAAGAATTTATCAAATCTGTTGATAGTTGGTGATTTGCTAAAAATCATGAAGCCAATACATATTGGTGTTTGTTGTTAACTGTTTTATTTCAGGTATGAAGATTTCAAGCAAAGAAGTATTCAAAGAAAAAATACTAAGAAGGTTTTGTCTCATCAAATCAAGACAAAGGTTCATGATTCAGAGTTCAAGGACTAAACTCAAGAAGACAATAATTGATGCTGCAAAGATAAGTGAATGTTTAGAAGACACAAGAAGATCATAGTTTGAAGACAAAGATGATACTCATGATGGTTGAAGATTATCTTATCAGAAGAAGATCTACATTTGAAGTGTTTGGCTACATTCAGTTGGATACAATTACAAATTACCAAGTTTAATCCAAGGATGAAGGAAAGACTGAAGACATGTATTTTCATACATCCAGTACAAGAGAAACAAGAAGACAATAAGTTATCATTTCTTGTTAGGGGAGGATTGTTGGGAATTATTTGTAAGTGTCAAGTACCGTTAGTATAATTGAAGTACTGTCAGTGTTATGTAAGTACCGTTAGTATTAACGCGGTACATAGTAAGTACTGCTACTTATAAAGTAAGTACTGCTATGATGATTAGGACGAATATATCTTTGTATAAGATATGTCATAGTTATAGTTAGAGTATATCTTATGTGATATACGTAAATAGTTAGAATATTGATAATATATCGTCTGTGATATAGTTATCTTTATATAATATTATAAGGTTTCTATGGTTCCTTATTCTATAAAAGGAACATAGGTACAATGTCTTTCATGTACCTCATTCAAGTCGATTAATAAGAGAATCGAATAGTTAAAAGTAATTCTTTTCTTCTGTGCTTTATAAGTTAGATTCTGCATAACTTATTTAGTATTAGTAAGAGTGCTCAAAGTGTTTTAGTTTGATTACAAACTATTATACTAATTCTTAACAGAATATAGATCCAACCAAAGGGATCAACAATAACTCCTCCATCGTACGCAGGTCGGGTTGAGGGTGATGGTTGTTATTATTCACAACGGGGTGAGGTGGATTATTATTATTATGCACACCGGCCATATCTAGGTCTTTACGAGTTTCGGACTCAAGATTAGACGAAGATCGAGTACGCATACACAAAAAATGCAATACAATATTTTTGATTTTTTTATCTTTTAATTTTTTATTTTATTTTATTTTTTGAAAATTTTATATTTTTTAGGATTTTTTGAAAAATTTTATGCTATGAAAATAACGTTCCCAAAAGAACGGATCCTAAAATCAAAATTTTCTCACAAAAAACCGTTAGTCTTTACAAAAAGAGCCGGCAGCGGTGCCATTTTAATATGACAAATCGTTGATGTCTTGTTTGAGTATTGTTCGTACTCGATTCAATTCGAATTGATCACGGTTTAGGGTGGACTTATTGTTTTTGGTCACTAAAAGGGGGAGCTTTTGATTGTCTATGTCTACTAGTAATATAAACGACAAAGTTATTAAACATAAAAATAAAAGAAGGATGTCTAACCTTGATTGCTTATACAGAATGAATGCTGCACAGTAGTTCTTGGTAAAAATAACTAAAGATGATTATCCATTTTAAAATAAAGTTGAAAACTTGAAAAGATTAAACTAAAAATTAAGACTTTTTTAAAATAATTGACGAAAGATTAAAACTTGATAAAATGTAAACTTAAAACTTTAAACTTTATAAAAATGTAAACTAAGATAAAACAATTTTGAAATTAAACCTAAGAAAATGGCGGGAAAAGTAAAGTTTAAAAACAAAACAGGAAATCAAATTCAAACATAAGTCGGAATACCAGAAATCTAAACCAATCCGGAATGTGTAACTTTACACAATCCGGAATCTGAAAATCTGATATAATCCGGAATACTATAATTGGTCACTATCCGGAATGCATGCTGAAAACGTAATTCGGAATATCACAATCTCTTCACTATCCGGAATCAAGAATTGAGCTTATCCGGAATAAGATGGAACCCCTTATCCGGAATCCTAGTTTGAAGCTTATCCGAAATCCCAAGAGATCTCTAATCCGGAATATGAAACACAGCTAATCCGGAATGTTATACTTCTGGTTATCCGGAATAAAGAAACAGCTAATCCAGAATGTTATACTTGAACTAATCCGCAATGTGTACAAGTTGCTTATCCGGAATCCATTCAACTGCAATCCGGAATCACTAAAACTTTCTTATCCGGAATGTTTAAAAGGGCACTTATCCGGAATCCGACAAATGCTTATCCGGAATCACAAAGTTAATACAATCCGAAATAAGGTGTTTCGCACCTTATCCGGAATCTGATAATATCCTAATCCGGAATAAGCTATTGCTTATCCGGAATGTTTGAAATGAAGACAATCCGGAATCAGGAACTCTAAGTAATCGGGAATAATGGTTTCACAAGTAGTTCGGAATACAGTTAAAGCACACACTATCTGGAATGTTATTGTTTAGAGCTAATTCGGGAAACTAGGGTTTATAAAACCCGGATAAGAACAAAATTAAGCAAGAGATGAAAATAAGCTAAAATCAAATAAGCACTTACCAAAACTTTAACCAAAATGATTTTTAGAAAAAGTTAATAAGCCACAATTTAAGAACTATGAAAACACCAAATAAACAAAATATTAAAAATGAACTTTTAAAATATTTAAACTATTAAAACCACTTTATTAAAAATAAGTTAACACTAATAAGCAATAAGCATAATAAACTAAAACATCAAGCACACCAAATCAATAAGCTCAATCTAATAAGCAAATCAATCATATAATCAACAAGATTAAAACAACTACATGATTAATGAGACAAAACAATAGATTATGATTAAGAAAGGAAGAATGAGAATTAACTAAAAAGCTTTTAATTAATGATAAAGATTAAGATTCAAATACAAGATTGAAAAGATGAAAGATTAAGTAAACATGAGAGAAATTTCTAGAGAGAGAAAACAATACCTACTTAAAAACTAAAAAAAATGGCTAACTCCTCCTAATGAAGATTAGGAGGGTATTTATAGGAAAAGGGGACGGTGTTTTTGCTTCTTTCTTTCTCTTGTCTTCTCGTCTTTTTAAATAACTCGTCTTTCTCGACTTTGTCTCGCGATTAGTCGAATGATAACATGAACTCGTCTTCTAATTTTCTTCTTTTAGTAGACTTGGTTCTTCGACTTCGTTAAACTTCCGTCTTTAGACTTTTTCTTCGATAAATCTTCAGAATAGGACTTTGACTTCCATTCTTCTTGCACTTTTGATCTTTTGACCTTGTCTTTTGTCTTTTTCTTCGATAAAAGCCCGTGAAAGCCCGTGTTTTCTTCCTTTTTCATATTTTTTTCCTAAAACACAATAAAAACACAAACCACGTATAATTCCGACTTTTACGACATCAAATACATGTTTTGGTCTTGTTTTTATTATAATTAAGTGGTGAAAGGATAAGTGTTTTCACACTTATTAAGCATCTAACACCAACTTCATTCAATATAAAAGGAATTACAATTGCAAAACGCAAAAGACACAAAATTTATATTGATATGAAAGGTATTACACTAGACTGTATAGAAAATGGAACAAAGGGACTCTCACGGGCTGAGGTCTCCTTTTATTGTAACACCCCCACAATTGCTATGCGCAGCGGAACTACCACATTGGGTGCTACACAGTATTCATTGCACACAAGATATATCAAACGACGCTAAAAAGACGTCAACTTAAAACTTGAATTTAAAAATTGTTAGATGATACATGTCCACGGTTTTTCCAACCCCAATTTGGTACAACAGAGTTTAGCGTTTTCGGTCCCCATGAATCTCAACCCAAGAATTTCAGTTTCACAACAACATTACATTAAAACTTAAAATTGTTTAAGTAGAAAAGGGAGGAAAAACAAGCGGACTCCAAGCCATACACACAACATCCATCCCATGCATGCTCCATTCTACACTTCAGCGGTTACCTGAAACACATGCCAAAATTTGGTCAACGAAAACGTTGAGTGGAATTCATAGGTTTTACAATTCATTTGAACGTATATAAAATAAAAACCATTCGTGATCATTTATAGACTTGTCGATCAAACAATCTATATTCAGGATACTGACAATTGTGTTTAAGCTCATGACACTAATCCGTTAACTCAATCACCCGCGTAATAATTACCGGCGTGATTCAGATGAAACCAGTGCCCCTTCTAAAGGCATTAGTTGCAATTATACCTTATCTCTCATACAAGATAATCTACCGCAGAACTTACTAAACGTACAGCTTCTCGGCTAGCATTGGGTCGTTAGCCCCGTAGTACTACAAATTGTATAAGCGGCTATTTCCCCCTACTCGAGGGCAGGACAATAGTTAATAGTTCATGAATTTAGGGTCTTTTGCAACTTGGTACTCAACACAATTTCTAAGGCAACTTTCGGGTCTAAAAATCATTCATGATATACGTTCCTTTTAAAAACTAGCATGCATTTCCCTCGCGGGTAAAACAGTTTGAAATAAATATAAGCGAGGCTATAAATTCACACCTTATATATTAAGTAGTCGGTAGTTCGAGAGATGATCACTGACGACGATACGGATGCCCGGGTGAATCAACACCTATCACAAATAACGCGTAATGAGTAATCTCATTTTAAATACCTTACGGTACTGTATAAAATACTTAGATACTAGTCACTTAGGACAATTATAACTCACACCAAAAACAAAACAACAAGCATCACTCATTTTACACCATTCGTTCTTATTACTTACGTTGTCCATTTTTATCCATTTCCGCCGGTACTCACCGAAAGTACGGGCTGTTTTACCATATTTAACCATACTTATAAAATTTGACAAAATTCTCAAAAATCCTATAAGACCTGTAGATAACATGTTTTTAAGCCCAATAAAATTTTTTACTTCTACGACTCGTTACTCAACGCTTTTCCAAAAACTACATTTTCCGGGCTGAAATTGTACTTCAACCAACTTTGACCTCTTTGACCTATATGAAATGCACCTTTGACTTCTTTGACTCCTAAGTCAACTTATAGACTCATTTATACAGGTTTGTGACCAAAATTTGACCCTTGACCATTTACCAATCCATACTTGTGGCCCTCGGGATTTGACTAAAACTATACATAAATTCGGATTATGAAAGTCCTCGTCTCCCGGTACTCGATCTTTAAAACCTCATAACTTTTAGCTCGTTTTGAGTCACGGGCTCTACCTTATGTCAAATTAAAGATAAGAAGACCCTCTATAACTACATTTAGTTTTCTAGACCTGTAGGAAAAATAATTTTTATGAAATGGCCTTAAACTTTCTGCCTAAATTTGACTACTCCAAAATCATGCTTACACTCGATTCTAAACCTATCCATCACTAGTAGGCATCATCCTAAGCTTTCCCAAACATATCCAAACACAAATTTTCAGTCCTACCCCTATTGATCAACCAACCTCATAATCTAAAATCAAAGAAAACAAACATGCAACCACTTAAACCTATTTAAAACATCACTAAACACAATGCCAAACACAAGATAATGCTCAAAATTCATCAACCACCATGGCTCCCCAAACACCCCCTTGTGCCGTGGGGTTTGGGTGACCAAATCACCACAACCAAATGATTTTTGGTGGGTTTTATTGGTGATTATACTCACACTAGGCATGAATTTAACATGCATTCATACAATTAGCCTCAAAAACGGATTTGAATCATCTTGAAAATTTTTGGAAAATTTATTTGAATGCATGTGGGATTTAAGTACATAGAAAGGTGGGGAATGACAAGATTAGATGTGGTCTAACCTTAATTTCAATGAAAATCAAGTGAAAAAAAATTTTGATGGTGTTCTTGGTGGTTTGGGGGTGACCGTCGGCTTTAAGGAGAAGAGAGGAGAGAACCAAATTTTTTTTTTTCTAAGTGTTTTGTGAAATGTGTGCATTCCTTCCCCTTTTTGTAAATTTGGAAGGACCAAATGTGCAATTAAGGCTTTCTTTTGGCCTTAAGTTAAAAACGTCCTTAAAACTTTGCGGGTTCGACTCACTAGTCAATTTTGAAAATTTTACGGGAGTCGGAAATCATCCCGAACACTCCAAAATATTTTTGGGATACTTTAAATGTACTCGGAAGGCTATAAAACTCACCCGACTCAACTTAACACGAACCGTAAATAAAATTCTCGAAAAATTACATTATCGATAAATCGTCAATAATTATATAAAATTGGGCATCCCTCGGGATCGTAATCGTCATCGTCCTTCTTGAATCGTCAATCGTAAAAATTATAACCTCGAACATCGGCTTTAACCAAAATACTTATATATATAGAAATTAAAATTTATTAAAATTTCAAAAATTAGCGTAATTTAGGGTAACGTTAATGACCTTGGTTCTAGGGTGTCACATCCACCCCTCCTTAAAGAGAGCGACGTCCCGGCGCTCGCCTCTTCTTGTACTCACATTTCGTTCTACTGGAACAGATGAGGATACCTTTCCTTGAAAAAGTCCTCACGTTCCCAAGTGTATTCCGGTCCACGCTTAGAATTCCATCGGACCTTCACAATAGGAATCCTACTACGCTTCAGCCTCTTGACCTCTCGGTCCATAATTTCCACAGGTTCTTCCACAAAGTGCATTTTGTCGTCCAGTCGAATCTCGTCCAAAGGAATCACCAATTCCTTATCCGCCAAACTCTTCTTCAGGTTCGATACGTGAAACGTGTCGTGAATAGCACTAAGTTCGCTCGGCAATTCTAACTTGTACGCTACTGGTCCAATTCGTTCGACGATCTTAAATGGTCCTATATACCTCGGACTCAACTTTCCTTTCTTCCCAAAACGAATTACACCCTTCCACGGCGATACCTTGAGCATAACCATATCTCCAACTTCAAACTCCAACGGTTTCCTTCGGTTATCGGCATAACTCTTCTGTCGGCTTCTCGCAGCAAGTAGTCGGTTCTTGATTTGCACAATCTTCTCTGTCGTTTCTAAAACCATTTCGGGTCCAGTCAATTGACTTTCTCCTACTTCACTCCAACACACAGGCGATCTACACTTCCTTCCATACAATGCTTCGAACGGTGTTGCCTTGATACTCGCATGATAACTATTATTATATGAAAACTCCACCAGAGGCAAGTGGCGTTCCCAACTTCCTCCAAAATCAATCACGCATGCTCGGAGCATGTCCTCCATCGTCTGAATAGTTCGTTCACTCTGGCCGTCAGTTTCTGGGTGATAAGCCGTGCTTAAACTCAATTCAGTGCCTATCGCACGTTGAAGCGATTTCCAAAATTCCGATGTAAATCTACTATCGCGATCCGAAATGATCGATAACGGCACTCCATGTCTACAGACGATCTCCTTCACGTACACGCTGGCGAGCTTTTCCATGCTGTCCGTCTTCTTCATAGGTAAGAAATGAGCAGATTTCGTTAACCTATCCACAATTACCCATATCATATCACATCCACTAGGAGTTGTAGGTAAACCCGTCACGAAATCCATAGCGATTTTCTCCCATTTCCATTCTGGGATCTCTGGTTGTACCAACAATCCAGATGGTTTCTTATGTTCTGCCTGAACCTTCGCGCAAGTCAAACATTTACTAACGTAACGAGCAATATCCGCCTTCATATTCGGCCACCAATAAACTTTCTTCAGGTCGTGATACATTTTATCCGATCCAGGATGTATCGAATACTTTGACTTATGCGACTCGTTCATAACCAATTCTCGAACTCCAGGCTTTCCTTCCTCAGATGAACACAATGGTAACCAAATCCGATTCTCAAAATATCTCAGTCCGTCTGACCTAATCACGAAAAGAGGTTTCAACATTCGTCCTAAATTCTCGGCTTCAACATTCCCTTTCATTAGTCCCCTCTCTTGAGCCTTCAGTATAGTTTCGGTTATGTCAACGCTCTCAGTCATCACTAAAGCTCTAACCCTCAAAGGTTTCTCCCGTTCCTTCCTACTCAGTGCATCCGCTACAACATTCGCCTTGCCAGGGTGGTAGCGAATTTCGCAGTCATAATCACTCAGTAGTTCAACCCATCGTCTCTGTCGCATATTCAACTCCTTTTGATCTAAAATGTGCTGCAAACTCTTGTGGTCAGTGAATACAACACACTTTGTCCCATACAAATAGTGTCTCCACAACTTTAACGCAAAAACTACAGCTCCTAATTCCAAATCGTGCGTCGTGTAGTTCTCCTCGTTCTTCCTTAGTTGCCTCGACGCGTAAGCTATCACCTTTTCACGTTGCATCAATACCGCTCCATAACCCTTACGAGATGCATCACAATACACTACGAAGTCTTCAGTTCCTTCAGGCAATGATAAAATCGGTGCGGAACATAACTTGTCCTTGAGCGTTTTGAAAGCAAGTTCTTCCTCATTTCCCCATTCATACACCCTATTCTTTTCGGTAAGCCTTGTCAATGGTTTTGCAATCAACGAAAATCCTTCAATAAACCTTCAATAATACCCCGCTAAACCAAGGAATTGTCGAACTTCAGTCGGCGTCGTCGGTGCCGACCATTCCCTGATCGCTTCGATCTTGGCAGGATCCACACGAACTCCCTTACTATCAATCACGTGACCTAGAAACTGCACTGATTCCAACCAAAATTCACACTTCAAGAACTTCGCATACAGCTTCTCCTTCTTTAACAACTCCAAAATCTTTCTTAGGTGCTTCTCGTGCTCCTCCTTACTTTTAGAGTAAATAAGTATATCGTCGATGAAAACAATAACAAACTTATCTAGATACGGCTTGCACACGCGATTCATAAGGTCCATGAATACAGCAGGCGCGTTCGTCAACCCAAACGGCATCACTCGAAATTCAAAGTGTCCATACCGCGTACGAAAGGCAGTTACAGGAATGTCCTCCTCTCTTACACGCAGTTGATGATACCCTGATCTTAAATCGATCTTTGAGTATACACTGGAACCTTGCAATTGATCAAACAAATCGTCAATCCTCGGCAATGGGTACCGATTCTTAACCGTCAGCTTATTGAGTTCCCTATAGTCAATACACATCCGAAACGAACCATCTTTCTTCTTCACGAACAACACTGGCGCTCCCCAAGGTGATGAGCTCGGCCTAATAAATCCCTTGTCCATCAATTCCTTCAGTTGATCCGATAACTCCTTTAACTCAGATGGTGCTAAGCGATAAGGTGCACGCGCAACCAGCGCAGCTCCTGGCACCAAATCAATTCGAAACTCGACCTCACGGGCAGGCGGTAAACCCGACAACTCGTCTGGAAAAACTTCCGGATACTCGCAAATAACTGGTACCTCTTCAATCCTCGCCTCTAAATCACCATCACTCGAAACTTGTGCCAAAAACACATCGCATCCGCTCTCTACATACTTCATCATTTTCAAACAGGAAATCACTTTCAAACGAGAAGTGCATTCGTCTCCCTTCACCGTCAAAACTTTATTCCTCAACGGAATCTGAACTAATCTCTCGCCACAGACGATCATAGCACTGTGCGCCATTAACCAATCCATTCCCACAATCACGTCAAACGATCCTAGCTCTATAGGCATCAAGTCGATTTTAAAAGCGTAATTTCCTAACTTCAAGGTACACCCTTTCAGTATAGAATTCGTACTAACAATTTTTCCATCGGCTAACTCAACGTTATAACTAGTCGCTAACAACACCGGTTTTCTATCGATATGACGACTAAATTTAACATCTACAAAACTCTTGTCGGAGCCAGAATCAAACAAAATACTAGCATAACAAGCGTCTAGCAAAAACGTACCGGTAACCACATTAGGACCCTGTGGTTTATCAGCCGTTCCCACTTGATACACAGCAGCCGCATTGTTACCTCCCCGCTTGTTTCCTGCCTTCGGGCAATTCACTTGCACATGACCTCTCTCTCCACAACCATAACATCCCCTCATTCTGATAGCATTCGCCCCTGTGGCTACTCCTCCCGTTCGGCAACCAGACGTCCTATGACCTGCTTTTCCACACTTGCCGCATGCAGGCGGGCAATTCCCGACATGATACAAATTGCACCTACCACAATGGGGGTTCACTTTCACTCCTCTAGGGTTCGTCACTGCCCTCATCCCTTCATTCCTTCTCTGGTTAAACTGCTGATTTCGGTTCGGACCATGGTTGTTTCGATTTCCACCTCGGTTCTGGCCTTGGGATTGATTGCCTTGTGCCGCTTCCCATTTCCTCTTGTTGCCTTCAGCAATGGAGTTCTGCTTGTCCTGGAGCTTGACGTCCATCAATGCGTGAGCCATCTGGACCGCTTCATCAAACGACCCAGGTTTTGACGAAGTTGTTTCACCTTTGATATTGCTAGATAAACCCTTAATGTACTGCTTCATCTTCTTGGCATCATTGGCAAAAACGTCTGGACACAAAAGGCTTAATTCATTGAACCTCCTGGTGTAAGCAGTTATGTCATTGTTCTTCAAGGTCAAGTGCCTCAACTCATCCTCCAATTGCCCCAATTCCTCTTCCGGGCAAAACTTCTTAGTCAACAGAGCTTTTGTCGCATTCCACGTCCTTGCATTTGCTACAGCCAATCCAACCGTAGCTACCTGGGTATTCCACCAACTTAACGCATCATCAAGAAACGTTGCAGCCGCAAACTTCACTTTGTCCGCTTCTGCACAACCGTTGATTTCGAACGTACTTTCAACCTTTTCCAACCATCGTCTAAGTTCTAAAGCTCCACCCGTTCCACGAAACTGCGTGGGACCGCACTTCATAAAACTAGAATAGGTACACACCCTCGGGGCTTGTTGTCTCCCCGCGTTCCTTCCCTGGTCCTGATTTCTCCCGGCTCGGTCCGCTTCCAACGCATTTGCTATAGCTTCCTGAATCATTGTGTTAACACGATCGGCGGTCAACTTTGGAGGCATGGTGTTATCGAATATCTCTTTCTGCAAGACAGGGAAAATAGAAAAAACAATGTAAGTATACATATCAAGTTTCCGAGACATAATATACCTACAACGACACATCACTACAGAGTTACTAATATTCATCAATTCACATCACAAAAGATCAAATTTAAGACATATCACAGATCATGAAAGGTAACATGGATTGTATTGATAATTAACCAAAATTGTGACAAATATTGCCACTACAATCGTTCACCACAAAACTTAAGTCCTCAAGTTTCTCGTCATAATGCCATCATACAAAAGTCTAAAACAGTTCTATTACAATGATCAAAGAAAAATACAAAACAAGCAACTAGGCATGTGGTGATCCACACGGCCTCTTGGATGGCGGTTCGTCATCATCTCCCTCGGGTTCCTCATCACTATCGTCCTCATCCACATCATCCATTTTTCTCTTTCCTTTATCATCCGGCCCACATTCCATTTCCTTTTTCGTCCCTGATGTAGACCCACACTCAATCGCTACCTGACTTCCCACCGTAATACAAGCACCTCTAGTAGGCGGCTGAATCATGAAGTCATTTGCCTCCATCTCCAAATCGTCCACGAATCTCCAATCCGGGGGCAATGATGCTCTAACTCGATGCTCCCAACTCTGCATCCTTGACAACCTCACTTGATCTTCCCTAACACGGTCAAGACTAGCGCTCAAATTTGCAACCATCAATCTTAGACTGTTGATGTCACTTTTGTTCACATTCCCATCATACTCAACTCTTGCAGTCCTTTCCAACAGTCTTTGGTGTTCCCTTTCATTCTTATCAAACCTCTTAATTACCCTGGTCTCAACTACAAACCGCTCATACATCAACCTCTCCATCCTCCTCAAACGACCTGCGGGATCCCAGTAGTGTCTTGGTCTTGGAAAGTAGACCCTTGTGATATTCTCATGAATCGATGGCGACTTGGATGATTTGCTGGACTCTCCACCGCTCCCATTACTTACTCGAACCAATCCTGGCACTGTATTCAAATAGTCCTTACAATTGTCCATCGGGCGATTAAAGGGTTGCTGCTCATATCGACCGGTTGGTGGTACTTCATAACCCTTCGGCGAATTCGGAGATTGAAACAAATCAGGTTCGGTCTGGCCTACAGCATTCTCGGGAATGCCATCATCCACTAGCTCCTCGGGCTCTTCCTCAGAATCCTCACTCTCGTCACTACTGATGCTAAAATTGTCCACCTCGCTTTCGTCATTGTCGTTTTCCGGCCCTATTTCCTCTTCTGGAGCGATCCATCCATTATCATTGTCCGGCGGGTTCGGAGGAAACGGTCCCCCTTCGTGACCTACGACGTAATCGTTTCCATTATCATTAGGCGGTACCTCGTCCATTCCTGCAATAACAGCGAATTTCGGAGGGTACATAAGTAATTATACAATAGTTATAAATACATGCATGCAAATGCAATGCAAAGGTGGTACATATGCCCGAAATGTAATAATATGATGCTCATGCATGATTAATACAAAAATTACGATGTCGGATATTCCACGTAAAATTCAACGTCTACATATAGTAATTCCATACTTACGTAATAATTACCCACATATATACTTCACTCAAAAGTATACGTCAAATGCCATAAATACAAAATAAATCTTACCGGAGCCATGCAGGATAGTTGTGTGTGCTTGGACCATTTTTTACGACACCAAAAGTTATAGTTTAGGATTTTCAAAAACGACCTAGTTCTCTATAACTCATGGCTCTGATACCAATCTGTAACACCCCCACAATTGCTATGCGCAGCGGAACTACCACATTGGGTGCTACACAGTATTCATTGCACACAAGATATATCAAATGACGCTAAAAAGACGTCAACTTAAAACTTGAATTTAAAAATTGTTAGATGATACATGTCCACGGTTTTTCCAACCCCAATTTGGTACAATAGAGTTTAGCGTTTTCGGTCCCCATGAATCTCAACCCAAGAATTTCAGTTTCACAACAACATTACATTAAAACTTAAAATTGTTTAAGTAGAAAAGGGAGGAAAAACAAGCGGACTCCAAGCCATACACACAACATCCATCCCATGCATGCTCCATTCTACACTTCAGCGGTTACCTGAAACACATGCCAAAATTTGGTCAACGAAAACGTTGAGTGGAATTCATAGGTTTTACAATTCATTTGAACGTATATAAAATAAAAACCATTCGTGATCATTTATAGACTTGTCGATCAAACAATCTATATTCAGGATACTGACAATTGTGTTTAAGCTCATGACACTAATCCGTTAACTCAATCACCCGCGTAATAATTACCGGCATGATTCAGATGAAACCAGTGCCCCTTCTAAAGGCATTAGTTGCAATTATACCTTATCTCTCATACAAGATAATCTACCGCAGAACTTACTAAACGTACAGCTTCTCGGCTAGCATTGGGTCGTTAGCCCCGTAGTACTACAAATTGTATAAGCGGCTATTTCCCCCTACTCGAGGGCAGGACAATAGTTAATAGTTCATGAATTTAGGGTCTTTTGCAACTTGGTACTCAACACAATTTCTAAGGCAACTTTCGGGTCTAACAATCATTCATGATATACGTTCCTTTTAAAAACTAGCATGCATTTCCCTCGCGGGTAAAACAGTTTGAAATAAATATAAGCGAGGCTATAAATTCACACCTTATATATTAAGTAGTCGGTAGTTCGAGAGATGATCACTGACGACGATACGGATGCCCGGGTGAATCAACACCTATCACAAATAACGCGTAATGAGTAATCTCATTTTAAATACCTTACGGTACTGTATAAAATACTTAGATACTAGTCACTTAGGACAATTATAACTCACACCAAAAACAAAACAACAAGCATCACTCATTTTACACCATTCGTTCTTATTACTTACGTTGTCCATTTTTATCCATTTCCGCCGGTACTCACCGAAAGTACGGGCTGTTTTACCATATTTAACCATACTTATAAAATTTGAAAAAATTCTCAAAAATCCTATAAGACCTGTAGATAACATGTTTTTAAGCCCAATAAAAGTTTTTACTTCTACGACTCGTTACTCAACGCTTTTCCAAAAACTACATTTTCCGGGCTGAAATTGTACTTCAACCAACTTTGACCTCTTTGACCTATATGAAATGCACCTTTGACTTCTTTGACTCCTAAGTCAACTTATAGACTCATTTATACAGGTTTGTGACCAAAATTTGACCCTTTACCATTTACCAATCCATACTTGTGGCCCTCGGGATTTGACTAAAACTATACATAAATTCGGATTATGAAAGTCCTCGTCTCCCGGTACTCGATCTTTAAAACCTCATAACTTTTAGCTCGTTTTGAGTCACGGGCTCTACCTTATACCAAATTAAAGATAAGAAGACCCTCTATAACTACATTTAGTTTTCTAGACCTGTAGGAAAAATAATTTTTATGAAATGGCCTTAAACTTTCTGCCTAAATTTGACTACTCCAAAATCATGCTTACACTCGATTCCAAACCTATCCATCACTACTAGGCATCATCCTAAGCTTTCCCAAACATATCCAAACACAAATTTTCAGTCCTACCCCTATTGATCAACCAACCTCATAATCTAAAATCAAAGAAAACAAACATGCAACCACTTAAACCTATTTAAAACATCACTAAACACAATGCCAAACACAAGATAATGCTCAAAATTCATCAACCACCATGGCTCCCCAAACACCCCCTTGTGCCGTGGGGTTTGGGTGACCAAATCACCACAACCAAATGAATTTTGGTGGGTTTTATTGGTGATTATACTCACACTAGGCATGAATTTAACATGCATTCATACAATTAGCCTCAAAAACGGATTTGAATCATCTTGAAAATTTTTGGAAAATTTATTTGAATGCATGTGGGATTTAAGTACATAGAAAGGTGGGGAATGACAAGATTAGATGTGGTCTAACCTTAATTTCAATGAAAATCAAGTGAAAAAAAATTTTGATGGTGTTCTTGGTGGTTTGGTGGTGACCGTCGGCTTTAAGGAGAAGAGAGGAGAGAACCAAATTTTTTTTTTCTAAGTGTTTTGTGAAATGTGTGCATTCCTTCCCCTTTTTGTAAATTTGGAAGGAACATATGTGCAATTAAGGCTTTCTTTTGGCCTTAAGTTAAAAACGTCCTTAAAACTTTGTGGGTTCGACTCACTAGTCAATTTTGAAAATTTTACGGGAGTCGGAAATCATCCCGAACACTCCAAAATATTTTTGGGATACTTTAAATGTACTCGGAAGGCTATAAAACTCACCCGACTCAACTTAACACGAACCGTAAATAAAATTCTCGAAAAATTACATTATCGATAAATCGTCAATAATTATATAAAATTGGGCATCCCTCGGGATCGTAATCGTCATCGTCCTTCTTGAATCGTCAATCGTAAAAATTATAACCTCGAACATCGGCTTTAACCAAAATACTTATATATATAGAAATTAAAATTTATTAAAATTTCAAAAATTAGCGTAATTTAGGGTAACGTTAATGACCTTGGTTCTAGGGTGTCACATTTATAGTGCTAATGGACTATTCTAGAATGAAGAAAATACATAAACCTTAGTCTAGAAATCTCATAATTTCCCTTGATGCGTTTTGAGTTGATTAGTTGTCCAAAATGATCTTGGTAATTTGTTTTTGCCTTTGGGACCAAGTATGAAGCATAAACCGTTGATCTTTACACGTGGCATTCCTTGGAGAGGAAGTTCTGTTTTCATTGGTGGACGAGGTTGATGGTGGGGACCATTGGTTGATGTGATGGGGAATGTTAAGTGTGGGATGTGATCGTGTGAAGGGGAATCACACGTGGGTTAAGGTAATTGGGATTTACCCTTTGGTTTAAGTGGGATGGTAACTGGGTTCTTAAGGTGAACAGTAACTCATTTGATCCATTTTTGTGGAGTTGAATTGTTTGGCCCGTGTTTGAGGATTCAAATTTTGGTATGGCAGGAATGGTCCTTGTATTATGGCAAAACATGTATAACAAGTTTATTCAGCCATTAAACAGATTTCCCTTTGTAATAAACTTTAATTTTTCATACTTTTGCCATAAAAACTTTTCACAAGGGTTTATAAGGACTTGTTTTGCCATTTCTTGATATTTGAAGGACCAATCTTGAACTTTTTGAACTTTGAAGGTCTTCTTTGTATGTTTGGTATTGAGGAGGACCAATATTAATAAATCCATATTTTTGAGGGACTAATCTTGCCAATTCTTCAAAGTTGAGGGACCTTTTTGTAGTTTTGACAAACTTTTGGGACCAAACTTGTAATTATGAATAAACAAGGGCATAAAGTTTCATTTCTTCAATGATGTAGGACTTTTCTTGGACATCGTCAAATCTTCAAGGTCTTTTTCTTGGAAGGTTCTTAGTTGTCTCAACTGAATTGGAGACATTAGACTCAGGTTGTTTGTCAGCATCAGGCTCTCTGTCCTCATCCACCAGAGTAGAGGATGGGGTCTTCTTGGTTTTCTTCTTCTTGGTAGGATTAACAGAAGGGGATTTAGAGGAAAGTAGGATTTCCTTCCTCTTCTTCTTCTTATCCTTTGGAGCCTTGGGCTGAGAGGAGGACTGCACAGAGGTCTTGGACAAAGACTTGTCAGTGCATCCTTCAGTAATCACCTCATTATGAGGGATCAAGGACTCCTCTGTAGTGGTCAAACCAACAACCTTTATCATGCTTCTTAAAAGGGGGACCTCATCCTCTAAGGGTGTCTTCACTGATGCTGGTGTGATTCAGAAGGGAGAGAAAGAGTGTAGTTCTTAGTTGTGGTATGATTCTCCCATGAGATCCTCAAAGATGAGAGAAAGGTATCTGGTGTAGCAGATAGTGGAGAGTATGTGCTTCTTTCCTTTGTTTACCAGCTTAGAAATTAAGTCAGAGTATAAGATGTGAGAAATCCCTAAGTCAAGTCCCTAGATTAGACTTATAGGCGATTGCTTGCTGTGATCCGTTTAGCTGGTCATGTGATCCCTAGTTTCCTCCCAAACACTTCACTATGTACATCATCAAGGTCCTCCAGATAGGTGAGAAGTAGTTGAATTTGATGATGGTTTTATTTAGGAAGGTGCTAGTGGTGAAGGGTTTATCATCATCATCATGTGGTCTGAGAGACATGAGTGCGTGCTTTACTGTGTCACTGGTAGGTACAGAGACCATGGTTTTGTTCACCGGTAGTCCAAGAACTCTGGCGAAGTCTATGAGGTCAAAGGTGATGGGATGAGGATAGGTGGAAAGATTGAAGGTGATGCTCATGGAGATTTGATCAACTTCAGCCGAGAACCAAAGCTCCTTAAGGTATTGTGAATAGCAACAAGAAGGAACTTCTAGAGATGGCATTAGCAATGGGGCTATTCTTCAAGAAGTTTAGCATGGGTGAGTAGAGGGGATTTTGGTGCTCGAGGAGTGCGATGCAGTTATTCAAAGCAATATTCCTATCATTTATGCTAAAATAGATGTTTGATGCGGCCAAGACGGAGAACTTTTGGTTTTCTATTGAAGACTCCATTGTTGAAAGAGTGAAGGTTTGAGAGAGTTGAACAGTGTGTGTGTGTATGTATGGGAATGAGAGTGGTAGAAGGAAAACTAATTGAGTCAAGGGGTAATGAAAAGTTTTGCCGTTTTCCAATTAAAGCATTTAATGCTGAAATTTACCTTTTGAGAAAAACATGAAACCCCTTGACCCTTCATGTGATCTTTGTCCCCTTGGAAAGCGGGAAAGTTGTTGAAATTAAAAGGAAATCATTTGAATTAAATACAAGAATATATTAAATCCCATTGGAATGCAACTACATAGTTACATTCAATTTCCTTAAATGCCTAGAGACACGAATCACTTATCAGACTTATTTCCCAATATTGAGCATACCAAGCTCAGAAACCAACCTATTAAAACTTGGCTGAGCCAGAGGTTTGGTGAAAATATCAGCGAGCTGGTATTCAGTAGGTATAAAGTGAAGCTCAATATCACCTTTTGAAATATGGTATCTGATAAAGTGATACCTGATGTCAATATGTTTGGTTCTGAAATGAAGTACCGGATTATTTCGATGGCTATTGCACTTGTGTTGTCACATAATATAGGAACATTTTCATAGATTATCCCATAATCAGCCAATTAAATTTTCATCCAGAGAACTTGTGCACAGCAGCCAGCGACAACGACATATTCAGCTTCAACTGATGACAATGCCATAGAGTTTTGCTTCTTTTCACATCAACATACTAACTTTCCTCCAAGGATTTGACATGTAAAACCCACATAAAATATTCATGAACATTAAATGCAAAAAAACCTGATTAAATTAAAACGTTAATATTTATTAATATACGAGATGAATCATGAACATTTAATTCAAGTATTACGTATATTAAATAATTACGACAAGTATTACATGTATTATTAATAAGTATTTACGTATAATGCTTATAATGCGACAAGATTAAAAAGACGAGAATTAAAAACGAACCTACACAAATATTTATTAACGCACGAAAATCAAAAACCATATGCATGTGTGTGTTTGGGCTGGCGTGTGAAAAGAAAACAAGAGAGAAAGGGGCCTTTGGCCCAGCCCATTTGATAATTTAACATGTCAGGGGATTTACTTTTCTTTTCATCATAACACATTTTACAAAATTAAGGAAACCATAGCCACCATTTCTCTTGGCCACCAGTTTTGATGCAAGAAAATGAGAGAAAAATCTTGGGTTTGATCATGGTTAATTTACGGGTTCGTGTTCGTGTTGTTAATCATAAATCATTACGCATTGGTAATTATCGAATCCTTAATATTCTTATTCATTCCTTTTAATTATGAATCCATTTATTAATTTTTTGAAACACGTTAATTTAAAAGATTTGAACATGGAATTAAAAGGTTTCGGGTTTGGTTAGTTTTGGTTTCGATTGTGCACGCAAACCGAGAGTCGTATGACTCTCAGTGGTTATTCTATCCAACCAGCCGCACCCCATAAGGGGTCGGTGGTGGTTTCCTTTGGTCAGCCGCAAGCCAAACAGCCCCACAATGGCTGTTTTGGTGAAAGTAGTGGGAACCGAGAGTCCTAAGACTCTCGGTGGATATGTTGGTCACAGTTGGGGCAACCGGCTCAAGCCGGTGGGAATTATGGTCACGATAGGGGAAACTAATAAACAGCCGAGGGGCTGTTTGGTGTCATCAGTGGCAGTCGGCAGCAACAAAGCTGTTTGGCCGCCGGTTAAAAACCACAGCCGGACGGTTGTGGTAATGGGTTGGTGTTTGGTTTATATTGCTAACTGCGACCGAGACGGGTGTCTCGGTAGGCTCTGGTTTGGGGCTCGGGTATACATGATGACTTATTAAATTACTTTATTCAATTTAATTAATTCTAAAAACGTGTAGTATTAATTAAATTACCATGAACATATGTTATATTATTTAATGAAATAATTCATGAAAACTTAAGATATAATTATTAAGTATAGTTATACATGAATTTTAGGTCATAATTAATTTACTTCATAATTTAATTAAACTAAAGATTATACCTTAATTTTGATTATACAAGTATAATCTTATAGTAAAGTATTATTAAAATAAATCAAGCTTTATTATTAATTAATAACCCTTAATGAACCATGTTTTATAGTATTAATTAACAATTGTCATGTAAAGACTATAGTATTTTATTTTAAATAAACTTTACTATTATTACATGTTGATCATCATGACTTATAAAATATACTCATTAAGCCCTAGCTTATATTTTATACTTGTTAACCAAGCGTATTACTTTTTATGGAAACTTTCTATTTATGGAAACTTTCTATTTTTGGAAACTCTCTATTTTTTAAAACTGTCTATTTTTGGAAACTTACTATTTATGGAAACCTGCTATTCTTTTAGAAAGTTATTTATTATGATACAACAGGTATATAACATGAAAATACATGAAATACATTAATCAGAAACACATGAAACACTAATAAAACACATGAAACATGAAACAGTAAAACAAGTCAAGAACACTTAAAACAAGATTAGAACACGAAAAACAAGTTAAGAACACGCAAGTAAACTAATAAACAGTTAAGTATAAGTTTATCAGACAACTCATACACGTCCCTTTTTATTATGTAGCACTCGTGAAGTCGGTGTAGTTCTTCAGCTTTCATCTTCATTTTCATTACTAGACATCAAGTACGGATATTCCGTCCTTCAGTAAGGACACTCTCTTCCTATATTAGGATTCCCCGTTTGCAGCCATCTGTTTTCCCCAGTAGTTTACATTAAACTAAACAGTAAATGATATGATTAATATTTTAGATTGCCTAAGCTATATACATGCATGCCAGTTCCACCTAGTTATTGAGGTACCAAAACCATAACACTAGAAGCACTGGAGTTATGACTCTTCCGCGGTGAGAGTGATTGCTCACGACGTCCCTTTCAGTTATTTGGCCCATTTTATTATTATCATGTGGGGCGAATGGGTGCATCCTACTACAAGTTTAGGAAGATTACATGGTAACTGTGGTGTGTGCCTTACATCCGTTACATGGAGCTGATCCCTCCAACCCAGACTATTATAATTAGAGGCAACCCCTCTAATTGCATGATGAGGTCACCCCTCTAAGTATTCATGCACATTAATGTTTCATGACCTATATGGGCTATTGGGCATATTCAAAATACAGTTTTTAGTATAAAAATAAACATAAGTCTTTTCAGAATGTAAACCAGTTTATAAACGTACACCAGGTTTTCCAGGACTTACATTATTCCGCTGCACTATCTTTCATACTTTCATTTCATACTTTACTTATGTTTATACCATTCATATCATTGGCATTTATCCGTTCACTGAGCGTATTGCTCAGCCGTATATTTTCCTTTCCATGACCCAAATGACAGGTACCCAAGGACATACTCGAGCATTTAGAGGACGTGCATAGGATGGAAGCTGCCTTAGACTTCTTCTCCTTTTTGCCTCGTATACTTATGCTTGTTTGGACACTTGTTTTGTTCTTTCTATTCCATTTACTTTATTTATGTTTTGGGCTTATGTATGGGGACCGATGTTTGATTCTGGTTTTCCCTTTATGGTCACTTATGTTTTAGGACATTACCTTACATGCTTTGATGACACGACATAATTATCATGTAACGGTCCACTTATCAAAGTGGGGTGTTACATGACAACTCCAGAGGTGCTCTTCCTATCAAGGCAGCACCCAGCATAGTCTGAGTCTGAGTAGGCTTTGATGTCGAAGCCTGATCCATTAGGATACCAGAGACCCAAAGAGGAAATCTTTTAAGGTACCTGAAAATTCTTTTGACATCTACAAGGTGGGATTCCTTGAGGTTAGCTTGGTACCTAGCATAGAGATATGTGGAGAACTGGATATCAGATATGCTGGCTGTAAGATACATCAGTGACCCTATCATGCCTCTATATAGGGTCTCATTAACAGAGACCCCTAAGTCATCAGCACCCAAGTTGTTGGGAGGAAGCATAGGGCATTTCACTGATGCACAGTCAGACAAATCATACTTCTTGAGCAAGTCTCTAACGTATTTTTCTTGACAAATGGAAATACCTTTAGAATTTTTTTAAATTTAAAAACCCAAGAAAAAAGTTAGTTCCCCCATCATGCTCATTTCATATTTTTTGGTCATAAGTTTGGCAAATTGCTTGCTCAAAGTAATGTTGGTTGAACCAAAAACTATATCATCCACATATATTTGTACTATAATGACATCACCCTTGGACCTATAAGTGAACAAGGTTTGGTCAATAGTACCTCTGACAAACTTATTTTCAAGTAGGAATTTAGACAGGGTTTCATACCAGGCTCTAGGTGCTTGTTTCAGCCCATAGAGTGCTTTGTGAAGTCTGTAGACATGGTCATGATAGTCGTTGTTTTCAAACCCTGGAGGTTGTTTGACATACACTTCCTCTACAAGCTTCCCATTAAGAAAAGCACTATTTACATCCATCTGGTATACCATAAAACCCTTATAAGGTGCATAGGCTAGAAAGATTCTAATAGCTTCTAATTTGGCAACTGATGCAAAGGTTTCATCATAATAAATACCCTCTGATTGATTATTACCCGGCACCACAAGCCTAGCCTTGTTTTTAGCAATCATGCCAGCTTCCTCCCTTTTGTTCCTGTTGACCCATTTTGTTCCAACAACTTGCTTTCCAGCTGGAGCTTTCACCAGAGTCCACAACTTTTTTCTCTTAATTTGATTCAACTCCTCTTGCATAGCCACAACCCATCCTTCATCAAGCAAGGCAGAAACAACATTCTTTGGTTCATCTTTAGAGAGAAAATCAGTGAAAAGGCATTTATTCGCTGAGGTTGTTTCCATAATGTTATCCTAAACTTAGATCGATTAGCTTTGTGTTAACGATACTAAATCAAGTTTAACACGTAGAGAAACTTTGTTGTTATATGAACAATCCAATTGTTATGCAGAATTAACACTTGGATTAAAGAACATGTAAAACAAATAAACCAAACTTTCACTTTTGATTGATAATCGAACTTGAGTACAATGAAAGTCGAATACTGAATAATGTGTATATACTATAAACCCTACGACCTCCTTTTCTAAAACAAGGAGTCGTGTATAATGGATAACCTATCAACTATTCTAGGAAAATATAAATATAAAAAATACAATATTGAGTATATCTTTTCTTCAAATAATAAACGTGTTGACTAAGTTTTCCTATCAGTGCTTGGACTTCTTCTTGTCAGCACTTGAATATCTCTTGTCAATGCTTGATCTGTCAGCGCTTGATTTCTTCCTATCAGCGTCTAATTTACTCTTGTCAGCGTCTGAGTGACTTGGCTCATTTTATTCCCAACAATCCTCCCCTAAACTTGATATCTACTCTAGTAATCAAGTTTCAGAATAAAAACTAAGTACAAGTAGGATTATTACAAATACAAACTACTTTTTAATTAGATAATAAATAAATCTAATTAAGTCTTTGCCATAATCACTAGTATAATCCATTTCCAGCTGTGTAGACACCATCTTCTTCAAAACTTCCTTGGACATAGGATATTGAGCATCCACAAGAAGATACTCTGAAAACTTTATAGTGCTTAGATGGTAAACTCTAGCTGCTGAATGTAGACGCCATTGTAGTCCACTGATATCATCCAGATCCAACCATATTGGATCTTCTTCATCTGGTTCAATCATCCTTTTGAAGGATGTCCAGATCTTTATTCCATTGACTAAAGTAGGTGCTTCAGTCTCATACTTGGCCTTCATCAATGTCCAAAGATCTACCAAGTCTTCTCTATCCAGGCATGCAAACAATGAGATCAACGAAGTAAAAGTATGTATCTTCTTGCCATATCTGGTGATCATCCAGAACCCACTTGCATATTCTTCATAGTTAACTATTGGGTTTCTGTATTCTAAAGGTAGTACCTCTGCAACATGTGAAGCTTCCAATGGTGAGAGCTTAATGCTCTTTCTAATAACTGCTTCACTAGGATCCACATGACCAAGAACTGGGAACTCAATAGGAACTCCCTTCTTTACTGGTCTTGGTGCAATAGAAGCCCTTTGGATCTGCAAATTTTCTTCAATCTCTTCTATCCTTTCATCTGAGAGAAGTATCATAGTGTTTTCTTCACAAACTCTTAACCAAATTGGATAAGCCCTAAACTCCAACTCATAAAAGGATAGCTTCTTCAACTTGTCATAGGTCCATCCACCTTGATGACACCTAAGCAACATAAAATACAACTCTCTTCTATCCCTTTTGAGCTTAGAAAACACTTTGCTAGCCTTGTGCTTCAAAATTATTTTGCAGTCTTCCTGCACTCTTAACAAGATCTCCAATCCCAAAATTTGCCCAGTGATGGACATCTCTGGATTCTCTATTGTCTTGTTCTCCCATGCAAAGTACATCTCTCTAACTTCAGGCATATCAAAATCCACTTAGCCTTTCAACTCTCTTAGCCTCTCCTTGAATAAATCATCCTCACCATACTCTAACCTTTCTAGATCCTCTATTATCATCACACTGGATCCAGAGCTTTCATCATCATCATAACTACCATCGTTTTCTTTCTCTATGTTAGCCCAATCATGTTCTTGCAGTTGTGCAGGCAAAGCTTGATCAAATTGTATATGGGCTTCATTCTTCTTTGGCTTCTCAACTTCCACTAAAGCTGCTTTACCCTTGTCTTTTGCTCCAATAGCTGGTAAAGTAGTTGTTGGTACCTGTGTTGTAACATCCCTAATAATAACTGGTGGTTGGGATACACCAATCATACCTGTGGGTCTGTCAATGCCTTTTTTGCTCTTGTCAGCGCTCAAACTTTGAACATTAACTACTGACTTTGTAAGCTGTTTGTAAGCTGTTCCATCATCTCCACAAATGATAGCTTCTTTGCAGTGATCAAGGAGACATCAATAACAGACTTCACCTTCAAACTAGTCAAAGCTTCAACAATTTCCACCTGTTTAGTACCAAAAGAACCACCTTCTTCTTCATGTGAGCCCTTGTCACTCAAATTAAAGGGTGTGCATCTTCCTCCCCTTTGTAAGAATCCTCCTTTCATGAAAGGACTCTTGCATGCCTTCTCCTATCTTGGGCAGTCTCCAAAACAACTAGTCTCTCCCTCAATTGCTTGAGTTCAAGACCCTGACCTGTGACAATCTATACAAGGTCTACATTTTTTTTCAAGCTAATGCAAACCACCGTCAATTCCAAAAAGAGTATATGGTTCCAATCTGCCCTCCTCCATGATGGGAATTTGACCTCCCAAAACAGATTCATGGGGCATGGATGGGGTCTTAATGATGTTATGACTGTCTTGGCCTGCTGCTAAGCTAGAACCAATAGTCCCAACCCCACCCATGTCACCAACCACACTTGTGGTGGTGGTTCTCTCTGCTACATGGCTAGGACCACTAGAGGAGAACACTCTAGCAGTCCTTTGGCGTTTTTCCAACCTATAATCTAGTGGTGTAGAAGAAGAAGTAGATTGAGGGTCTGGTTGGGTGTGAGGGGGTGTTTCGGTTTTTGGTAAAATGGTGTCAGCGTTTGGATCTAATGTGTCAGTTCGTAAATCATGAGTGTCAGCGTCGGATGGTTGTGGGTCAATATCCATATGTTGGGGTGATGGAGGTTGTTCTTGTAATGGGTCTGGTTGAGGTGGAGGGTGTGTTGCTGCCTCAATGACAACAAGCATGGCTGGGGTGAGTGGGAGGTCTCTTTATGGTTCAGTGTTCATATTACCAAAAACTGTTTTCTTTTGAACAGGGATCGTATAAAAATTGTCATGATCCTTACTGCAGGAACCTTGCATATCAAAAACCATTTGTAAAAACCTAGGATAAGCAAGAGTCATCTTGTTACCCTTATTGTGACACATGCCATCAAAAATCATTTTTGAAAAATTATAATTTTGCCCAGTTGCAAGACACACAATGGCGCTCCCAATAGAACGGTTGATTTCATTGTGTGAGGAGCATTTGGGACTCAAACATTGAAGGATGACATGTATAAGGTACTTCCAAGCAGGGGGAAATTGTTGTTTTGTATACTTATTTAAATGTCCCACTAGGGGCAAATTATACCCAAAGCTTGAAGTCCTTGATCTAGCTCTGCAAGGGGAAGGGTGGTTATACCATGTGCATCATTAAGATGCAAAGCTTGGTGAACCAAAGCTTCAGTAACCACCTATGGAACCCCATGGACAGTAGCAGTCAATGTAATCACTCCATTAACTGTTGAAGAACTGACAGTGTTCCAAAACTGTTTAGTTTGTGTGATAGGGACAAGAGGAGTATGTGAAAGTGCATACCTTAATGGGGATGCATTCAAATACCCAACCAACTGAGTATATTAGGGAAACAGAGTATTATCAGCATCCAAATAAGCCACCATGTTGTGTTGGCTTCTGAACCGCAATTCCAATAAAGCAGGTTTAAACTTTGGTGCCATAAAGATTGATGCAAGAAAACTGTGATATAAAAGTTATGGAGATATGAAGGTTTAAGAGCTTTTAGTTAGACAAGAAATAGAAGTTACCCCGAATGAAAGAAATAAGCCAAATTTATAGGAGAGGTGAAAACATTTGATTGGTCAAAACCTGAGGCAGTTATATTCAAAAAGTAATAATGAAAATCTTGAAAATATATAACTTATCTCATGCATTAATAAAAAGTACCAACTCCTAAAATAACGGCCCAAATTTTCATCAAAAAAAAAATAGCAACTGGGTAGGACCCAATGCTTGTCAATGGTCAAAAATTAAACATCAGCGTCTAACGGCTATATACTTGTCAGCGTTAGAAATTTGCCATGTCAGCGTTCAAATTGGTTATATCAGCGTTTGGAAAGAAAAATGTCAGCGTCAAAAAATAAAAATAATTAAAAATAAAAAGGACCTTAACAAAGTAGTTTACCCTAGAGAAGATAACTCATAGACTGAAAATGACTATAGGATGGCAAGCACTATCCAATCATACACACTTATTAAGCAAGATAGACATAATTGTCCTCAAGTGTCCCTTGCTAGCCAAAGTTCTTAACAGTGAAGTTACCTTATATAAACCCTTTGTAACTTCCCAGGTAAGCCTAATAAAAACGTTCCCAAGTCTCTCAACAGACCAAATCCAATTCTAGGCCAAAAAGTCTTGGCAGCGTGCACAGTATATCAACTTTGCAAGCTACAGTGCCTCACGATTTAGAAAACTAATTCGTACTCACCAGTGGACACAATCTAGAATTATGATAAGATTATTCTAAGAATACCAAAAAATCCTAAAGGTTTCCTAAACCTCCCCTTAAACTATGATATACAAAGTTGCCAAATATTAAATATGCAATAAAAATTTATGTCAAGATAGGAATGTAAACATTCTAACCATCATCCATAAACTTGAACCCATTCCTAGTAGCCAAAATATCCATACGCAACTCTGTATCCATTTGTACAATGCTCATATTGTCTGCATGATTAGATCAAAAACCACGAAACTAACATATTGCTGTCAGCATCCATTTTAACACTTATCAACGTTAAAATAACCTTTTGTGTAGGATATGTAAATCTTGATTATATTTTAGAGAAAGAAAGAGATAGAAATATAGATGATTTCACATACACACTTGATAGAAAAAAATAAGAAAACACACTTTACTATGTGTATTGTATGAGAAAACCACACCCTCTCCATCTAAGGAGAGGGTTTATATACCAAGCTCATAAGATGGGCTTGGGCTTACAATTGGGACGGCCATACAAGCATGGACCGGGCTTTTCCTTGTTTGATATATTAAAAGATATCTAGACTACCAGCTACTACTTAATATATTGTTGGAGTGACCGAATCTTCCTAAATACGTAAAAACGTATTTCCAACAATCTCCCCCTAAGGGAGGTCACTCCAAACAAGGGCGTTACCCAAGTTACAATAATAAAATAAACCTATCATACTATGCTTCTCTTGAGCTCGCAGTCTTCGTCTTTCTTTTCTTTTTCGTTTTTGGTGAACATGCTGATGTGATCATTGATATCATTCTTAAACATTAATCTCTTGCCTTGATCTTGTGCATCCATCACTTGTGATTTTCGCCTCTTCGTGACTTCATGTCCCACATACTTATACCTTCGTAATTCTTGAAAGCTTTAGAGTTCGATACAGCGGAAGACGTTGACTTTTACGCTTTATTGAATTAGATGAAGTATTAAGTGCATAAAGTATAAGCATGCGGGGACGACTTCTTCTCGGATTCTGCAACGCCACCATCTTCAAATGCCGCAACATAAGTAGACACGAACGAAATGGCTTTGAACATTTCATTCTAATTCGGTATCATTTTACCTCCGGTCGATGAAGACCGTTGGACAATATAAAATATCGTACTTGTGGCGGGTAGATTTTATTAAAAATCTCCTTGACAAGATTTCGCGAGTAAAACCGTTTGTTGGGAATAAAATGTAGCCAGTACACTTGGACGCTGACAAGGGCAATCGGGACGTTGATAAGAAGAAAACAAGCGTTGACATGACAGGCATTGACAGGAAGATGTCAAGCGTTGATAGGATGAAGTCAAGCACTGATAGAAGACTTAGTCTACACGTATTATGTTTCTAGTTTGTTTATAGTAAAGATATGATCAACAATGTATTTTCTATGTTTATCTTTACCTAAAATAGCTGATACGAAGACTCTTGTACAAGGCTCCTTATGTCTATAAAAGGAGGCCTTTAGGTTTATGTTTGATATATGTTTTAACACTTTCATTGTACGCAAGTTTGTTTTATCAATAAAGTGAAAGTTTGGTTTACATTGTTTGTGTGTTCTTGTTTGAGTATTAATTCCGCATAATACTTAAATTGTTTTATACACAACAAAGTTTCTCTACGTGTTAAACTTGATTTAATCTCGTTAACACAAAGCTAAATCGATCTAAGTTTGGGATCAACAAGTGGTATCAGAGCTTGTTGAGAAACTTTGATCTAAAGAACACAAAAACCCTAAATCACCAAAAACCCTATTTTTCAAGAAACCCTAAAAACAACATGTCTACCCCAGAGTTAAATTCCTCCTCCTCCTCAACCCCCAACATCAAGATTCCCATGCTAGACCCAGACAATTTTGAGTTGTGGAAGTTTAACTTTGAACAGTATCTTCAAATCCATGACTACACCCTATGGGAAATTATTGAATATGGAAACACATTCAATAAAGCTCAAAAGATTGCAGCTGCCATCTTAGAAAGAACAAATGTTCAAGGCTCTACTGAAGAGGATCAAAAAGAAAAACCTGAAGATGGTAGAGCTGTCTCATCTGAGGACATAGCAAAGAGAAGGAATGACATGAAAACCCTAAGCATTCTCAAACTCTCTTTGGGACAAGAAAATCAGCACAAATATAGAAGCTATGAGTCTGCAAAAGATCTTTGGGCAGCCATTGAAGTTGCTTATGGTGGTAATGCTGATAATGTTCAAGAGAAAAAGAAGCAACTCTTGCATGAGTATGCTGTTTTCAAAGCTCAACCTAATGAAAAGCTAAGTGGAGTGAGAAGCAGACTTCTAGACATCACAAGCAAGCTGTCCTTTATGGGAACAATGCTTGGTGATGTTGATATCATCACCACTTTTCTTAAAAGTCTTGGTGATGTATGGAAGATTGAAGCAAGGTCTATAATTGCTAATAACACTCACAAAAGTTCTACTTTTGATGATGTTTACAATAAACTGAGCCCTGGTAGAGAATGAAACTCTTTTGGATCAAGGAAGCAAGTCTACCAATGGAAATATGGCCTTCTTCTCACATAGTGAAGGTCAATTTGATCAAAAGGAGTCATACATGCACCCCGTTACTGGATCAAGCCTTGTCAACGCCTCACATTTAGACGCTGACACATATAATGTTGACTCACCAAGAGTTAAGCCTGCTGGTATTGATCTAGATACTGTTTGTGCATACAGTGCTTCATTGCCCAATGGTTCAGTGAATACATATGAGGACCTTGAGCAAATTAGTGATGAGCATTTCGAAGAGATGGACATAAAGTGGAATATGGCTCTTGCAAGTATAAGAGCAAATCGATGGAATCGAAGATTCAAGAAGAAGATGACTTTTAATGCTAAGGACACTGTTGGATTTGATAAATCCAAGGTTCAGTGTTATAATTGTCATCGAATGGGACACTTTATGAGAGAATGCAGATCTCAAAGAAGATCTGATGCTGGAAAACCCTCAAGCCAAATTATCAAGGCTCAGTGTAACACCCCCAAATTTACACAATTAAATACAGCGGAAGACTCGTTGGTGTTACGGGATAGCACATTGCTCACATCATAGACAACGCTTAAAAATCGCGTCATTTAATAATAAAGCATTTCCATTCATAAATATCAGATTTACATAGGTCCCAAGTCATAGTCATTTCATAAAACTTTACAAAAGGTTTGAATGGAAATTGTTATTTAAGTACGGGCCATGAATTCTTGTTGTCTTCCCGAGAATTACCTTCAAGTACCTGAGACAAAACATGTTAAAAGAAAAGGGTCAGCGATAACGCCGAGTGAATTCATAGACTTTAATAAAACCATTAATATATCATCGGTACATAATTATTACCGAAAATCATTTCGTACAAATCTTTATAATAGGCCATAAAATAGCCAAACTCATTTTATACAAATCCTTATCAAAAATCATAATATAGGCATTTGCCTTCAAAATCATTATACGAGCCAATGTCGTAAAAACATCATACACTACATTTTATAACGTTGTATAAAGTTAAATAATAACCGTTATATGAATATGGTTATGTAAAACCAAAACACGAACATAAAATCAATAATAAGACCCCGTATTGCTAGTCAGGCAATATATCCTAATTCAGTGCGTATAGCAGTATTTCGTTATTTGGATTATTATAAGCCGCATGACATTGTTACCTTACTACAACAAACAACGGGTAGCTAACCCGACAATCATTTGCCCATCTAAAACAGCGTGTCGTCACAATAATCACGCTTATAGAAATCTTCTCATACATAAATTCGCTTACCAATCAATGTGGCACGACGGGGATCAACCGTCAAGGCGCGAACTGGGGTGATCGTCCCCAAATAGTACTATTATATGCACAAGCGTCTACGAAATCCCGGTAGTTCACAATTCATGCTAATGGGACTTTTAGTGACATAACCTAACTTTAATAATCCATTTCATTTCATCTATCGGGTCATGTAATCATACATCGGGTCATACCATCATTCGGGTCCAAATCAATAAACAAACAATCGGGACAAATGATTATCAAAACAAACATGTTATCTCCCTCGCGGGTTTATAAAACATTTAATAAAAACATTTAAAAGAGTGTGAGGCTATGAACTCACATTGATGTGGGAAAGCGGGTTATCGGCAATTCGGATGTACGGTACGTGCTTCAATCACGGAAACCTAGACAAATAATACTCGTCTTAGACTCTTTTCCAATGACTTTGTAAAAATAACAATTATGTATACATATGATGATTTTATAAATATTATGATGATCAAGTGGGATTGTACATTTTTACTCATTCATTATAGTGTTTATGTGTTGGTAACATTTTTATACTAGTTTTACTAGTTTTACTTATTTACATGTTTTAGGCCCAATAAGCCTATTACAAGCTCAATACTTTATATTAGTCCATTTTACACCTTTATTATCAGTATTATACTTTTCACGTTGGGCCCAAGTGGGTTAAGCCCATTAAGTAAGTTTATAAGTGTTTTACCAATTTAGTTGGATTAATAGTCCAATAAAGTTAACTTAGCCCGTTAATGTCCATATGTTATATAGTTCGGGTTTTATCGGTTTTTACTTGTATTAGGTACTTATATATATCAGTATATGACTTTTAAATAGTTTACATTAGACGGGTCCGACCTTCTAAGTTTATTTGACAAAAACGTTAATCTTTCAGCTTTAGCCGAAAAGACGTAAAACTTAGTATAGAGTTTTATAACTTTGAAAAACATTTATACTTGTCATTTATATAACATGTCCTATTTTAATATAATATATATATACCTCTTTATTTATAATTATTATCAACTAGTGGGTTTTATATATGTATATTTTATAAATACAAAATTTTGAGTGCTTATATTATATACTATTTGTTTTATCAAATCTGTCCTAAATTTTCAATCCACTAAAATGTCCATATCTAGAGTTCTATATAGAGATAGGACCTCAAATTTTTATCACAGAAACCACATAATATGTGCTTCATTTTATTCCTTATAGCTACTGATGAATCAACCTCTAATATTTTAATAAATTCGTCCAAAACAGTGTAGGCAGATTTGCACTCTAAACTTGTTTTGATCATATCTCACTCATTTTTATGATTCCATTGTATGGCCAACTCTCACATGTGTATAACACCTAATACTTACTGTATATTGATTCCACTTTACCATTTTATCAGTTTAACATTTGGTTACTTACTGTTTTCGTACAGCCATCACATTAAGCAAGATTTTAACCATTTTACATGTGGTTTTCCATCTTTTTACCCATGTTTATCAACACCAAATACCCACATAATATTTTTATCATCATTCATCATCATATACACATACATAAATAAAGAAATTACAAGATTACATAATCAAAATAACAAAAGAATAGGAAGAACAATCTCTATACCACCATTAGTGATGAAAAGATGAGGTTTTTGATGAACAAGACTTGGTTCTTGTTATCAAATCTTCAACTTTAACAAGGAAACTTCTTGGGTCCTTTGGATAGATGAACACCTCCATGAATTCAGCCCTTTAACCTCATGAAGACTCCTTTTCATAGGTTAGAATCACCTCCAATCTTCATATCTTCAAAGGTTCTTCAACATATGTGTGAACAACACATGATATTATGGTTAATTTAAGATCAAATGGTGGTGTTGTGGTGAATATGGGACGAAATATAGAGAGAGAGAGAGAGAGAGGGAGGATGAGTGGTTTGCATGAGTGTATGTGAGAAAATGGTTTACACAAAAATGGTTTTGGTGTTTTGAAAGCTTACAAGTTAAGCTAGCTTACAAGTGTTAACTTGTAAGCTAATAATTTCACACCTGAGTAGCTAGTTTTGCTGTCCCATATTGGGGGTGGGGCAAAAGTTGTTTTGTCTCATCCCCAATTATTTACGGGTACTCCTCGATTCTAGGTTCCTCGATTTGCGTGCCCTCGGGTTGTTTTACGAAAAACGTTTTTATAAATTATGAATCAACGGCACAAAACGAATCTAATAAAAATTATCTCATCAAACACGGAGTTCAAAAACGTAAATACGTAATCCTAAGGTTTCCGGTTTAGTCGTAAAGGACGTTAAATTATTCACGTAAGTCCTAATCTCTTCTCGTAAATTTGTGAGTTTATGAACTAACACAAATTTAAAATCTCAAAATAATATTCACGGATAAATTTATTTTCTGAAATGTCGGACTGTCACCAAAAACGGTGTATGTAAACGTAAGCACGTAACGTAGAATCCTCCGGTTTAAACGTAGTCGATGCTATTTCAAGACGTAAACCCAAATTTCTTCCCATAAATAAGTGAGCTCATAATATAACATTAAAATAATGTTTTTAAATAATACTTGAGAATAAAATATCAACCATAAATTGACGGATTGTCACAGCATTTACCCCTAAACCGGATCTTTGTCCTCAAAGATCAATTTATCTTACTACTCGCTTCTTATAGAGTTAAAGCCATGTGGGTATTTCCTCCACATTCGGTCTTTTCTCACAAGTGTAATCCATTACAATACGCGAGTTTCATCAAACATAACTACGGGAATAAGATCAGGCTTATTGTTGACTTACTTTCTCTATCCATGATGTTCACTGGTTTTTGATGAATGCAACTTTTCGCCGATCTAAACTTCATAAAGGAATAGTCAAATTTTCACTTGATAGGCATTTTATCAAGTTCGATATACGAAACATAATTCACGCAGCTCTTGAAGTCCTAGGGTAGATCCAGCTTATATGCCTTTCAAACCAATCTTTTACATCATCTCAATGGTCCCATGCAACGGGGACTTATATCCCATGATCTTTAAGATAATCAATTCATTTTTCCATGGTTAAAATTTTTGGCATAACTTCGCTACCCATCTGGCACTTCAAGATCTACATTTCATATTCACATAACCTCCTGCCCACTACCGACAGTCAATAATCAGTCCTAATTTCAACAATCATTTCAGGTCTCGAGGGTCGAGTATTTTGTATGGTTAGGTTCGCCATCATAGGAAACCTTAAACCTAAAATACATGTCCAACTCACAATGGGTGTATGTCGGGTGTCTTCATCCCAACACCTGCTTACAGATGCTCTAATATATATCCTCACAAGATTCAATCTTGATCCTAATACGATAATTATCAATGATAATCTCTCCAAAGGAAAACGATTTTACAGTTTATTACCAAAGGTCAATCATTCAAACATAAAACAACACTTATAGTTTTTTTTTGTATCGTTACTTTACCTCGTCCCTTCGATTGGGGTGGTACACAGTACTCTCATCAAGATTCATTCTCAATGACTTCTGAGCAAATCTCTAGAAATTTGATGCGAAGAGAGGATCTTGATAGAGATGACCGATACAGGCACACCATGTTTACACAACTCCTTTAAATACAAAAGAGTCAATTTCTTCATCAAGAATCTATCATTGACAGGAATGATATTAGCAGATTTGGTCAGTCTGTCGACGATGACCCAAATCAAATCAAATTCAGATGATGACCTTTGCGATAGCTAGACGTTTACTAATGTATGAGGCAATGTCTGCCTTCATAATTTTCCATTAGTACAACTTCTTCAGATAAAGATACATTTAGTCAGAAATGACATGAATGGAATACTTATACTTACGAGATTTCAATATGACTAAATCTCAAAATCCTCTATATTCAGGAAACCACAAGCAGCCTTTAAAACATTCAACGCCACCGGCTTCTCAATTTTGATGGTTCACATTAGCCGCGAACCCCTTTTTACAAACATCGTTTATTTTTATATTGTTCGACAATTTATTTTGCACAGTCATTATTAAGAAACTCATCCTAATTGATTCTTTATCCTTCCTATATAATGTGTCAGTAATTACGTTCACTTTCCTAGATGGAATAAATATCATGACCGTATTTATTCGAAAATTCTTTCTTCACATTTTCTAAGTCTTAGTTCTATCTCAACCATTGTTTTTATCAGTTTTGCTTAATCCGACGTTTAAAGCGTCGATAATTACTACAAGTAATTAAATAATAAATATTTAATTTTTATGAAGCGTAAACGCAAAAAGTTTTTAAATTTTCTCAGTTTGTCCAATTATATAAAAAAATGTTCAAAATAAATTTGAATTTAATTAACACAATTTTTGTTGATTTATCAGAAATAATTAGTAAGATCCGTAAATGTTCGAAAACCTTCGTTTATTCTTTGGTAAAAATTTTCTTAGTTGAAAAGCAAAAATTATCGTTTCAAATTTTAAGTCATGGTTTAACGGTTTCCTCAATCCCTCTTAGGTTGTCTTGAGGTATACACAAACATTTACCCCTAAACGGGAGTTTAGTTAAATGATTTGTGTATAAGGGAATAATCTCTTAAAAATCCTTTGTTAAAACATTTGTCAAAACATATTCCATTTTCTATTAATCACACGGTCAAATAATGTAAAGGATTAAGTCTTTCATCACATGTTAAATATTCAAGGTACAAGTTTTCACTACTCGACCGACTCAGGGCATTCTACAAATAATTATTAACTCATTCTTATTCTTATAAATAAACGAATGGTCCTTAATGATCACAAGCATGAATTTATCAAATTAAAGCCTATACACGTGATTCACCAAATTTATGGATGCTACATGTGTATTAGTCAATCCAAACGACATCATGTGAAACTCATAATGTTCATTACAAGTACCGGATGTAGTGATTGGAATAGATAATCTTTTTCGCGGACGCGAATTTGATGATAACCATGTCGTGGATCAAATTTTTTTTTTTAAAACATACGCTAGAACCTCATAAATTATCGAACAAATCTATCATCTTGGGTAGTGGATATAGATTTTAATCGTTAATTTACTTGTTCACGGTAATTAATAAATATAAGGAATGATAACACCATAGCTCTTCATGATGACGAGCTCGGTAGAATAAAATCTACCTCCGATAACTCTCTCAGTTGTACGGTAATTCCTTTAATTCAGATGATGCTGACGTACAGTGCACATGCCACAGGTGCAGCACCAGGAATATAATCAATACCAATTTCAACTTGCCTTAATGGGGAAAGTCTAGCTAATTCACCAGCAAATACCTCCTAAAACTTCAAATAACATGAACATCTTTGTATACATTTACTTTTAAGTTCTTCTTAGATTACAAGATCTATGACTAATTTATAACCATTCATGGTATAATTTCAAGTCTAAATGTAGGATATGGTCATCCATAAAGAATTATTTAGATCACTTTTGATAATCAACATCTTATCATTTAGGGGAATTCTACTCGAGTTCCCATCAATTAAGACAATGTCGTCATGTCATAATCGATCAATCCATTCTACTGGCACTATTAAGTTTCCAGTTTCATTGTCGTCGATAAGATGTGAATTTCTCAAAAGACTAATAATAACTCATAATCCTTCACAAGTTCAAGGATATCTGGAGACATAACTAACCTTAAAAGAGTAAGGTCAACGCATAATCTACAGGAGAGAATTTCAAATCAGATACAGACGAAAACATTTAACAAATATGAATATATCACATGTCATAATTTGAGTACGCATTCAAAAGCTCCTCGGATCGTTACCCAGGTCATTCAAATGAAATCAAATCAAAAGAAATGATAGGAACGTCGATACATCCAGTCGGGTATCAACACTCGGTAATCAGATACTTTTCCTAAGAATCTCACTACGGGAGAATTGGACAAGAAAGAATTGTCAGTTTTCAAATAAGACAATTTCCACAGATGAGTAAATTCGACTCATAAGAATAGATGCTACAGGCACATATGTAGGTGTCCCTAACATTATGTCCCTATTTTTCACTTCTTGCAGATCTCATAAAATTTAATCTTTCACAATCTTTAAAGAAGATGTAGTGTATATTAATCAGTTTTATGGTGACTACTAATCAGCCTTGCATGGTCCATTCCAAATTGTATGTAGGCGCGCAACTATATACAATTTCAAGATTAACGATGCAATACTCAGTTCGTCAAAATTTTATCATCATGTTTATAATAAAAACATTTTCATGCTTAATTCTTAAATAAGAATCAAGAATAAATTTACAAAGATTTTCTTTGTTATGAAAGCAATTAAGTTTTCCAAGGTTTTTATAAACAACCTCATTTCGATAACGATTATTTATAAGTCTCACTTTAAATAATCCATATGGTGATGAAAACCTAATTTTTCTCAAGGGATACTGTTTTAACTTATAAAAACAATTAGTGATCTGCAAAGGAGTGATGAAAAGTTGTTCACCAAGAACTAATTACAATATAATAGGAAATGAGCTTAGCCAATTAATCATGAGGTTCATGACCTCAATGGCACTCAAAAAGAATAACCCACAACGTAACTAAAATCGAGATGAGTACTTGTTCAATGGTTGCATCACTAATGCGAACATTTGGATAAAGCAATAAAAGATAGATAACGTCGATACATGTAGGATTTAGCAATCAAAGGTAGTCTTTTCATTAATCACAAACGAGTCAAAATTGTACCGTAACACATTATGTGTCACTATGTCATACAATTCCAAGAACTCATCCTACCAACTGATGTCTCAGTTAAGTTAGGTATTTTTAAAAGATACCACAATGAATACTAATCTACAAGAGTCATGGGGGTTCCACCTATCCCGGAAGATCCATCGGTCCCTATTCAGAAGAAGATTTCTTCAATTTATTTCCTGGACACTGGGCATCCTCATTATTGGACAATGGCCTAGGAACAACCCTTAACACGAACCAACAATCAGTTAAAACCTTATAATTCAATCACAGAATTTAACGACTTCCTCTTAACAATCTCATATTCCATATGGGTTAAATTTTATTTCATTCAAGTTTCAATCCACTTATACTCAATGCAACATCCTACCTTATTTTATAATAATTTCAACTTTATTCTTAGACCTTAAAAGGGCAATAAAAGTTCAATACGAACTATCCTTAATTTCCAATCCTATAGCTCCTTAATTAATAGTTATCAAATGAGTCACTAGTATGAAATGAATCACACATTCAATTAGACTTATCGGAAAGGTACTAGTGGCATGAGCCTTTTGGGTAATGGTTCTAATGACAGCCTCAAGTGCAACATTCACCCTTTCGATTTCAAATTTAAGAATTGGGTGACAACGAATCAGATGACATCTTTCTAGGTGGTAACGTTTTGTCAAACTCCACTCTATAAGGAAAGATCGTCATGACATCGATATCAGTTTTAATCTCGCAAATTCTTCTTTAATATCACAATAAACTAATATCTACATTTCTACGAATATCAACCATTTTTTTGGGATCATAAATATCCACAACTTGGTTTAGCTCTGGAATAGCTAGATTTCCTAAGGGAATAGCTTCGATTGATTTGCTAGGGGAGTTAGGGTTTCTTGTGACAATCTACGTCGTATAAATACTTCGTATGAATATCAAAATAATCATCAAACAATCATGTAATCAAATTAAATATATATATATATATATATATATATATATATATATATATATATATATATATATATATATATATATATATATATATATATATATATATATATATATATATATATATATATATATATATATATATATATATATATATAATCCAAGTTATATATATATTAAAATAACACTTCTCAGTCTGGCATTGTCGGTAACTCGGGAATTCTTGGGCACCGTTATAGACAAAAGATTTTTAGACATTTTGAGAAAAATGTTTATAGTTAAAAGATTTTGAAATGTTTTACTCAAAACCTTGGTTTTAAAAATCTTTTGTTCTCTATAACAAGAGCTCCGATACCAAACTGTAACACCCCCAAATTTACACAATTCAATACAGCGGAAGACTCGTTGGTGTTACGGGATAGCACATTACTCACATCATAGACAACGCTTAAAAATCGCGTCGTTTAATAATAAAGCATTTCCATTCATAAATATCAGATTTACATAGGTCCCAAGTCATAGTCATTTCATACAGTTCTACAAAAGGTTTGAATGGAAATTGTTATTTAAGTGCGGGCCATGAATTCTTGTTGTCTTCCCGAGAATTACCTTCAAGTACCTGAGAGAAAACATGTTAAAAGAAAAGGGTCAGCGATAACGCCGAGTGAATTCATAGAGTTTAATAAAACCATTAATACATCATCGGTACATAATTATTACCGAAAATCATTTTGTACAAATCTTTATAATAGGCCATAAAATAGCCAAAGTCATTTTATACAAATCCTTATCAAAAATCATAATATAGGCATTTGCCTTCAAAATCATTATACGAGCCAATGTCGTAAAAACATCATACAATACGTTTTATAACGTTGTATAAAGTTAAATAAAAACCGTTATATGAATATGGTTATGTAAAACCAAAACACGAACATAAAATCAATAATAAGACCCCGTATTGCTAGTCAGGCAATATATCGTAATTCAGTGCGTATAACAGTATTTCGTTATTTGGATTATTATAAGCCGCATAACATTGTTACCTTACTACAACAAACAACGGGTAGCTAACCCGACAATCATTTGCCCATCTAAAACAGCGTGTCGTCACAATAATCATGCTTATAGAAATCTTCTCATACATAAATTCGCTTACCAATCAATGTGGCACGACGAGGATCAACCGTCAAGGCGCGAACTGGGGTGATCGTCCCCAAATAGTACTATTATATGCACAAGCGTCTACCAAGTCCCGGTAGTTCACAATTCATGCTAATGGGACTTTTAGTGACATAACCTAACTTTAATAATCCATTTCATTTCATCTATCGAGTCATGTAATCATACATCGGGTCATACCATCATTCGGGTCCAAATCAAGAAACAAACAATCGGGACAAATGATTATCAAAACTAACATGTTATCTCCCTCGCGGGTTTATAAAACATTTCATAAAAACATTTAAAAGAGTGTGAGGCTATGAACTCACGTTGATGTGGGAAAGCGGGTTATCGGCAATTCGGATGTACGGTACGTGCTTCAATCACGGAAACCTAGACAAATAATACTCGTCTTAGACTCTTATCCAATGACTTTATAAAAATAACAATTATGTATACATATGATGATTTAATAAATATGATGATGATCAAGTGGAATTGTACATTTTTACTCGTTCATTATAGTGTTTATGTGTTGGTAACATTTTTATACTAGTTTTACTAGTTTTACTTATTACATGTTTTAGGCCCAATAAGCCTATTACAAGCCCAATACTTTATATTAGTCCATTTTACACCTTTATTATCAGTATTATACTTTTCATGTTGGGTCCAAGTGGGTTAAGCCCAATAAGTAAGTTTATAAGTGGTTTACCAATTTAGTTGGATTAATAGTCCAATAAAGTTAACTTAGCCCGTTAATGTCCATATGTTATATAGTTCGGGTTTTATCGGTTTTTACTTGTATTAGGTACTTATATATAATTATATGACTTTTAAATAGTTTACATTAGACGGCTCCGACCGTCTAAGTTTTATTTGACAAAAACGTTAATCTTTCGGCTTTAGCCGAAAAGACATAAAACTTAGTATAGAGTTTTATAACATGGAAAAACATTTATACTTGTAATTTATATAACATGTCCTATTTTAATATCAATATATATATACCTCTTTATTTATAATTATTATCAACTAGTGGGTTTTATATATGTATATTTTATAAATACAAAATTTTGAGTGCTTATATTATCTATACTATTTATTTTATCAAATCTGTCCTAAATTTTCAATCCACTAAAAATGTACATATCTAGAGTTCTATATGGAGATAGGACCTCAAATTTTTATCACAGAAACTACATGATATGTGATTCATTTTATTCCATAATAGCTACTGATGAATCAACCTCTAAATATTTTAATAAATTCGTCCAAAACAGTGTAGGCAGATTTGCACTCTAAACTTGTTTTGATCATATCTCACTCATTTTTATGATTCCATTGTATGACCAACTCTCACCTGTGTATAACACCTAATACTTATATTGATTCCACTTTACCATTTTATCAGTTTAACATTTGGTTACTTAGTGTTTTTGTACAGCCATCACATTAAGCAAGATTTTAACCATTTTAGATGTGGTTTTCCATCTTTTTACCCATGTTTATCAACACCAAATCCCCACATAATATTTTTATCATCATTCATCATCATATACACATACATAAATAAAGAAATTACAAAATTACATAATCAAAATAACAAAATGATAGGAAGAACAATCTCTATACCACCATTAGAGATGAAAAGATGAGGTTTTTGATTAACAAGACTTGGTTCTTGTTATCAAATCTTCAACTTTAGCAAGGAAACTTCTTGGGTCCTTTGGATAGATGAACACCTCCATGAATTTAGCCTTTTAACCTCATGAAGACTCCTTTTCATAGGTTAAAATCACCTCCAATATTCATATCTTCAAAGGTTCTTCAACATATGTGTGAACAACACATGATATTGTGGTTAATTTAAGATCAAATGGTGGTGTTGTGGTGAATATATGACGAAATATAGAGAGAGAGGGAGGGAGGGAGGATGAGTGGTTTGTATGAGTGTATGTGAGAAAATGGTTTACACAAAATGGTTTTGGTGTTTTGAAAGCTTACTAGTTAAGCTAGCTTACAAGTGTTAACTTGTAAGCTAATAACTTGACACCCGAGTAGCTAGTTTTGCCGTCCCATATTGGGGGTGGGGCAATAGTGGTTTTGTCTCATCCCCAATTATTTACGGGTACTCCTCGATTCTAGTTTCCTCGATTTGCGTGCCCTCGGTCGTTTTACGAAAAATGTTTTTATAAATTATGAATCAACGGCACAAAACGAATCTAATAAAAATTGTCTCATCTAAAACGGAGTTCAAAAACGTAAATACGTAATCCTAAGGTTTCCGGTTTAGTCGTAAAGGACGTTAAATTATTCACGTAAGTCCTAATCTCTTCTCGTAAATTTGTGAGTTTATGAACTAACTCAAATTTAAAATCCCAAAATAATATTCACGGATAAATTTATTTTCTGAAATGTCGGAATGTCACCAAAAACGGTGTATGTAAACGTAAGCACGTAACGTAGAATCCTCCGGTTTAAACGTAGTCGATGCTACTTCAAGACGTAAACCCAAATTTCTTCCCATAAATAAGTGAGCTCATAATATAACATTAAAATAATGTTTTAAAATAATACTTGCGAATAAAATATCAACCATAAATTGACGGATTGTCACACTCAGGGTTCCAAAGCTATGGTCGCCATGTAAGAAATTGATGATGTTGGATGGGATTGGAGCTATTTGGCCAAGCATGAGGAAGAGAACAAAGCTTTGGTTGCAGAAAAGGAAGAAGAAGAGCATGTTCACTATGCTCTCATGGCACACTCTTCATCTTCATCAGACAATGAGGTATATGATGATGCTTTTTGTAGTAAGGGTTGTCGTCTAAACACTAAAAAACTTAACAAAGAAGTTTTAAAATTGACAACAGATGTGGTTAATGAAAGAGGCAAGTTGTCTAACTATCAACTTGCTCTTACTCAAACTGAAATGACTGTAGTTGAGTATAAGAAAATGGAGTTTGACCTAAAAGATCAAATCAATATTTTAACTCATGATTTAAATGCTAGTGTTGAGATTAGAAACATCATGGAAAGAGCCAATAGTACTTTACAGGCTAAGTTAGATGAGGCTATCAAAAATAAGGATAATGTAGATCTTAAAATTCAGAGATTTGATAAAGCCTCACAAACCCTAGAAAATGTGTTAGTGAACAAAGGGATTCTAGGGATATGACTGGGATTGGGATGAAAGAGTATGCTGGTGTTCCACCACCTGCTGGGAACTTCTATGGTGTCCTTGGAAAGGACTTGTCTTGGACTGGTTTACCAGAACTCCAAGAAGAGGAATTTATTCCTCCACCAAGAGTTCTTACCCCAGTAGAGGAATACAAGCAGAAGTTGACTGATTTGGACCAATGGAAGAAAGCCAACCCTACTCTGTTTGTTAAGGGTGGCATGCTTAGTGACAGCCCAAATGAGTCTACACCCATCAAAGTGACAAACCCAACCACTGGCAAGACTGTTGACCTTGGCTTAAACGTTGATAGAAAACCTAGTATTAAATATGCAGAAATGTATAGAAAACCTAGGTCATCAAAGAGCCAAATTAGTGATAATGGAATAGGTTTCTTTTTTCTAGACCTAGAGTTATGTCTAGAAAATCCTGTTATACTTGTGGAAGTTTTTCACATTTAGCCTATAAGTGTGTCAATGCTTCAAAGGTCAACGCTGATAAAAGGCCAAACGTTGTCAAATCCAAACCTTTTGTTCAGCAAAGTCCACAAATTAGACCAGCCCCATTCTTTACTAAAGGGTCTAATACTCATGGACAAAGACATTTTCAGAAGACCAATACACGGTCTAACAGACAATGGGTTCCTGTAGCAAACCCTAGGTTCAACACTGATAAGGGTAATTTCAGCGTTGACAAGACCAAATTAAACGCTGACAGGAACGTTGCCAAACTAAATAATGGTAAATACTTGCAACCACAGGGAAAGGGGTCTAAAGCTTCTTCTAGCTTGACATGGAGACCTAAGCTAGACCAAATCCCTAATTTAGATGGGATTTCTATGACCTGTAACAGATTTCATTATATTTCAAAGGTCATAACAAAACCAATTGGGGTTAACTGGGTGTTTAATCCAAAAAGGGATGAATAATAATTTGTCATGTCTATATGCTAAGGCTTCAGTTGATGAGAGTAATCTTCGGCACAGGAGATTAGGGCACATTAATTTAAAAAATATAAACAGACTTGTGAGACATGGTTTAGTTGATGGTTTGCCTTAAAAGGCTTTCCACAATGACCACTCTTGTGTTGCATGCCTTAGAGGCAAACAGCACAAGGTCTCATTTAAGTCTAAACCAGTGCATTCTAGTTCTAAACCACTTCATTTGCTGCATATGGACTTGTTTGGTCCAACTAATATAGAAAGCTTAAATGGTAAATCTTATTGTTTTGTCATCACTGATGATTTTTCTAGATTTACTTGGACTTTCTTTTTAGCTTTGAAAAGTGCCACTGCTGATACCTTGATTAACTTCATTACCCAAATAGAAAAGAAGTCTGGTAATGAGGTTAAGATACTTAGAAGTGACAATGTTGGTGAGTTTAGAAATAAGTTGTTAGATGATTTTTGTGCCAAGAAAGGGATTACTAGACAGTTTAGTGTAGCTAGAACCCCACAACAAAATGGGGTAGCTGAGAGAAAGAATAGAACCCTCATAGAAGCAGCCAGGACTATGTTGGCTTATGCTCACTTTCCCATTGCTTTTTGGGCTGAGGCTGTGAATACAGCTTGTTATGTTCATAATAGAGCATTAGTCAACAAGATTCATAACAAAAAACCTTATGAGTTACTTTGGGGAAGGAAACCTAATATTGGTTTTCTTAGACCTTTTGGATGTCATGTAGTTGTGTTGGATACTAGTGATGCCTTAGGTAAATTTAGTGCTAAACGTGATGAAGGCTACTTCATGGGTTATTCTGTGCAGAGTAGAGGATATAGAGTTTACCTTAAGAAAGAAAAGTGTATACTTGAATAAGTACATGTTAGGTTTTTAGAAAGTAAACCTAGTGATCCTAAAAGTGGTCCAAATTGGTTATTTGACTTGGAACCTCTATCTAGGACTTTGAATTATATGCATGTTGCTAATCCAGACATTGTGAAGGTGACTTCAAATGTTGTGGAAGAACCAATTGTTAATGTTTAGGTAAACAGGTTGATAAAGAGGTTTGATCACAAGCAAACAAATCAGCACCCATACTTGAGTATGTTACCATTCACATATGGACAGATGCATTTGCTGCTGCTGCTGCTGGAAAGGAAAAAGGTGGTCCACAAGTATCACCAGTTGACAACATGCATGATCTTTCAGGCGCTAACAAAGGAAATTCTGGCGTTGACAAGACAAATTCAGGCGTTGATGGCTCAAACGTTGACAGCTTTGGTCCAGGCGTTGACAGATCTTTTGACCATCTTTTCTCTTCCAATAATTTTAAACAAGGTGAACCTTCAAGCAGAAATAAAGAGGTTCGTTCAGATGATGATGAAAGAGAGGCTGAAGAGGATATTGGTAACATGGAAGATGAGATTGAGGATAGTACACTTATTGAAGGAGGAGTGCTTACTTCTACAATCAAAAATCATCCTCCTTCTCTGATTATTGGTGATGTCATGACTCCTGTGCAAACTAGAAGGTCTCATCAGAATCAAAGAGGATTTATTGCCAATATTCACAAGAAGGTTGATACCCCTCTTGTTCAAGCATGTTTATTTGCCTGTTTTCTGTCACAACAGGAACCCAAGAAGATTTTTGATGCTCTCAAAGAACCAAGTTGGGTGGAAGCAATGCAAGATGAGCTTCACCAATTTGCTATCCAGGATGTTTGGGAGTTGGTTGATTGTCCCAGACATGTCAGACCTATTGGGACAAGATGGGTTCTTAGGAATAAAAAGGATGAAAGAGGCATTGTGGTCAGAAACAAGGCACGTTTAGTGGCTCAAGGATATACACAAGAGGAAGGGATAGACTATGAGGAAGTCTTTGCACCTGTTGCAAGGATTGAGGCTATAAGGATTTTTCTAGCCTATGCTTCCTGCATGGGATTTACAGTCTATCAAATGGATGTGAAGAGTAGTTTTCTTTATGGCACAATTGTAGAGGAGGTGTATGTTATGCAGCCTCCTGGTTTTGAAGATTCAGAACATCCAGACAAGGTGTATAGAGTGAAGAAAGCTATGTATGGACTTCATCAAGCCCCAAGAGCATGGTATGGCACATTGTCCACCTATCTGGTGGAAAATGGATTCAAAAGGGGCACCATAGACCAGACCTTATTTACAAAGAAGACTGGTAAGGATTTCTTACTTGTTCAGGTCTATGTGGATGATATCATTCTTGGCTCTTCTAGTCCAAAGATGAGTGAATACTTTTTCAAGCTTATGAAAAACAAGTTCAAGATGAGTGCAATGGGGGAGATGAACTTTTTTCTAGGGTTACAAGTTCAGTAGAAAGAAGATGGTATCTTCATCTCTCAAGATAAATATGTAGCAGAAATCTTCAAGATGTTTGGCTTTTCTCCACATGAGAAAAGGGCTAGCACTCCTATGGATAGAGAACACCCTTGCGGAAAAGTTGGAGATGGAAAAGAAGTGGATGTCAGGCACTATAGGTCAATTATTGGTTCATTGATGTATCTCACAGCTTCAAGACCTGACATTAAGTTTGTTGTGTGTGCATGTGCACGTCATAAAGTGACTCCCAAAGAATGTCATCTTCATGCTGTCAAGAGGATCTTTAGATACCTTAGATGTTATCCAGACCTGAGATTATGGTATCCAAAAGATTCACCATTGGAGCTTATTGCATATTTAGACAGTGATTATGGTGGTGACAAATTTGATAGAAAATCCACAACTAGTGGATGTCAGTTTCTTGGGAGTAGATTGATATCTTAGCAATGCAAGAAACAAACAGTGGTGGCCAATTCTACAACTGAAGCAGAGTATGTTGCAGCAGCTGCTTGTTGTGGACAAGTCTTATGGATTAAGAACCAGCTGTTGGATTATGGGTATAATTTCATGCATACCAAGATTTTTGTAGACAATAACAACACTTTATGCATTATTAAAAATCCTGTACATCACTCTAAAAAAACACATAGAAATTAGACATCATTTTATAAGAGATTGTTTTGAAAAAGGTTTAATACAACCAGATAGGGTTGACACAGAAGAGAATGTGTCTGATTTATTGACTAAACCTTTTGATACTGGAAGATTTCAATACTTGGTAACAAGTATTGGAATGATCAATCTTACTTAAATGTGTTTTGGGAACTTCTTGTCAAAGAATGTACAGAATTTGCATTGTTATTGGTCTTTATGTGAATCTAGATTTTCCACTTTATTTCTCTAACGCTGACAAAGGTTATCTTAACGCTGATAAGTTTTATCGTGACGTTGTCAGCAACATGTTAGTTTTGTGGTTTTTGATCTAATTGTGCAGGCGTTGTTAGCATTGTACCATTGGATACAGAGTTGCTTATGGATCCCTGGAGCATTATTGGAGCATGTTTCAATTTATGGATGATGGTTGGAATATTTATATTCCTATCTTGACATAAATTTTTACTTACATGCATATTAGTTGGCAACTTATGTATCATAGTAATAAGTGTGTAAACACTTATCCTTTTGCCACTAAAATCAAAGAAAAACAAGACCTAATCATGTGTTTAGTATCGTAAAAGTCAGAATTACGCGTGGTTTTGTGTTTTTGTGTGAAATAGGTACAAAAGATCAAAAGAGAAGAAAACACGGGATTGCACGGTCAAATGTTGAAGAAAAGTCCAAGAAAGAGACAAAGACAAAGTCAAGGAACCAAAAGTGTACCAAAAGATACCGAAGTTCATGAAAACCGGCAAATTCAACACGAGTTTAAAGGAAAGAACAAGGAAGCCGAAATCGAGCTCGTTTTTAGTGGATTTAATCTTATTGGAGTTAATTGGGCCTTGTGGGTCCCACACAAGCTTATTGGGCCTGAAAACTAAGTTACAAGCCCAAATTAGATGACAAAGGGATGGATTGAAAACATTATGGGCCAAAAGCCCATTTACTTGGAAAATAAACAATGAACGTGTAAATTTGTTTTGGGCTTCAAGGCCTAGTAGGGCTTCAAGTTATACGGTTAAAGTGAATATATTTCACTTCTTGGTCAACTCTCACCTTTTATTACTCCCACACACGTTTATTTCACATTTACCCACACACCAAACTTACCATTTTCTCTCCCTTTCGTTACAACCTAGATAAACTCATCCCTATCTCTCTCTCAACAATAAAACGCAGCCATCACCACCCCAAAACCCTAGATCCAAAATACATAATTTGGGGCTTTTTACTTTTGTGAGGCGTGTGTATATCACGTTGGGAAATTAATTCCCAGTCTTTTCGGGAAGAAGATGATGGTGTTCCTCATCTACGTGGCTAATCTCCTTCTTTTGATTGGAGGATACACATCACTCCTCACCATCCTCCAATCAAATCACTCCACATCAACAGCAAAGAAGCACAACAAACACACCCCTTGACACGTTGGCAATCCATGTGCAAGGGGTGTATTTTCTGCCGTAGGATTGAAGAAATGAAGAACGAGAATGAGAAAAGATGCATTGGACTGCCTAGATGCAAAGTTGTGCTCACCAAGCTTCATCAACAAGCCATGGGGGTTGGCTATAAATACCCCCATCATTCTGTAATTTCGGTTGCCAATTTTTATTTTAATTTTATTAAGCAAAATAGTTTTTAGGGTTAATTGTAATTTTTCCTTTCCAGTATTTGTAATGAATATCAAAGTATTAATAAAATTTATTTTTAGTGTAATCTTGTCTCATCTTTAAATTTATGTTAAGGTTTATTTTAATTTTTCTTTAAACTGTTTTAGTATAATAATAAATTTAGTTGGTTTAAACTAATTAATAGTTTGAATTATTTAATACAAAGTAAAAGTGGTTGATAAATTTCCCCTACTGGGAAGTTTTATAAAAACTGGTTCGTGGTTCGAGAGTTGATGTTATTCGATGATGATGATGATATTTGGGTAAGGTGGTGTCGTTTCGGTTTTACAAGGGGGTTCAGCACCTTCCTTCGTTGCAAAGGTTATCATAATCAGGTTTAATTTTCTTTTTATTTGCAAAGTTTTAGATTAATCTTACTGTTTTGTTCGTCTAAATAATTGATTTCTGATTTGAGCTTTATTTACTTTAGGTCTGCTATATTTAATCTGTTTTGGTTTCGTTTAGTTTGCTGGTTTATGTTGTTAGTTTAAGAAGTTTGTGAGTTAATTTGAGGATGAGTTGATATCTGTTAGTTCCTTTTGATCTGATATTGTTTAAGAATAGGAGTCTTATTGAGTTTTTAGATTTAAGCAATTTGAATATGCTTATTTTCTGCTTGAGTTTTAGCCTTTACTGTTAATCAATATTTGGTTATATGATTTGAGTTTTCTTTTAATTGCTTGCTAAATATTTGATTCTGCTAAGTTTGGTATCTAGTTTATCAGATTTAATGTTTTGCTGATTGTTTGGTCTCATTTGCTTATTTTCAATATTAGATTGGCTTATTTTCAGTTTAGGAATTGTTAACTTAATTGATTTAGTTGAGTTCTTATTCGCGTGAGTTTGCTTTGGTCTTTGTTGTTTGAGTTTGCTTATTTTGTTATACTTGTTTTGTTGTATTAGCTAACAGGTCCATTTGGTCTGTTTAGTTTTTTGTACTAAGTTTATCAGTCCAACATAACAGTTATAAGTCACACCTGTGACTTTAGTTTCCATTTAATTGTTCAAAATTTAAAAAAATATATAATTCGCAAAAAAATTTGTCAATCCTGGGACTCAAACCCGTGACCTTTAGTGTAACTTTCCATATGTCTTAACCATCTTTGCTAGACGCCCTTTTGTGTTTAAATTCAGTTTTAGTAATTAATATAGGGTTAATTAATAGCTGTCAGTTTTTTTTATATAGATTTAATTTAGTTAATATTTCCTTTATAATTTGTTTTACTAAAATAGTTTATTTAATACTTTTTAATCAAAAGTTTTTATAAATTTACTTTTATAAAGTTTAAGAAAAAAAATAATAATAATAATAAAAATATTTATTACTTTTTAAAATTTAAATTGTTTATTTTAAAGTTAGTTTTTAATTAATTTAGTTTTATTTAAAATTAGTTTTAAGTTTTAAATTTAAAATAGAGTTTAAATTTGTTTAAATAATTGTATTTTAAATAGTTTAAATTAGTTTTTAATTAAGATTTTTAATAGTAGAAAAGTAATTTTAGTTAAATATTTTCTTTTTAATTAGATTTAATAGTTTTTAGTTTTAAATACCAAAAAGTTTTATTCACCGAAAACAATTAATCTTACGTTTAAAATTGGAAATCAATTCGAGTCGAATCGAGGAGAAAACGATAATTGACAAAAATAATTACATAAAATTGGCGCCGCTGCCGCTTCGCTCGTTACGATTGACGATTTTTCGTGAGAAGCTTTGGATCTTGGGATCCATTCAATTTTGAACGTTACTTTTCTTGCTAAAAAAATCAAAAACATTAAAAAAAATCAAAAACAAAAAAAAAATTAAAAAATCACAAAAGCAAACTCTTTCCTAAGATTTGCACCTAAAAAATTAAAAAATCCAAAAGTAATACTTTTCCTAAAGTATTACACCAAAAATATTACGTATTATTGTTATTTTTCTTATTTCGATTTCTTTCGATTTTTATTGTGAATATATATTTTTCTAAAAAATACAAAAAGATTTTTCTTTTACTATATTATATTACGTAGAACAATTAATTTACCTACTTTCAAATAAGACCTTAGTTGGGATTTCATCACCTAGCTATTGTATTCGAATCTAAAACGAGAAAAAAGGGCAAAATAGATAAATACTAGTAAGAAGTTTGAACTCGATTTATACAAACTATAAGGTGGGTCTAAGGCGACGCGCTATAAAAGGTCGTCTAAGGAAAAAGGTTTTTAAGTGCTTTGTGCCACCTCGTTTCCCCGCTTGCTTGTGCGTATATTGAGAGGGACGACCGATTATTGGTTTGCCAACTCAAGTAGTATTACGTATATATTCTTGTAGCTTTTTCATATTAAACCTCGACAGGGATAATCCCTTTCCTCTCAAAGTCGACCGAGGTTTCCTAACTCATTCCTTGAGTTTAATTGTATGCGCACTCGCACGCGTACATACATACCGGTTGGTGTACCAAATACTTCTAATTCTTCCAAAAAGAAGAAGAAGAAAAACAAAAAGACCGTCAATCAAGCCGATCCCGAGAATCGAGCTTTGAACAACACGATGGCAACGAATAATCGACCAATGATTGAGATTCTCCAATCTCACATTGAAGGAAATGATGACGCGATTGTGGTGCCGGATATTGGAGCGAATAATTTTGGACTAAAAACGGGTTTCATTCAAATGGTTTCCGCTACACCATTTTTAGGTCGTACTAATGATGACCCACACGCTCATATCAAACGTTTCATACAATTGGCAAACACCGTCAAATACAATAGGGTGCCACAAGAGGCCATTCATTTACAACTCTTTCCTTTTTCCCTTGAGGGACAAGCCCGGATTTGGCTTGATAAGGAACCACCCCAAAGTATTACCACATGGATTGATTTAGAGACCAAGTTCATTAACTACTTTTTCCCACCATCACGGACCACCTCTTTAAGGAATGACATCATTACCTTTGAACAACAATATGGGGAAAAGTTTAGTGAGTCTTGGGATCGTTTTAAGGAGCTTTTACAAAAATGTCCACAACATGGTTTCACTAAAGTGCATCAAATTAATACGTTTTACAATGGTTTAACGCTTAATGATCAAGACTCACTTAATAGTGCCGCGGGGGGTAATATTCTTGTAAAGTCCATGAACGAGGCTTGGGGAATAATTGAAAATAAGGCAAAAGTACAAACCAAGAGTGTTAGGGCTACTATGGCAAGTGCTAGTACTAGTGAGAACGACAAGAGAATTGATAAGCTTACTTCGCTTGTTGAATCAATTGCTCTACAAACCGCTAACAATACCAAAGCCATCAATGTGCAAGTAAATGCCTTAAAAGAGACTTGTGAAACGTGTGAGACTTGTGGTGGACCATATTCATATTATAATTGTGACAAGGTTTACAATCAACAACAAGAAGTTTATGCTTATAACAACAATGAAAATGAGCGGGTTCATTTCAAACCAAATGTTGATGTTAACCATTTGTCTTATAAGTCTAATAACTATTTGGCTCCCCCAGGTTTTGTAGCTCCACAAAGACCACCCCCACCCGCCCAAAATAGGAACCAAGGTCCTCAACGGGGTAATTTTCAAGGAAATTCTAATATAAGGGGTTTTAATCAAAATCAAGGGAATTTTCAAGGGCAAAACCAGTTCAATAATCAAAATCAAGGATTTAATAACCAAGGTTTTCAAAATCAAGGTTTTAATCAAGGTTATAATCAATATCAAAACCAAGGTTTTCCTAATCAAGGTTTTCCTAATCAAGGGTATAATCAAATGAACATGTTGGGAATAAATTAAGGCCAGATCACTTGAGCGCTGACAAGAACAATTCAAGCGTTGACAAGAACAATACAAGCGCTGACAGCTCAAGCGTTGACAAGTTAAAGTCAAGCGTTGACACATTGAAGACAAGCACTGATGGAAGATATAATCTACATGTTTATTATATTCTAGAATACTTCTAGTAAGGATAGAAACGAAAATGTATTTTCTATATTTATCTTTACCTAGAATAGTTGATACGTAGATTATTGTACAAGGCTTCTTATGTCTATAAAAGAAGGCCTTTAGGTTAATGTTTAATAATTAAGTTTTCATATAAGTTTTCGTTCATAAACATCTTTCATTGTAAGCAAGTTCGACATTCATAATCAAAGTGAAAGTTTGTTTACATCTTGTGTGTTCTTGTTTAAGTGTTAAATTCCGCATAACACTTAGATTCATAAAGCATATACAAAGGTTTCTCTACGTGTATTACTTGATCTAATCTCGTATACACAAAGCTAATCGATCTAAGTTTGGGATCAACAAGTGGTATCAGAGCTTGTTGAGGAACTTTTGATCTTTAAAGAACACCAGAACCCTAAAAACACCAAAACCCTAATTTTCTCAGAAACCCTAACAACATCATGTCTGAAGCAATAACCTCCTCCTCCTCACCCTTACAAAACATCAAGATTCCCATGCTTGATGCAACCAACTTTGACTTATGGAAGTTCAACTTTGAACAATATCTGGGGATCTATGACTACACACTCTGGGAGATTATTGAATATGGAAACACATTCAATAAGGCTCAAAAGATTCTTGATGCCATTAGTCAAAGAACAGCTGTTGAAGGATGCCCTGAAGAGGATAAGAAAGAAAAACCTGGAGATGGTAGAGCTGTAGCTGCTGATGATATTGCAAAGAAAAGGGTTGACATGAAAGCCCTAAATATTCTGAAAGTCTCTTTGGGACAAGAAAACCAGCATAAATATAGAGGCTATGAATCTTCTAAGGATCTTTGGGAAGCTCTTGAAGTTGCATATGGTGGCAATGCAGACACTAAGGAAGAAAAGAAAAAGCAACTTCTACATGATTATGCTGTCTTCAAAGCTCAACCCAATGAGAAACTGAGTAGTGTGAGAAGCAGATTGCTTGACATCACAAGTAAGTTGTCCTTCATGGGGACACAAGTTGGTGATGTTGACACCAATGCTACCTTTCTTAAAAGTCTTGGTGAGGCATGGAAGATTGAGGCAAGATCTATTCTTGCCAACAATACTTACAAGAGCTCCTCGTTTGATGACATCTACAACAAACTAAGACTGTTGGAAAATGAAACTCTTTCAGAGCATGGAAGCAAATCTAGCACCAGCAACATGGCCTTCTTCTCTCATAGTGAAGGTCAATTCAATCAGAAGGACTCTTATATGCATCCAGTTACTGGATCATCATATGTCAGCGCTGGAACAAGTCCTGTCAACGTCTCCTTTTCAGACGCTTACACATTCAAGAATGACTCCCCAAGAGTTAAACCTGCTGGTTTGGATTTGGATACTGTTTGTGCTTACATTGCTTCTTTGCCCAATGGTTCAGTGATTACATATGAGGACCTTGAGCAGATAAGTGATGAGCACTTGGAAGAGATGGACATCAAGTGGAACATGGCTCTTGCTAGTATAAGAGCAAATAGGTGGAACAGAAGGTTCAAGAAGAAAATGACCTTCAATGCTAAAGACACAGCTGGATTTGACAAATCCAAAGTTGAATGCTACAATTGCCATCGTATGGGGCACTTCATGAGGGAATGCAGATCTCCTAGAAGATCTGATGCTGGTAAACCCTTAAGTCAGGTTGTTAAAGCTCAGGATTCCAAAGCCATGGTTGCAGTTCAAGGAATTGATGGTACATGATGGGATTGGAGCTATCTGGCTAAGGATGCTGAAGAGGACAAAGCTTTGGTTGCTGATATTGAAGAAGAAGAGCATGTTGAATATGCTCTCATGGCACACTCCTCCTCTTCATCTGATAATGAGGTATATGATGATGCTTTTTGTAGCAAAGGTTGTAGGTTAAACACTGAAAGACTTAATAAAGAGGTGTTAAAACTGAAAGATGACATGAGCACTGAAAGGTGTAAATTGTCTAATTACCAACTAGCTCTTACTGAAACTGAGAAAACCGTTTCTGAATATAAGAAAATGGAATTTGACTTAAAAGATAAGATCAATATCTTAAAACATGAGCTAGAGGGTAGTATGGATGTTAGAAACATCATGAAAAAGGTTAATAGTGAATTACAGGCTAAGTTAGATGAGGCCATTAAGAACAAAGATAATGTTGACCTCAAAATTCAAAGATTTGATAGAGCCACCCAAACCCTAGGAGACTGTGTAGCTAAACAGAGGGATCCTAAGGACATGACTGGGATTGGGATGAATGATTACTCTCTGGTTCCACCACCAGCTGGTGACTTTTATGGTGTCCTTAGAAAGGACTTGTCTTGGACTGGTATACCAGAATGCCAAGAAGAGGAATTCATTCCTCCACCAAGAGTTGTCACTCCAGTGGAAGAGTATCAACAAAAATTGACTAACCTAAATGAGTGGAAGAAAGCTAACCCTACTTTATTTGTTAAGGGAGGTTTGCTATGTGAAAGTCCCAATGAATCACCACCCATTAAGGTTACTCACCCAATCACTGGTAAAGCTGTTGACCTAGGCTCAAACACTGTTAGAAGACCTACCATTAAATATGCAGAGATGTATAGGAATAATAGGTCACCCAAGAGCCAAGTTAGCAATTCTGGAACAGGTTTCTTCTCTTCTAGACCTAAGGTTGTGTCTAAGAAAGCCTGTTACAATTGTGGTAGCTTTTCACATTTGGCATACAAGTGTGTCAACGCTCCCAAAGCCAGCGCTGACAGGAACAATTTCAGCGCTGACATGAAGAAAGTCAACGTTGTTAGAAAGTCAAACGTTGTCAGACCCAAACCTTGTGTGCAGCAAAGTCCACAAGTGATTAGACCTGCCCCATTCTTTTCTAAAAGGTCTAACACTCATGGACAAAGACCATTTCAAAAGACAAACACCTGGTCAAATAGGCAATGGGTTCCTGTAGCAAACCCTAGGTTCCACGCTGACAAGGGTAATTTCAGCGTTGACAGGACAAATTCTAACGCTGACAGAAACGTGACCAGACCTAAATATTTGCAGCCACAAGGTAAGGGGTCTAAAGCTTCTTCAAGCTTAACATGGAGACCCAAGAAAGATCAAAACCCTAATGATAATGGGATTTCAATGACTTGTAATAGATTTAATTACATTTCAAAGGTCATTACAAAACCAATTGGGGTTAACTAGGTATTTCATCCTAAAAAGGATGAGAATGGGGTTGTTGTGACAACTAAGTCTGTTCTTATTGAACAACCAGATGAATCCAAGTCTTTTGAGACTTGGGTTCCCAAAGAAAACTAACTTGTTTTCTTTATGTGCAGGGCATTCAAAGACAGATCAATGATTATGGATATTGGGATAGTGGATGCTCAAGGCACATGACAGGGAAGGAAGACTATCTGACGAATTTCACCCCTATTAAAGATGGTGACAAGGTATACTTTGGAGGTGGTTATGGTACAATCACAGGCAAAGGAACCCTTCTCACCAATAATCTGCGTTTTGAGAACGTCTTCCTGGTAAAAGAACTTGATTATAATCTGTTTAGTGTATCACAAGTATGTGATAACAAAAATAAGGTTCTTTTTACTGATACTGAGTGTTTGGTGTTAAGCAAGGATTTTAAGATCCCTGATGAGAAATACATTGAGTATAGAACACCTAGGCATAAGGACATATATAATGTGAATTTAAATGGGATTAAAATGAATACCAATATGTCTTGTTTTTATGCTAAGGCCTCAGTAGATGAGAGTAATTTGTGGCACAGGAGACTAGCGCACATAAATTTTAAAAATATAAATAGACTTGTGAGGCTTGGTTTAGTTGATGGTTTGCCTGAGAAGGCCTTCCACAATGACCACTCTTGTGTTGCATGTCTTAAAGGCAAGCAGCACAAGGTCTCATTCAAGTCCAAACAGGTGCATACTAGTTCCAGACCTCTTCATATGCTTCACATGGACCTTTTTGGTCCAACAAATATAGAAAGTTTGAATGGTAAGTCATATTGCTTTGTTGTCATAGATGACTTCTCTAGATTTACTTGGACATTCTTTCTAGCTATGAAGAGTGACACAGCTGATGTTCTTATTGATTTTATCACTCAGATTGAGAAAAGGTCTGGCAATGAGGTTAAAATGCTTAGGAGTGATAATGGTGGAGAATTTAGGAACAAGAAGCTAGATGATTTCTGTGCCAGGAAAGGAATTACTAGGCAATTTAGTATTGCTAGAACCCCACAACAAAATAGGGTTGCTGAGAGGAAAAATAGAACCCTAATTGAAGCAGCCAGAACAATGTTGGCTGATGCTCACTTTCCAATAGCCTTTTGGGCTGAGGCTGTTAATACAGCATGCTATGTGCAAAATAGAGCATTGGTTAACAAGATTCAGAACAAAACACCTTATGAGTTACTTTGGGGAAGAAAACCTAATATTGGTTTTCTCAGACCTTTTGGATGTCATGTAGTAGTATTGGATACTAGTGATGCCTTAGGGAAATTTAGTGCAAAAGGTGATGAGGGCTATTTCATGGGGTATTCAGTCCAGAGCAAGGGTTATAGGGTTTATCTTAAGGAGGACAAACGTATAGTTGAGAGAGTACATGTTAGGTTCTTAGAGAATAAACCTAGTGATCCTGAAAGTGGTCCTAATTGGTTGTTTGATTTGGAACCCTTATCTAGAACTTTAAATTATATGCATGTCACTAATCAAGACATTGTGAAGGTAACTTCAAATGTTGTGGAGGAACAAGTTGTTAATGTTTCAGGTACACAGGTTCATGAGAAGGTTGGATCACAAGCAGAAAAGGCATCTCCTACATTAGAATATGTCACAATTCCCATTTGGACATATGCTTTTGCTGCTGCTGCTGCTGCTGGACAAGATAATGGTGGTTTCCAAATACCACCAGATACAAACATGCATGGTTCTGCAGGCGCTGACAAAGGCAAATCTAGCGCTGACAAGACCAATTCAGACGTTGATGGCTCAGACGTTGACAACAACATTTCAAGCGCTGTTAGCCCAGACGCTGACAACCAAGATTCAGACGTTGACAACACTTATGGGCATCTTTTCTCTTCCAATTTTGAACAAGGTGGACCTTCCAATGTTCTTGAAGAAGTTCCCATTGATCAAAGAGAGTCTGATGAAGAAGATATTGGCAACATGGAGCGTGAGGTTGAGGACACCAGACTTTTTGAAGGAGGGGTTCTCACTTCCACAATGAAGAATCACCCCACATCTCAGATCATTGGTGATATTATGACTCCAGTTCAGACTAGAAGATCTCATCAAGGTCTTGGTGGATTTATTGCCAATATACACAAGAAGGTTGATACCCCTCTTGTGCAAGCATGTTTGTTTGCATATTTTCTGTCACAAGAAGAACCCACGAAAATATTTGATGCTCTCAAAGAACCAAGTTGGGTGGAAGCAATGCAGGATGAGCTTCACCAATTTGCAATTCAGGATGCTTGGGAGCTGGTTGATTGTCCTAGATATGTCAGACCTATAGGGACAAGATGGGTTCTCAGGAACAAAAGAGATGAAAGAGGCATTATGGTCAGAAACAAGGCAAGGTTAGTGGCTCAAGGTTATACACAAGAGGAGGGGATAGACTATGAGGAGGTCTTTGCACCAGTTGCAAGGATTGAAGCTAATAGGATTTTTCTAGCCTATGCCTCTTGCATGGGTTTCACAGTCTATCAGATGGATGTTAAGAGTGCTTTTCTGTATGGCACCATTGTTGAGGAAGTATATGTCATGCAACCTCCTGGTTTTGAGGATCCAGAGCATCCAGATAAAGTGTATAGAGTCAAAAAGGCTATGTATGGCCTTCATCAAGCCCCTAGAGCATGGTATGGTACTCTGTCTACCTATTTGGTGGACAATGGATTCAAGAGGGGCACCATAGATCAGACACTATTTACCAAGAAGAAAGGCAAGGATGTGTTGCTTGTGCAGGTCTATGTTGATGATATCATTTTTGGGTCTACTGATCCAAAGATGAGTGAGGATTTCTCCAAGCTTATGACAGAAAAATTCAAGATGAGTGCTATGGGGGAGATGAACTTCTTTCTAGGTTTACAAGTTCAGCAGAAAGAGGATGGTATCTTCATCTCCCAGGACAAATATGTTGCTGAGATCTTGAAGAAGTTTGGCTTTTCTCCACATGAAAAGAGGGCTACTACTCCTATGGATAGAGAACACCCTTGGGGAAAGATTGGAGATGGGAAAGATGTTGATGTCAGGCACTATAGATCCATGATTGGATCCTTGATGTATCTTACTGCCTCCAGACCTGACATTATGTTTGCTGTGTGTGCTTGTGCACGCCATCAAGTGACTCCCAAAGAATGTCACGTTTATGCTGTGAAGAGGATCTTTAGGTACCTAAGATGCTACCCTAGTCTTGGTTTGTGGTACCCAAAGAATTCACCATTGGAGCTGATTGCATATTCAGATAGTGATTATGGAGGTGATAAGTTTGACAGGAAATCCACAACTGGTGGATGTCAGTTTCTTGGGAGCAGGTTAATATCTTGGCAATGCAAGAAACAAACAGTGGTGGCTAATTCTACAACTGAAGCAGAATATGTGGCTGCAGCTGCATGTTGTGGTCAAGTGTTGTGGATTCAGAACCAGCTATTGGACTATAGGTATAATTTCATGCATACTAAGATATTTGTTGACAATAATAGTACTTTATGCATCATTAAGAATCCTGTACATCATTCTAAAACTAAACACATAGAAATTAGACACCATTTTATAAGAGATTGCTTTGAGAAAGGTTTAATACAACCAGATAGGGTTGACACTGAGGAAAATGTGTCAGATTTATTAACTAAACCTTTTGATGCTGGGAGATTTCAATACTTAGTAACAAGTATTGGAATGGTTAATCTCACATAATATGTGTTTTGGATTCTTTTTGTAAAAGTATGTACAGGATGATGCATTATTATTATTGGTCTTATTGATGATTTAGATTTTCCACTATATTTTTCTAACACTAACAAAGGTTGCTTGAACGCTGATAAGCGTTTTTGCAATGTTGTCAGCAATATAATTGTCTAACGCTGACAAAGCTTCCCTCAACGCTGTCATGTGTTATCGGGGCGTTGTCAGCAACAATGTTAGTTTTGTGGTTTTCAATTTAAATGTGCAGATGGTGTTAGCAGTATACCATTGGATATAGAGTTGCTTATGGATCAATGGAGAAGCATTTGGACAAGTTTTTATTTATGGATGATGGTTGGAATGTTTCATTCCTATCTTGACATAAATTTTTTATGTTCATGCATGATTTTAGCAAACTTTTTGTATCTTTGTTTAAGGGGAGGTTTTAGGAACCTTTAGGATGTTTGGGTATCCATATGATACTCTTATCACAATTCTAGATTGTGTCCACAGGTGAGTATGAGTTAGTTTTTCTAAATCATGAGGCACTGTAGCATGCATAGTATATCACCTTTGCATGCTGCCAAGACATTTTTGGCCTAGAATTGGTTGTGGTCTGTTGGGAGACTTGGGAATTATTTTGATATGGGATTTACCTGGGAGTAACAAGGATTTTATAAGGTAACTTTGTTGTTAAGAGTTTTGGTTAGCAAGGGACACTAGAGGACTGTTATGTCTATCTTGCTTATGCAAGTATGCATAACTGGACAGTGCTTGCCGCCCTATGATAATTATCAGCTTTTGGTTATCTTCTCTAGGATAAATTACTTGTTAAGGTCATTTTTCACTTTTTAAAATAATTTTATTTTTAGACGCTGACAAGAATTTTCCAAGCGTTGTTGTGACCAAATTGGACGCTGACATGGCTTTAGGCAAACATTGACAAGATTATAGCCGTTGGGCGTTGATAGGTTATTTTTGACCGTTGACACTCAATGGGACCTACCCAGTTGTTACTTTTTGACATATTTTCAAGCCGTAATTTTAGGAGTTGTTACTTTCATTTAATGCATGAGATAACTTATACCTTTTTCAATATTTTCATGATTGATTTTTGAAAATCTTTGCCTATTTTTGGGCCAATCACATGCATTCTTTCTCTCCTAAAAATTTGGCTTTTATTTTAAGCAGGGTATCTATAATTCTTGTCTAACACTTTTCTCTTATCAACTTCATCTTCTACACTTAAAATTAACAGCTTTCATCAATGGCACCAAAGTTTAACTCAGCAGAATTGGAATTGGGGTTCAGGTCTCAACACAACATGATTGCTTATCTTGCTGCTGATGATACTCTGTTTCCTCAATACACACAAATGGTGGCGTATTTGAACGCATCCCCACTAAGGTATGCTCTTTCTCATGCACCACTCATTCCAGTCACACACATTAAGCAGTTTTGGACCACTGTCAGTTCCTCAACAGTTAATGGAGTGACCACATTGACTTCTATTGTTCATGGGAGATCTTGGGTAGTTACTGAGGCTTTGGTACGCCAAGCCTTGCATCTTGATGATGCTGATGGTATAGCCACCCTTCCCATAAATGAAATAGAACAAGGGCTTAGGGCTTCGGGATATCCCTTTCCTGATGAAGGTACTCTAAACAAGTATCATAAGCAGGAACTTCCCCCAGTCTGGAAGTACCTCATACACGTCCTCCTTCAATGTTTGAGTCCCAAATGTACTGCACATAATGAGATCAATAGATCCATTGCAAGTGCTATTGTGTGCATTGCAACAGGGCAAAAATATAACTATTCTAAAATGATTTTTGAGGGGATGTGTAAAAACAAGGGGACAAAAATGACTTTAGCTTATCCTCGTTTTCTGCAAATGGTTTTTGATGATCAAGGATACTGCTCAAGGGATCACAATGATTTTTATAAGATCCCTGAGCAAAAGAAAGCTATTTTTATGAAGATGGATTCACCACCCCATAGAGACTTACCTTTAACCCCAGCCATGCTTGCTGTTATTGCAGCAGCACAAACCCAACCAGACCCCCAACCTCAAATTGACCCTCAACCACAACTTGAACCAATTCCTAAACCTTTACCCTCACCTGAACAAATGCAAATTGACCAAGAACCCTTTGACGCTGACACATCAAATGTTGGCGTTGATGTGCTTATTTCCAACGCTGACACACAACCTTCACAATCCCAAACACCCCTTAACCAACCCACATCTACCCATTCTTCCACACCATCTTCCACACCCCCTGAATATAGGTTGATGAAACGCCAAAGGACTACTGGAGTGTTCTCCTCTGGTGGTCCTAGCCATGTAGCAGAGAGAACCACCACCACAAGTGTGGCTGGTGACCTGGATGAGGCTGGGACTATTGGTTCTGGCTTAGAAGCTGGCCAAGGCAGTCCCACCATAATTAAGTCCTCATCCATGCCCAATGAATCTGACTTGGGAGGTCAAATCCCCATTTTAGAAGAGGGCAGACTGGAACCAATGACTCTTTTGGAATTGACGGTAGTCTGCATTAGCTTGCAAAAGCAAAATGCAGACTTAGTACAAGTTGTCAGCTCACAAGGCCTTGAACTCAAGCAATTGAGGGAGAGGATTGTTGTTTTGGAAAGTGATCGTGCTAGAAGGGGTATGGAGGAATCTTCCAAAGGGGAGGAAGATCAAATAAATCTGAGTGATAAGGGCAGCCAGGATGGTCAATCAATGGATGTTGCTGAAGCCCTTACATCTTTGAAGAAACAAACAGGTTTTGATACGTCCTTAGTCTCTCCCACCAACTTAAATTTATCATTTACAGCTATGTTGAGAGAGGTTACACAAGGCGCTGAGGGAAAATATTTGAGCGTTGACAAGGCAAATTTGGACGCTGATAGAAGTATTTTGGGCGCTGATAGGATAAATTTGGGCGTTGACAGACCTGCACATGAAGGTGATGTATCCCAGTCATCATCTATCATCAAGGAGGTTTCTACTCAGGTATTACCATCTACCTTACCAACCATTGCACCATCAGATAAGGGTAAGGGTAAATTGGTAGAAGAGATTGTTCCAAAAGATGCAGCTCAAGTTGAATTTGATAGAAGATTGGCTGCACAAATCATGGAACAAGATGAAAAGGAGAAGTCACCATTTGTTGTGTCTTCAGAAGAAGAAAGTGATGGAGCTAGCTCAGACTCAAGTGTAATGATTATAGAACCTGAAAGGCTTGAGTATGGAGATGAGTTGGCCAAAGAGAAGCTGAGAGAATTGAAATTGCAGGTTGACTTTGACATGCCAGAGGTGGTTCAAATGTACAATTCTTGGGAAGAAAGCTGCATGGATAATCCAGACTTGACCATTTCAGATCAAATATGGGGTTTGGAGCTTCTTCTTAGAGTTCAGAAGGATTGCCAGGTAATTTTGAAACACAAGGCAAGCAATATTCTCTCAGAGTTGAAAAGGGATAGAAGGGAGCTCTACTTTATGTTGCTCAGATGTCATGGAGTTGGATGGACATATCAGAAGTTGAAGGCTTTGACATTTGATGAGTTGGAAAACAAGGCTTATCCCATTTGGGTGAGAGTGCAAGAAGCAAACACTCTCAGACTTCTTTCAGATGAAAGAAAGGAGGAACTTGCAGAAGAAATGGAAATCAAGAAAGCTATGATGATTCCCAGGCCAGTGAAGAAGGGAATTAAATTTGAGTTTCCAAAAGATATGGATCCACTATATCCAAGTGAAGCAGTTATAAGAAAGAGCCTCAAGCTCTCCCCATTAGAAGCTTCAAATATGGTGCAAGTGTTACCATTAGATTCCAGGAATCCTATTGTGAGCTATGATGAGGATGAATGTGGATTCTGGAAGATTGGCAGATTTGGCAAGGTGGTACACACTTTTACCACTCTCATATCTTTGTTTGCAAGTTGTGATAGAGAAGACTTGGTGGACCTTTGGAGGTTGCTGGAGACCAAGTATGAGGCTGAAGCACCAACTTCAGCTAATGGAATAAAACTTTGGACCACATTCAAAAGAATGTGTGGACCAAAAGATGAGGATCCTGCAATATGGAAGGATCTTGAAGATGACCTCAGTGGTCTTCAATGGAGGTTATATTCAGCTGCTGGTGTATACCATTTGAGTTCTACAAAGTTTGCTGAGTATCTACTTGTGGATGCTCAGTATTTCATATCCAATGCTATTTTGGAAAAGATGAAGGACACTCAGCTGGAGATAGATTATTCAAGTGACGTGGCAAAAGATTTGATCAGATTTATTCATTACCAATATGAGAAGGTTTGTAAGATTCCTCCTAGTCCTTAATGCTTATTCAGAAACTTGATCACAAGAGTGGATATCAAGTTTAAGGGAGGATTGTTGGGAATAAATTAAGGCCAGATCACTTGAGCGCTGACAAGAACAATTCAAGCGTTGACAAGAACAATACAAGTGCTGACAGCTCAAGCGTTGACAAGTTAAAGTCAAGCGTTGACACATTGAAGACAAGCACTGATGGAAGATATAATCTACACGTTTATTATATTCTAGAATACTTCTAGTAAGGATAGAAACGACAATGTATTTTCTATATTTATCTTTACCTAGAATAGTTGATACGTAGATTATTGTACAAGGCTTCTTATGTCTATAAAAGAAGGCCTTTAGGTTAATGTTTAATAATTAAGTTTTCATATAAGTTTTCGTTCGTAAACATCTTTCATTGTAAGCAAGTTCGACATTCATAATCAAAGTGAAAGTTTGTTTACATCTTGTGTGTTCTTGTATAAGTGTTAATTCCGCATAACACTTAGATTCATAAAGCATATACAAAGATTTCTCTACGTGTATTACTTGATCTAATCTCGTATACACAAAGCTAATCGATCTAAGTTTGGGATCAACAAGTGGTATCAGAGCTTGTTGAGGAACTTTTGATCTTTAAAGAACACCAGAACCCTAAAAACACCAAAACCCTAATTTTCTCAGAAACCCTAACAACATCATGTCTGAAGCAATAACCTCCTCCTCCTCACCCTTACCAAACATCAAGATTCCCATGCTTGATGCAACCAACTTTGACTTATGGAATATCAACTTTGAACAATATCTGGGGATCTATGACTACACACTCTGGGAGATTATTGAATATGGAAACACATTCAATAAGGCTCAAAAGATTCTTGATGCCATTAGTCAAAGAACAGCTGTTGAAGGATGCCCTGAAGAGGATAAGAAAGAAAAACCTGGAGATGGTAGAGCTGTAGCTGCTGATGATATTGCAAAGAAAAGGGTTGACATGAAAGCCCTAAATATTCTGAAAGTCTCTTTGGGACAAGAAAACCAGCATAAATATAGAGGCTATGAATCTGCTAAGGATCTTTGGGAAGCTCTTGAAGTTGCATATGGTGGCAATGCAGACACTAAGGAAGAAAAGAAAAAGCAACTTCTACATGATTATGCTGTCTTCAAAGCTCAACCCAATGAGAAACTGAGTAGTGTGAGAAGCAGATTGCTTGACATCACAAGTAAGTTGTCCTTCATGGGGACACAAGTTGGTGATGTTGACACCAATGCTACCTTTCTTAAAAGTCTTGTTGAGGCATGGAAGATTGAGGCAAGATCTATTCTTGCCAACAATACTTACAAGAGCTCCTCGTTTGATGACATCTACAACAAACTAAGACTGTTGGAAGATGAAACTCTTTCAGAGCATGGAAGCAAATCTAGCACCAGCAACATGGCCTTCTTCTCTCATAGTGAAGGTCAATTCAATCAGAAGGACTCTTATATGCATCCAGTTACTGGATCATCATATGTCAGCGCTGGAACAAGTCCTGTCAACGTCTCCTTTTCAGACGCTGACACATTCAAGAATGACTCCCCAAGAGTTAAACCTGCTGGTTTGGATTTGGATACTGTTTGTGCTTACATTGCTTCTTTGCCCAATGGTTCAGTGATTACATATGAGGACCTTGAGCAGATAAGTGATGAGCACTTGGAAGAGATGGACATCAAGTGGAACATGGCTCTTGCTAGTATAAGAGCAAATAGGTGGAACAGAAGGTTCAAGAAGAAAATGACCTTCAATGCTAAAGACACAGCTGGATTTGACAAATCCAAAGTTGAATGCTACAATTGCCATCGTATGGGGCACTTCATGAGGGAATGCAGATCTCCTAGAAGATCTGATGCTGGTAAACCCTCAAGTCAGGTTGTTAAAGCTCAGGATTCCAAAGCCATGGTTGCAGTTCAAGGAATTGATGGTACAGGATGGGATTGGAGCTATCTGGCTAAGGATGCTGAAGAGGACAAAGCTTTGGTTGCTGATATTTAAGAAGAAGAGCATGTTGAATATGCTCTCATGGCACACTCCTCCTCTTCATCTGATAATAAGGTATATGATGATGCTTTTTGTAGCAAAGGTTGTAGGTTAAACACTGAAAGACTTAATAAAGAGGTGTTAAAACTAAAAGATGACATGAGCACTGAATGGTGTAAATTGTCTAATTACCAACTAGCTCTTACTGAAACTGAGAAAACCGTTTCTGAATATAAGAAAATGGAATTTGACTTAAAAGATAAGATCAATATCTTAAAACATGAGCTAGAGGGTAGTATGGATGTTAGAAACATCATGAAAAAGGTTAATAGTGAATTACAGGCTAAGTTAGATGAGGCCATTAAGAACAAAGATAATGTTGACCTCAAAATTCAAAGATTTGATAGAGCCACCCAAACCCTAGGAGACTGTGTAGCTAAACAGAGGGATCCTAAGGACATGACTGGGATTGGGATGAATGATTACTCTCTGGTTCCACCACCAGCTGGTGACTTTTATGGTGTCCTTAGAAAGGACTTGTCTTGGACTGGTATACCAGAATGCCAAGAAGAGGAATTCATTCCTCCACCAAGAGTTGTCACTCCAGTGGAAGAGTATCAACAAAAATTGACTGACCTAAATGAGTGGAAGAAAGCTAACCCTACTTTATTTGTTAAGGGAGGTTTGCTATGTGAAAGTCCCAATGAATCACCACCCATTAAGGTTACTCACCCAATCACTGGTAAAGCTGTTGACCTAGGCTAAAACACTGTTAGAAGACCTACCATTAAATATGCAGAGATGTATAGGAATAATAGGTCACCCAAGAGCCAAGTTAGCAATTCTGGAACAGGTTTCTTCTCTTCTAGACCTAAGGTTGTGTCTAAGAAAGCCTGTTACACTTGTGGTAGCTTTTCACATTTGGCATACAAGTGTGTCAACGCTCCCAAAGCCAGCGCTGACAGGAACAATTTCAGCGCTGACAGGAAGAAAGTCAACGTTGTTAGAAAGTCAAACGTTGTCAGACCCAAACCTTGTGTGCAGCAAAGTCCACAAGTGATTAGACCTGCCCCATTCTTTTCTAGAAGGTCTAACACTCATGGACAAAGACCATTTCAAAAGACAAACACCTGGTCAAATAGGCAATGGGTTCCTGTTGCAAACCCTAGGTTCAACGATGACAAGGGTAATTTCAGCGTTGACAGGACAAATTCTAACGCTGACAGAAACGTGACCAGACCTAAATATTTGCAGCCACAAGGTAAGGGGTCTAAAGCTTCTTCAAGCTTAACATGGAGACCCAAGAAAGATCAAAACCCTAATGATAATGGGATTTCAATGACTTGCAATAGCTTTAGTTACATTTCAAAGGTCATTACAAAACTAATTGGGGTTAACTGGGTATTTCATCCTAAAAAGGATGAGAATAGGGTTGTTGTGAGAACTAAGTCGGTTCTTATTGAACAACCAGATGAATCCAAGTCTTTTGAGACTTGGGTTCCAAAAGAAAACTAATTTGTTTTCTTTATGTGCAGGGCATTCAAAGACAGATCAATGATTATGGATATTGGGATAGTGGATGCTCAAGGCACATGACAGGGAAGGAAGACTATCTGACGAATTTCACCCCTATTAAAGATGGTGACAAGGTATACTTTGGAGGTGGTTATGGTACAATCACAGGCAAAGGAACCCTTCTCACCAATAATCTGCGTTTTGAGAACGTCTTCCTGGTAAAAGAACTTGATTATAATTTGTTTAGTGTATCACAAGTATGTGATAACAAAAATAAGGTTCTTTTTACTGATACTGAGTGTTTGGTGTTAAGCAAGGATTTTAAGATCCCTGATGAGAAATACATTGAGTATAGAACACCTAGGCATAAGGACATATCTAATGTGAATTTAAATGGGATTAAAATGAATACCAATATGTCTTGTTTTTATGCTAAGGCCTCAGTAGATGAGAGTAATTTGTGGCACAGGAGACTAGGGCACATAAATTTAAAAAATATAAATAGACTTGTGAGGCTTGGTTTAGTTGATGGTTTGCCTGAGAAGGCCTTCCACAATGACCACTCTTGTGTTGCATGTCTTAAAGGCAAGCAGCACAAGGTCTCATTCAAGTCCAAACAGGTGCATACTAGTTCCAGACCTCTTCATATGCTTCACATGGACCTCTTTGGTCCAACAAATATAGAAAGTTTGAATGGTAAGTCATATTGCTTTGTTGTCACAGATGACTTCTCTAGATTTACTTGGACATTCTTTCTAGCTATGAAGAGTGACACAGCTGATGTTCTTATTGATTTTATCACTCAGATTGAGAAAAGGTCTGGCAATGAGGTTAAAATGCTTAGGAGTGATAATGGTGGAGAATTTAGGAACAAGAAGCTAGATGATTTCTGTGCCAGGAAAGGAATTACTAGGCAATTTAGTATTGCTAGAACCCCACAACAAAATGGGGTAGCTGAGAGGGAAAATAGAACCCTAATTGAAGCAGCCAGAACAATGTTGGCTGATGCTCACTTTCCAATAGCCTTTTGGGCTGAGGCTGTTAATACAGCATGCTATGTGCAAAATAGAGCATTGGTTAACAAGATTCAGAACAAAACACCTTATGAGTTACTTTGGGGAAGAAAACCTAATATTGGTTTTCTCAGACCTTTTGGATGTCATGTAGTAGTATTGGATACTAGTGATGCCTTAGGGAAATTTAGTGCAAAAGGTGATGAGGGCTATTTCATGGGGTATTCAGTCCAGAGCAAGGGTTATAGGGTTTATCTTAAGGAGGACAAACGTATAGTTGAGAGAGTACATGTTAGGTTCTTAGAGAATAAACCTAGTGATCCTGAAAGTGGTCTTAATTGGTTGTTTGATTTGGAACCCTTATCTAGAATTTTAAATTATATGCCTGTCACTAATCCAGACATTGTGAAGGTAACTTCAAATGTTGTGGAGGAACAAGTTGTTAATGTTTCAGGTACACAGGTTCATGAGAAGGTTGGATCACAAGCAGAAAATGCATCTTCTACATTAGAATATGTCACAATTCCCATTTGGACAGATGCTTTTGCTGCTGCTGCTGCTGCTGGACAAGATAATGGTGGTTTCCAAATACCACCAGATACAAACATGCATGGTTCTGCAGGCGCTGACAAAGGCAAATCTAGCGCTGACAAGACCAATTCAGACGTTGATGGCTCAGACGTTGACAACAACATTTCAAGCGTTGTTAGCCCAGACGCTGACAACCAAGATTCAGACGCTGACAACACTTATGGGCATCTTTTCTCTTCCAATTTTGAACAAGGTGGACCTTCCAATGTTCTTGAAGAAGTTCCCATTGATCAAAGAGAGTCTGATGAAGAAGATATTGGCAACACGGAGCGTGAGGTTGAGGACACCAGACTTTTTGAAGGAGGGGTTCTCACTTCCACAATGAAGAATCACCCCACATCTCAGATCATTGGTGATATTATGACTCCAGTTCAGACTAGAAGATCTCATCAAGGTCTTGGTGGATTTATTGCCAATATACACAAGAAGGTTGATACCCCTCTTGTGCAAGCATGTTTGTTTGCATGTTTTCTGTCACAAGAAGAACCCAAGAAAATATTTGATGCTCTTAAAGAACCAAGTTGGGTGAAAGCAATGCAGGATGAGCTTCACCAATTTGCAATTCAGGATGTTTGGGAGCTGGTTGATTGTCCTAGATATGTCAGACCTATAAGGACAAGATGGGTTCTCAGGAACAAAAGAGATGAAAGAGGCATTATGGTCAGAAACAAGGCAAGGTTAGTGGCTCAAGGTTATACACAAGAGGAGGGGATAGACTATGAGGAGGTCTTTGCACCAGTTGCAAGGATTGAAGCTAATAGGATTTTTCTAGCCTATGCCTCTTGGATGGGTTTCACAGTCTATCAGATGGATGTTAAGAATGCTTTTCTGTATGGCACCATTGTTGAGGAAGTATATGTCATGCAACCTCCTGGTTTTGAGGATCCAGAGCATCCAGATAAAGTGTATAGAGTCAAAAAGGCTATGTATGGCCTTCATCAAGCCCCTAGAGCATGGTATGGTACTCTGTCTACCTATTTGGTGGACAATGGATTCAAGAGGGGCACCATAGATCAGACACTATTTACCAAGAAGAAAGGCAAGGTGTTGGAAATACGTTTTACGTATTTATGAAGGATCGGTCGCTCCAACGATAATTATGTAATGGGCTCGTGATCTATTTAATTCATGTATAGTCCATATAGCCCACATGTAGGGTGGGCTATATATATATCCCCTCCTAGCATGTTAGGAGGGGTTGTTGATTACCATTGACAATTAATCATATTTCCATCTTTTCTTTCTCTCTCTACATTTCCCCTTTTCTCTCCTTTCTCTCTCTAATCCTTCATCTCTTTCCTTCATTTCCTTATGATTATCATCTAAATCAACCATCTAAATCCACCAAATCCATCATATAGAATAGGCCATTAATCTCGTAGACCTTCAATTGGTATCAGAGCGTGTGTTTGTGTATTCAACAATGGCGGCAAGATGAATAAACAGTGAAAGGAGAATAGTGAGAGGCGGGGGGTGTGTTGTTTGACTTAGGTCAAAAATTTGACAATTTTCCATAAATCACACTTTTAGTCCCTCTATTATCTATACTTTTTCCTTTTTGTTTCTAATTTTTTCCATTTCACTTAACTCTTGTTTAACGTACACACATTAGCAAACGCATCTATTAGCATATCTCCAAAATCTAAAAGCAATGCCTATCACTTAGAACGAACACTGGTCGTTTTCTAAAGCAAAAACCACTCAATTACCATGTAGCCCTTAATTTTCACAATCACTTTTGAAAATCAATTTTAATGACGAAGATGATTTTACTATTTTCTCCCCCTTAAACGATGACCCGTTTTCTATTTAAAGAGCTGTAGTCATTGTTTAAAGAGTCAAATAGTGATGAAAGCATTTCCAATTTCTCTTGAAAAATTTTGATTCGTGGTTTTAATAAGATTTCTCTTATTTTAACAAATTAATGCACTGAGACGTACACAAATTCGTGTCAGACCAAGTTATAAAGTAAACTTGATCCCTTTGCATGATTTGAAAAGATCACATGATTTGAAAAGATCACGAGTTATAGACTATTTAGAACTTTGTTTCTTGGAGCGACCTCCCTTAGGGGGAGATTGTTGGAAATACGTTTTACGTATTTATGAAGGATCGGTCGCTTCAACGATAATTATGTAATGGGCTCGTGATCTATTTAATTATTGTATAGTCCATATAGCCCACATGTAGGGTGGGCTATATATAACCCCTCCTAGCATGTTAGGAGGGGGTTGTTGATTCCATTTTACAATTAATCATTTTTCCATTTCACTTTCTCTCTCTACAACTCTCTCCCTTCTCTCCTTTCTCTCTCTAATCCCTCATCTCATTCCTTCATTTCTTCATGTTTATCATCTAAATCAACCACATAAATCCACCAAATTCATGATATAGAATAGGCCATTAATTACGTAGACCTTCAATTGGTATCAGAGCCATGGTTAGTTTGGTTTATTCTTGTTTTATTTCTTTTTGATTTTGGTGGGTTTTTGATTTAATCATGTTTAAACTTTAAAAAGTTTGTATTTTTTATAAAAAGTTTGTGTTTTTATGTGTTAAATCATATCAAATCTTCAAAGTTATTTACTTTTTAGATAAAAAAAAAATCACAAATTTTTATATATAAAAATCAAAAATTCTTTCTCAAATCTTAAAAAGTTGTGTTTTTATAAAAAAGTTGGTGTTTTTTATAAATGTTTTTGTTTTTCTCTTTTTAATTTTGTATTTTTTCTTTTGATTAAATCATTCTATTTTTGTTTTTTTTTTTTTTTTTTTTTTTTTTTTTGTTTCAACTTCTTAAATTGAACTTTTAATTTTGTTCTCACTTTAATTTTTTTTATTATTATCAATTTTAGTCTATCAATTATCACTTATATTGTTATATCAGTTTATAATCAGTTTTTTTATATAATCATTTTAAATTTTTTATATACCAGTTTTTATATATTATTTTTTTATTTTTATCTGGGTTTCAAGGCTGTCCAGTTGTCCAGTTGTCCATTGTTTCTGTCCATCTCAGTCTCATCAAATCTGTCATACCCAAAAGTTCCATTTTAAATTCAAATGTTCCGAATCAATATCTAACTTCCGAATCAAACCTAAAAAAGTTCCGGGTGAAAGAACATCCGAATCAAGGACTTCCGGATCAAGCCAAAAGTTCCGGATCAAGAAGTTCCGGATCAAGAAGTTCCGGATCAAGAACTTCCGAACCAAGAACTTCCGGATCAAGAACAAAGTTCCGATTCGGAACTCTTCCGAATGAATGAAAAGTTCCGAATGAAACCATTTCAAACATAACGGACAAATTGGGCAAATCATCGTCTTTTAATTAGACTCATTCCCTCCAGACTTACACAAAACAAGACCTTCGACTCGATACTCACTCAAAACCTTTAACTGACTCAAATCATGCCCCAACCAAGACTCGTCCTATACTAAAACCTCGACTCCAGACAAACATTTCATTCGAACCACAACACCAGCCTCGATAACAAAGTCTCAAAATACAAGACTCGACTCGCAAACCGGACAGACTCGACTCACTCAAACACAACAAATCCCCACACACCCAACAAAAATCTCAAACCAAGATCTCAGATTTTTAAATCTCGTGTCTTGCATGTCACGATCCGTTTTAGATCCGGTCACGAAATTCAATATTTCATCATAAATCTTGTGTACAGGTTTAACCTTCCTTCAATTTTCGAACTCAATTAAACAATCAAGAACAAGAGTGTTCTGATTTGTTTTTTGGTTCGGTTTTTTAAACACAACTTACAACATCACACAACAAACACCCTCATCAAACCCTCTCATAACAATCTCTCATCCTCTCATCACCAACCCACCACCGATTCATTACCCGACTCTAACCCCGACACCCTCACACCCAAACCGACTCTAACCCATCATACTCACACCTCACCCTCGTCCCCATCAGACCCTCGTCCCCCCACCCAACCCAACACACCCCAAAAACATCAAACAGAAAGACGCTACAGTAGAAGAGAGTGAGACTCAACAAAAACATTAAAGAAAACCTACCTGTGACCCCTGTTAGGAGATCTTGAAGCCTTTATTTTTCGATGAAGACGGAGGATTCATGATTTATGAGAGAGATTTGTGAGAGATATTGAGCATCAGATTTGTATTGTGTGAGATTAGGCTGCGTTTCCTTTTTAGAGAGATTGAATCTGGTTATTTTGAGGAGAGAGAGTGATTAGGTTTAGGCGTTTTATCTTGGTGAGAGAGAGACAACTGTGTTTTTGGTTTAAGTGATTTGTGGGTGAAGAGAGATAATTTAACTGGACGGAGAAACCAAGTTAAAGGAGTGGGGCGGTGGAAGATTTTTATTGGGCCACGTGGGCGGATTAAACAAGATAGTTACTGTTTTTATTTTGACGGAGAAACCAAAGTTAAACTATATCTGATCTTCTGCCACGTTTTGGGCACGTGGCTTTTGACCAATCAAATATTATTTTGATAAATCTTTCAAACGCACGATCTTTTATTTTTTTCTTTCTTATATTTTATATATTTTAAAATTCGAATTTTTTAGTTAAATTAATCTAAATCTACTTTAAAAATATCACATTTTTTTATAGTTTTAAAATATCAGATTTTTTATTTCTTTTTTATTAAACGTTTTATTAAGTAAAAGTTTTAAATTAAGTAAATTTTCGTTTTTTATTTTTATTTTTATTTTGGAAAAAGTTTTATTTTGGATATTAATTGTTCTTTTGGATATTATTTTTGATAATCAATTAATAAAAAATTTTTTTATCTTTAATAGTTAATTTTTATATTTCTAATTTTATTTTCCATTTTAAAATATCACATTTTATTTTTTTTATTAGTTAAATTTAATTTTGTATTTTTGTCACTTTTATATTTTTATTTTGTCACTTTTATATTTTTAGCATTTTATTTAGTAATTTTTTTTGGCAAATCGTGTTAAGCGGATATTTTTTTTAAAAAAAAGTTACCGTGAAAAAAATATTTATCGGGTTAAACGTTATTGTGGCCGGATTTAAAGACAAACGTGACGAGTCAAAGTGACGAGCTTCATTTACACCATCCATCGAGGAATTTTAAGTATTATTTACGGGTCTTTCGTTTTAATCGATCTTTAATGGATTCCTTCGATTCGACATGTCAAAAGGGAGAGTTGTATTTAAGGCAAAACGAAGTTAAGAAAAGTGGCATCACCTCCTTTCAACTACTCCAGTCTCATCTTGTCACTCTTTCGGGGATTCAAGGAGGGAGTGAATTTGTGACAATCTTTGGACAAGATCGTCATATATTCATCGACTCCATTTTTACCGCTCTGACCCAACTCGCCGAGCAACTCAACCATGGAAACTTTAATCACTCTGCATCGGTACTTGCATATAAGGCTCTTGTGACACACCTCACGCCTTTCCTCCAATTTAATATCATCAAGCCTGAAAGTTCAATGATTTGCCAATCGTTTCTTCGAGATACACATACCGAGCTTCGAGTTTTCCGTGATACGATTTTGAAACTCATGTCATCGGTCTCGTCTTCGATTTATGAAAGATCTCGACTTCAGCAAACATATGATAATGGAGTGCAATAATCAATGCCGCAGATGCAAGAGGAATATTGTCATACGGTTGAAAAATTGGAGCCTAAAGATGGCAAGAGCACGGAATCAGGAGCACAACATGATGCCAGTGGCACGTCAGGGAATATTTACGAGATTTCTCTTGATGACACCTTACCCATTTATGACGAAGAGCCTGCAAACATGGTACAATGTAATGTGGTTTATGATGTATATGCTGATGATATGCCGCATATTGAGGATTCTGAACCTAATTATGACAAACATGGGATGGAAACGAGTGATAGCAATACCACTTCTGATTCATCCGATGTAAGTCATAATGGGGGAGAGATTGTTCAGAATGCTAAACATCATGATAATTATCCTATAACTGATTCATTGACTGCTTCTGATTCCAAGATTAGAGAGCTCGAAACAATTGTAGCTCAACAATCAAAAGATCTTGAGGATGCCAAACTTGAATTTTCTAAGAAAACGGTCAAATTTGAAACATACTTTGAAAAACTTGAAAAATCAAACGTTGTTCTTGAAAGAAAATTGGATCAAACTGTTTTAGATTCTAAAGCTGAAAAGGATAATCTTTTGAAACAAATTCAACTGCTTGAATCTAAGTTGGCATCCCAAGATAACTGGCTCAAAGAGAATGAGACTTTAAAAGCCCAAGTACAGGAAAAGGTTTTTGCTATAGCTGCGTTGAAAAACGAGTTAAGGAAAAGTAAAGGACCTAGTGTGGACACTAAGCTTGAAAAACCATCAATCTTGGGGAAACCGCCTACAAATCAGTTCGTCAGACAACCGATTGTCAGACAACCTACTGCATTTAGATCCGAGCGACCACAATCCTCGAGACCGCGGTTTGCCTCCCAAGTTGATTTGGTTCATCTTATTAGACCAGTCACTCCAGCAACTAGGCCCAATGTGATCACTCCAGCTTTAGCAAGACCAAATCATATGATTGCCTCTAGTTTCCCTAAAAATACCAAGACCACGTCTAGAACTAGTTCAAATGACGTTTGCCATGAATCTGATCTTAGGGAAGCTAAGCAAAAGACACATGTAAGAGATAGGAATTCCAAACCTAGTCAGATGCCTTCTAGCTTACCCAACACTGCTAACCGTAGCATGTCCAATCCTAGGAGCATCAATCAATCGTCTAGGGATTCTAGATCTTACTCGGACATTAAATATGCTACTTGTAAAACATGTAGAAAATGTGTCTTTACGGCAAATCATGATGCTTGTATCAAAAAATTGCTTAATGAGGTGAACTCCCGTGCTAGACTTAAATCCCAGTGGGTCACTAAAATCAAACCCTTTGGTAAAATGTGGCGCCCCACTGGTAGAACTTTCACTATTGTAGGAAACGAGTGCCCTTTAACTAGGATAGTCTCCGATTCTACTAAGTCTACTAGGGAGGAAATTGCAAAGGATGATACATCACTTAAGCCTGAACTTAAGATTTTCTATAAAAGGAAACGTTTGCCAACTAAGACAAGTGAATCATCCCCTCAGGCCACCTCTGACTCAAGAACAGAAAACCATGAACCCCTACGTGCTTCTAAAATAGATATCGCTAATCCATGCAAAAGTATACAAACTCCTAATGAGATTGCAGGTACCAAAGTTGATGTTCCAAAAGAACGAAGCGGTCCAATCGTTGTATACCGTTCAACTAAGGACACTCTTAGAGTTTGGTTGCTGAAGAAGCAGATATCAGAGAAACAAATGTCTCAGGGGATTCATGGTTAAGTTGCAAACTAGGACTTACAGTCACATAACAGACTGTAACTCGATCTCCAAAGACAGGAAAGTTCATCCCGATGATGACTTATCCTAAAAACGAGAAATTCATTTTTCTCGGGCATGAGCTTATGTTAAAAACATTCCACGTTTTTCAGCTCATGCACTAGGACTTACAGTCACATAACAGACTGTAACTCGATCTCCAAAGACAGGAAAGTTCATCCCGATGATGACTTATCCTAAAAACGAGAAATTCATTTTTCTCGGGCATGAGCTAAAATTAAAAATATTCGAAGTTTTTAAGCTCATGCACAATGACTTACAGTTAAATGTCAGACTGTAACTCGAACTTCAAATACAGGAAAGTTTATCATTAATGATAAACTTATCCTCATAACGAGAAATTCAATTTTCTCGGTCATGAGCTTGTCTTAAAACATTCGAAGTTTTAAGCTCAGAAAGGAAAGTGGATCTTTTAAATAAGAGAACTTTTCCTCATAACGAGAAATTAACCTTTCTCGGTCATGAGCTTTCCGTTAAAACAGTCAAAGTTTTCAAGCTCATGAAAACGACTTCTAAGTAAATGTCAGCTTAGGACTCGTTCTTTAGATAAAAGGAAAGTTTATCGCCGATGATAAACTTATTCTTAACAACGAGAAGTTTACAACTTCTCGGACTTGAGCTTTCCTAAGATATTCCAAATCTTAAGCTCAAGTAATTGGTTTTTCAAAACTTTGAACACAATTTTTCGAGAATTTCTCAAAAGGTTTTTCTAAATCTTTCAAAATTGTGTGTTCAAAAACGTTTTGATAAAACGAGCATGTCTTCTGGAATCGATAATATTTACGAACCTAGAAATGTCATTCAATAATGACACGGGGTTGTAAATAAAGTTCGAGCAGAAGTTCAAATGATTTTAAAACATGCTCAAAATGGTTTGCTATTATTTCAGATAGCAACCCGCTTTTCATAATCAAGTCAAGCATTTCACCGGAAAGCTTTGACTCAACAACGGGAATTAATTTTCTCGGGAACGTGACGAGGAGACCAACATTCGTGAACAAGAACCATGTGAATCTCTCATATGATGTTCTCCATCATTCAGGTCCTACCTCGTAAATTGTTAATCTTGTGAATTCATTATTATATATGATCTTTGCACGTAATAAATACCTTACACTTGTGTTTAAAAGGTATTTAATTTACGTTTCAGCACACCCTCATTAATTTGAGGGGGAGCTTGTGTAATTTATGAAGATAATTGGATTTGCATTTTTCTTCCCAAATTTACTTAAAATGCTATTAAATCAATTGATATTAAAAACATCGATTGGGTTAATATTTTTAATATGGGGGAGAAAATGTGATTTAATATGGGATATGATCAATCATAAATGGTTTGACTTAACGTGATAGCTCATCCCGATATGTGCAAAATGTTTTCGAATATCGTAGCATATGTTAAGGGGGAGCAAAATGGATTTGCACTTCAAAGTGGATTTCATGGTGACATACACTTACCCAAAAACATCTCTATTCACGACGGTGACGATTGTGGTGACATAAGGATGGTAGGATAGGTTAAAGTCCAATGATTTCTCTAGAACCGGAGGAATCTTCCCAAGGACATTCCATAGCTAGAAATAGTAGTCCTTAGGAAAGATGGAGAAAGATTGTGAACGTAGCTGAATGCCGACCAAGTACTTAAGTTAGCACTGGAACAATCACAACAAGGTGCTAGTTATGACGTATTGGTAAGCATTGAAGGGGTTGAAGAATGAAAAAGAATTGTAAAGATAAAGGGTGTAAAGAAAGAAGCCCTCCTTACAACTTTAGGCAGAAACCGGGTCAATACATATGCTATTGAGATCGTTTTTGTTAATGATTCTCGATATTGAAGAAAGACATCATGGACCCAGTGATGCAATGCACAACCCTTCCCAGCTAACTCAAATATCTCTCAAAAGGTATTTGTTTTAATCACACGGAGATCAACACGTTATCTATTGATTTATTCACTCCGAATAAATTGGTATTGAAAAGGTGGCACTCCTCTCCAGCCTCCGATCACTAAAAATCCAAAATGCACGATCGAGTCTAGAGCCATTTGAGATCATCAAATATCTCATTAGGACACGCTTTCATATTTCCTTGCTTCTTCACACACTGTGAAAAGTAAGAAAGATCTTAAGAGTCCTACGCAAAATCTTCATGATCTTGCCTGAACATCCGAGTAATACGAAAGTATTTACAATGAAGATGGAAATCCTTCTTGCGCGAACATCAAAAAGCTCATGGTAGGTGACTTGTGCGATTCTTTATGAATCAAACTTGTGATAACTGGAAAGCAACAGTGGTTTAATTCTTAAATGAATTTAAACACGTTCCAGGCCTCTACGCAATATCTTAATGATCTTGCCAGAACATTCAGAGTAATACTATTAAGTATTTACAGTGACGAATGGAAATCCTTCTAGTGTTAACATCAAACAGCACTTGGTAGGTAACTTGCAAGATTCTTTATGAATCAAGCTAGTGACAACTGGAAAGCAACGATGGTGCGGTTCTTAATTGAACTTCACTTGTTCCAGGAACATGAATTAACGGCTTCAAATCATGCGGATAATATTATCCAAATGATTCACTCTTTATGTTCGCAGTCTGCTTTGGACGGTCGAGTAAAGAGAACGGGTTTACCCGCGAAATCTTGTCAAGGAGGTTCTTTATTGAAAATACCTGCCACAAGTACGATATTTAATATCGTCCAACGGTCTTCACCGACCGGAGGTAAAATGCTACCAAATTAGAATGAAATGTTCAAGGCCATTTCATCCGTGTATATTGTTTTGTTGCTAACTGTCTTATGCAGCGTAACAAGAAGGTGGCATTGCGGTGTACAATCCAGAAGAAGTCGTCACCACATGCTTATACTACATACAAATAGTACTTCAACAAATTCAAGAAAGCCTGAAGGTCAAGTCTTCCGCTGTATCAAACTCTGAAGCTTTCAAGAATTTAAAAGTATAAGTATGTGGAACATGAAGTCACAAAGAGGCAAATATCACAAGTGAAGAATGCACAAGGTCAAGGCAAGGAAACATGCTCAAGACTAAAGTCAAAGATCACATCAAGCATATTCACAAGAACAAGATCGAAGACTCAAGCATAGATGCTAGGTTTAAGATTTTGTAAAAAGATGTGACCTCCCTTAGGGGGAGATTGTTGGAAATACGTTTTTCCCAATAAAGTCTCGGTCACATCTTAGTTAGCATAGATCACGAGTTATAGACTATTTAGAACTTTGTTTCTTGGAGCGACCTCCCTTAGGGGGAGATTGTTGGAAATACGTTTTACGTATTTATGAAGGATCGGTCGCTCCAACGATAATTATGTAATGGGCTCGTGATCTATTTAATTCATGTATAGTCCATATAGCCCACATGTAGGGTGGGCTATATATATATCCCCTCCTAGCATGTTAGGAGGGGTTGTTGATTACCATTGACAATTAATCATATTTCCATCTTTTCTTTCTCTCTCTACATTTCCCCTTTTCTCTCCTTTCTCTCTCTAATCCTTCATCTCTTTCCTTCATTTCCTTATGATTATCATCTAAATCAACCATCTAAATCCACCAAATCCATCATATAGAATAGGCCATTAATCTCGTAGACCTTCACAAGGATGTGTTGCTTGTGCAGGTCTATGTTGATGATATCATTTTTGGGTCTACTGATCCAAAGATGAGTGAGGATTTCTCCAAGCTTATGACAGACAAATTCAAGATGAGTGATATGGGGGAGATGAACTTCTTTCTAGGTTTACAAGTTCAGCAGAAAGAGGATGGTATCTTCATCTCCCAGGACAAATATGTTGCTGAGATCTTGAAGAAGTTTGGCTTTTCTCCACATGAAAAGAGGGCTACTACTCCTATGGATAGAAAACACCCTTGGGGAAAGATTGGAGATGGGAAAGATGTTGATGTCAGGCACTATAGATCCATGATTGGATCCTTGATGTATCTTACTGCCTCCAGACCTGACATTATGTTTGTTGTGTGTGCTTGTGCACGCCATCAAGTGACTCCCAAAGAATGTCACCTTTATGCTGTGAAGAGGATCTTTAGGTACCTAAGATGCTACCCTAGTCTTGGTTTGTGGTACCCAAAGGATTCACCATTGGAGCTGATTGCATATTCAGATAGTGATTATGGAGGTGATAAGTTTGATAGGAAATCCACAACTGGTGGATGTCAGTTTCTTGGGAGCAGGTTAATATCTTGGCAATGCAAGAAACAAACAGTGGTGGCTAATTCTACAACTGAAGCAGAATATGTGGTTGCAGCTGCATGTTGTGGTCAAGTGTTGTGGATTCAGAACCAGCTATTGGACTATAGGTATAATTTCATGCATACTAAGATATTTGTTGACAATAATAGTACTTTATGCATCATTAAGAATCCTGTACATCATTCTAAAACTAAACACATAGAAATTAGACACCATTTTATAAGAGATTGCTTTGAGAAAGGTTTAATACAACCAGATAGGGTTGACACTGAGGAAAATGTGTCAGATTTATTAACTAAACCTTTTGATGCTGGGAGATTTCAATACTTGGTAACAAGTATTAGAATGGTTAATCTCACATAATATGTGTTTTGGATTCTTTTTGTAAAAGTATGTACAGGATGATGCATTATTATTATTGGTCTTATTGATGATTTAGATTTTCCACTATATTTTTCTAACACTAACAAAGGTTGCTTGAACGCTGATACGCGTTTTTGCAATGTTGTCAGCAATATAATTGTCTAACGCTGACAAAGCTTCCCTCAACGCTGTCATGTGTTATCGGGGCGTCGTCAGCAACAATGTTAGTTTTGTGGTTTTCAATTTAAATGTGCAGATGGTGTTAGCAGTATACCATTGGATACAGAGTTGCTTATGGATCAATGGAGAATCATTTGGACAAGTTTTTATTTATGGATGATGGTTGGAATGTTTCATTCCTATCTTGACATAAATTTTTTATGTTCATGCATGATTTTAGCAAACTTTTTGTATCTTCGTTTAAGGGGAGGTTTTAGGAACCTTTAGGATGTTTGGGTATCCATATGATACTCTTATCACAATTCTAGATTGTGTCCACAGGTGAGTATGAGTTAGTTTTTCTAAATCATGAGGCACTGTAGCATGCATAGTATATCACCTTTGCATGCTGCCAAGACATTTTTGGCCTAGAATTGGTTGTGGTCTGTTGGGAGACTTGGGAATGATTTTGATATGGGATTTACCTGGGAGTAACAAGGATTTTATAAGGTAACTTTGTTGTTAAGAGTTTTGGTTAGCAAGGGACACTAGAGGACTGTTATGTCTATCTTGCTTATGCAAGTATGCATAACTGGACAGTGCTTGCCGCCCTATGATAATTATCAGCTTTTGGTTATCTTCTCTAGGATAAATTACTTGTTAAGGTCATTTTTCACTTTTTAAAATAATTTTATTTTTGGACGCTGACAAGAATTTTCCAAGCGTTGTTGTGACCAAATTGGACGCTAACATGGCTTTAGGCAAACGTTGACAAGATTATAGCCGTTGGGCGTTGATAGGTTATTTTTGACCGTTGACACTCAATGGGACCTACCCAGTTGTTACTTTTTGACATATTTTCAAGCCGTAATTTTAGGACTTGTTACTTTCATTTAATGCATGAGATAACTTATACCTTTTTCAATATTTTCATGATTGATTTTTGAAAATCTTTGCCTATTTTTGGGCCAATCACATGCATTCTTTCTCTCCTATAAATTTGGCTCCTATTTTAAACAGGGTATCTATAATTCTTGTCTAACACTTTTCTCTTATCAACTTCATCTTCTACACTTAAAATTAACAGCTTTCATCAATGGCACCAAAGTTTAACTCAGCAGAATTAGAATTGGGGTTCAGGTCTCAACACAACATGATTGCTTATCTTGCTGTTGATGATACTCTGTTTCCTCAATACACACAAATGGTGGCGTATTTGAACGCATCCCCACTAAGGTATGCTCTTTCTCATGCACCACTCATTCCAGTCACACACATTAAGCAGTTTTGGACCACTGTCAGTTCCTCAACAGTTAATGGAGTGACCACATTGACTTCTATTGTTCATGGGAGATCTTGGGTAGTTACTGAGGCTTTGGTACGCCAAGCCTTGCATCTTGATGATGCTGATGGTATAGCCACCCTTCCCATAAATGAAATAGAACAAGGGCTTAGGGCTTCGGGATATCCCTTTCCTGATGAAGGTACTCTAAACAAGTATCATAAGCAGGAATTTCCCCCAGTCTGGAAGTACCTCATACACGTCCTCCTTCAATGTTTGAGTCCCAAATGTACTGCACATAATGAGATCAATAGATCCATTGCAAGTGCTATTGTGTGCATTGAAACAGGGCAAAAATATAACTATTCTAAAATGATTTTTGAGGGGATGTGTAAAAACAAGGGGACAAAAATGACTTTAGCTTATCCTCGTTTTCTACAAATGGTTTTTGATGATCAAGGATACTGCTCAAGGGATCACAATGATTTTTATAAGATCCCTGAGCAAAAGAAAGCTATTTTTATGAAGATGGATTCACCACCCCATAGAGACTTACCTTTAACCTCAGTCATGCTTGTTGTTATTGCAGCAGCACAACCCCAACCAGACCCCCAACCTCAAATTGACCCTCAACCACAACTTGAACCAATTCCTGAACCTTTACCCTCACCTGAACAAATGCAAATTGACCAAGAACCCTTTGACGTTGACACATCAAATGTTGGCGTTGATGTGCCTATTTCCAACGCTGACACACAACCTTCACAATCCCAAACACCCCTTAACCAACCCACATCTACCCATTCTTCCACACCATCTTCCACACCCCCTGAATATAGGTTGATGAAACACCAAAGGACTACTGGAGTGTTCTCCTCTGGTGGTCCTAGCCATGTAGCAGAGAGAACCACCACCACAAGTGTGGCTGGTGACCTGGATGAGGCTGGGACTATTGGTTCTGGCTTAGAAGCTGGCCAAGGCAGTCCCACCATAATTAAGTCCTCATCCATGCCCAATGAATCTGACTTGTGAGGTCAAATCCCCATTTTAGAAGAGGGCAGACTGGAACCAATGACTCTTTTGGAATTGACGGCAGTTTGCATTAGCTTGCAAAAGC